>VXBL01008294.1:888314-914051 GCA_013400195.1 Aramus guarauna
TATATAAATATATATATATGCATTCATAAACCCATAGTGAAAGCCAGTGACTTGCTGGCCGGTGCTCGTCTGCGCGTTCAATGTTGCCTCCTTTAACCAGCAGCAAAACGGGCCGTGAGTGCTACCAAAATAACTTGTATCATCACGAACAAGACGAATGTCTCTTGAGGTTGCGTATTGTCCTGCCAGCATCAATGCCTTCGGTGTAGAGATCTGGGTAAGGAGAACTGCAGCATACCCCTTTTTTTTTTTTTTTTTTTTTTTTTTTTCTCTCCCCTTGCTTTTTAGTTAAATGGGCTAATTGTACCAGAGACTGGCGCTGTGCGAGTGACTTTTTGGGTTGACCTCACCTTGTCCCCAACTGGCGGAGGCTGAAGCAGGGTACGAGCCAGCGCTGCCGCTCGCAGAGCCCCGGCAGGGCGATGCTCGGTGTCGGCTGCGCTGCTCCGGGGGGGCCATTCCAGCAAAGCCGGGGGGACCCGGGGCGGCTCCGGGGGGAGCTCGGCAGCGGGGAGAGGGTCCCCACGGCCGCTGCGTCCCCGCGGTCCTGCTCTTGCCCCGCGGTCCTGCCGAGGCGTGGGGAACGTGCAAGCCCGGCCGCTCGCTGTGAGTTGCTCTAGTTGCGTTTCTTAGGCTTGACGGAGATCTGCCGACGAGTGGGAGGGCTGGGTGTGGGTACGGACGTGTTTCTGGGGACGGGCGAAGGTTACCCGCCTTTCCGAGGATTCTTTTATTTTTTTATACTTTTATTATTTTTTTTTAGTACCGTGAAATTTGCAATACGGTAAAATAGCAAATTCTTGTCCCACCTTCTTCTCAGGGCAGACGAGCTGTCAGGGGTCTCATCAGTCTTGTTGTCACTGAGGTTTATAAAACTACCAAATGATATGATGTCAGCTGATTCTTTAATGGGATAATCATTAGCCAAGACCTGAGTAAGGTTTTTCTGCCATCACTAATTTCACCTCAAGGTGAACGCACCGGCAAAACCCTCCGGCGCGGTGTTTGCTCTGATGGATGTACTCGCTTCGCTCCGTGCCGTTGCGCCAATTCCTGCTCCTCCTCCCGGGATGCCCCGTGTGCCCTCTGTCCCTGGATGGTGCTTGTCCCAGCATGAAGGTTGTGACTGTCATCCCTTGCAGGGACACTTCCACGGGTGTCACCGGGCTCCTGTAATCCCAGCCCCGGTTACCTGCACAACCTCCGTTTATCCGGGGCGTTGGCAGCAAAGGATGCGCGAGGGCGACGGCTGCGTCGTGCGATTTGACCTTTCAGTAAAAATGGAAAAAAAGTTTTGGTTTTTCAACAAAGTGAAACTTTTCTGTTGAAAATGAATATTTTTGCGCCATCAAGAATCCAATTTTCTGTCAAAACAGTTTTCATTAAATATTTCCAAGCAGCCCCAGGTTAGTATTGATTTAAACTGTTACAAGAGAGAGAAGAATGAGGCTTTGTCTCTACAAAGATCATGTTTGCCCACCAATTAAAATTACAGTAGGAGTGAGTAATCGCTGCCGCCTCCAAAGGGGGATTGTTTAATGAAACGCACGGTAATTATCCTCGTTATTTGCATAGTCTGATGTCACGTCCCGGCGAGTGGCCAGGACCCCGGGCACCCAGCGGTGGGAGCCGGCAGCGGGACCAAGAGGTTCCCAGAGCTGCTGGGACAGGCGGCCGAAGGGGTCTTGTCCTCTGCGAGGTACCTGCTGCCCTGGGAGGGGACCATCGGGGGGGACCTGGCCTTCACGCTTGCTTCGCCCGCTTGGTTTTCCAAGTGTGAAGGAGCTACCATGGCTCACGCCGGTGGTCTCCGTGCTGCGGCTGTTGCCGTGATTTCCATGACTGCCTTCTGCGGGACTGAGGAATAAATTGTGGCTCACAGCAGCGGGCTGGATGCTCCTCAGCAACTGTGAAGCTCCAGTCCTGGCCCCACCGGCTGGGCCATCACCCATCAACGGCTCGTTATGTTGCTGTGCTGCTCCTTAAGGCTTTTCCCAGAAAATGCACGTGTCCTCCTATAAAAGTTGAAGTGAGGTGCAGGGTCATCGGTGCGAGGGGGGTTTCTGGTGCTGTGCTGGGNAGAGCGGGAGAGGGGCTGGAGCCGGATCCGTCCCTTCCAGCCAAGGTGGACTCGTGTTCTGAGGGTTAAAGCCGAGGTGAGCGTTGTGCAGCCCAGGAAGAATTGAGGTTTTATTTCATCGGCACCGGGGTCATTCCTGATTTAATTATGTAAAAATTAATGTGAACGTCTTTCTTGGTACGTATAGGCCATCCATGGAAATTGAATTGGGTGAAATGCTGGTTAAGCTAATCACTTGCAAGTCATTATGATGGCTAAGCACAGGGATGTTGTAATCTGTTGGGACTTCTCAAAGACCCGACTGAAGACCAACTTTAAGACCCGCAGGTTTAATCAGAGGGGATCAACGATATTGCGCTGAAATGATTTTTCCTGTTAGCAAGGAGCTCTGAACCGCTTCTTCCTGTTATGAGAATCCACCTCGCCAGTCCGAAGAGCTATTTGTGCACGTCCCAAACCCTTCCCAACCCAGCAGCCATGGACAGAGCAGCATCGGATCTCGGACTGACGAAGTGCTCCTGGGTCTCACTATCCAGAAATGCCCACGCTGCAGCATGGCACAAGATGCTCAGGTTTTTAAATTCTGAGAGGACCTCCAGATTTTCTAACCTGTCTTTACGTATGACAAAGGCTTCCATAACTTCCTTGTTATGTTGTATTTTGAGACCAGTTGTCTATATCGTACCGCAGGATTTGTGCTGGATAATCGACCTAGGCCCAAATAAGGGGTATAGCGAGAGGTGGGAATCCATCCTCCTCGTAGTGTGTGGTTCCGCTGCTTTACTGATCACACCGTTCATCATCTGTACCTCCATCTCACCTATGAATTTGCCTAGCATGGGCTCCTAGTTATAGGTTCATGCCATGACTTTATCTGCTGCGGGAAAGAACCCTCGATATTGGTGTTTTCCTCCTGAGAAACTGATTACATATATATAGATATATCTTGGTTTTAAGAAATAACTCATGCCATACGAGTAACAGAGGTTTGCCCAACGTGTGTACGTATTGACGCCATAGCCACACTGCAGAGAATGAAAAATGGATGTTTATAACCTAGTTCAACTTTTTTTGCCTAATGATTTGTGCCAGCACCTTGACCCCCCCATGCCCTTCAGATTCCCAGGTCTGAGGTCCTCTTGTCGGCAGCGGGGCTGCTGACGCTCGCTGATGCTGCCTGCAGTCGTGTCGCCGTAAAAACGTACAACGAATTACTGCGTGCATGGGGAACGAGGATGTTTAACGCAAAGAGGAGGGGGGAAGAAGCTGCGTCGTGTTACTATATGCAGGCATTCATAAAGAGTGTAATCCCTGGGAAAAATCCTAGCCCTAATCACGCAGCAGCCTTTCTTCCCTGCGAGCGAGGGGGCTGCAGGTGAAGGCAGCACATTCGCACCGAGCTCCCCGCTCCTGCTAATAAAGGAGCTTCTGCCAGGGATTCTGTTCCCGCATCCTCCGGCGGAAATTAGACATTTTAAGATAATAAGAATAATCGGCTTAAAACCGTCGTGGAGTCGCGTGGGGTCTGTACTCTGTGAGGTGGTTCAGCTCGATGGGGCTTGGCTGGGACTCGAACGGCAGCGGTACCCTCGTGGCGATGCTGTCACGGGCAGGTCGCTGCCCGAGCACCGGCCACCGCAGCGTCCGAACAAAGGCAGGGCAGTGATGGCGATGGAGCTCGGCTCCTGCCTCCAGACGTAGGAACCTACTCGCTGGCCTGGATTATTTTTTTTTCTGAAGGGCTAAGCTGCTTGTTCAAAGATCCTGCTGAGCACGTTTCATTCCTGGAAGGAAGGGTCTGTGGTTTAATCACTTAAATATAGATTTGGGAGCCTTATGCTAGCGCACCTTCCCCTGTTATTACACGTTACGTGCTAAAGGTACACACGCAGACTTGCACGCGTACCTCTGTGGGTGCGTTTTCAGTGCGGACAGGGCTCGTTTGAGCCCGGCTGGGGGTCCTGCAGGGTCTCGAGAGGTCACCTCGCTCCTGCGGTCATCAACCTTCTTTAGTCTGAGTGTCGGATCCGTAACAATTTTTATACATTTTAAAGGAATGAAAACTTCAAATCAATATTTAGAAGTGCATGAGCAGCTTGCGGAGCATTTTATCCATCTGTTCCCTAACGCTAAAAATGACCACCTTTGTAGGTGCCTGGAGGGTGCTGGGCCAGAGCTGCTTCCCAGGCTCTGTCAGGAGACGGCTGATGTCCATATCAAATCAAGATGCTTGTTGTAATGTTCGCAAAAATGTAATTTGATTTGCCTTTGTCAACAAAATCTGCGGAAACATCCCCTGCCTGAATAAATATCCCTGCAGGGTAGCACATGCTTTGTAAATAATTTTCATTGTAACCCCCTCTTCCTAGCAGGGTGGAGAGTTGAGAACATTCATCAAGTCTCACATTAAGAAAATAATTTTCTTGTACCTAATTTGTGCAATAAATAAAGTCCACAATTTCTTGTTTCTGCAGCAAAGAAACGTAAAGAGCTGAGACAAGGGGTTTTTGACACCGAGTCTCTTTTTGATGGCCATTCCTACCTCAGGCTTGGTGTCTCCCGGAGACCCCCGGCCATCCACTCCCCAAGACTCCGGTGATTCGGGGCACGTCATCTTCTAGGCAGCCAGACACAGCGTGACCCCAAGGGGCTTTATTTGCCAGGAGGGGGCCGAGAGGTTCCTTTGTTGTGTGCCCCAAATATCAACCATCTCCCGTCCCTGGCTGCAGCTGAACACCTTGGACACTGCCAAGGGTGGGCAAAGTGGTTTGCCCAGCTGCGAGGGCTCCTTGGCCAGGCCTGCCCGGCTGGTTTAAACCTGGATTACCTGTAGAAATGGAACCGTAGCAGTCTGCTCTTGCCTTTTAATCTTACTAAAGTCTCATCCAAAAGGAGCTATAGCAAAAGCACAGCCTTGCTTCCCCGGTCCGTCCCCAGGCTTTGCTGCAAACCCCTCCAAAGGCAGCACTCCTCTTTCCGATGGCCTCCGTGTCCTCTGGCTCCGACCCTGGCAGCTGCACCGAGTGCTCTCCACCTTCGGGAGTCACCTTCAGTGCTCCGGTCCCTGCGGCTCCGCTCCGAGCAGCACCGAACAGGCACATGATGAACCCACAGGACAGGGCTCCGTGGCTGGGAAGGAAACGTGGAGGACACGGAAGAGTTTTGGCATCTAATTAGCCTCACCTTGGGTGACCAGACTCTTAAATTCCTACTTATCGATCCCTCGGCTTGTCAGAGAACTGGGATGTGGGTCTGTCAAGCTGGGAGAATACCAAGAAGGGAGGATAGCTTTGGTTTTTTTCCTTGTAGAAATGTAAATCTGTTATTTATATATATTTTATGGATGGCATGTTCCTATCCCCAGGCATTTTGCATTGGAATTCAACTCATTGCAAGCCTATTACATGTTCACTAACTATAAACCATCTGATTTATATTCATTAACCAGTAGTAGACAGCAGCAGTGGCATAACTTTAGCACTGGACATGCCTCAGTCGACGGGTGAACTAAATTTCAGTTAATTAAGGTGCCGTAATTGTTGTCCAGTACAAGTGTCTTCAGGGCATTCACTTTGTAAATAATTTTTCACCCCAACCTTTCCTGCATACTTGGTTGCTGCCCTGCAACTTTGTTCAAGCCGTAAATTATTAGGAAATCAGCTCTCCTATGTTTCTGGTAGAAGAAGGCCCCTTTTCCATTTCTCGACGGAGACAGCGATGTTGATGATGATTAGCAAAGTGTAACTGGACTGTGGAGAAAGCGGTAGAAGGATTACAACCCCCAAAACGAAACAGGAGGCATCTCATCTCCAAGAAGGTTGTTTGCTGTGCAGGAGGTCTGGTGCACGGCCACCGCCAACCTCGGCTCGCCCTCACTGGAAGCTTTCGCTCGGCGATAGCAGGAGGAGCTCACGAGGTTGAGCTTTGCCAACACAGCTTCAAACACAACCTGGCTCAGAGGAGACCCGGAACGAAACCTTGGACAGGTTAAATCAGGTTGAAATCAAAGTTTGAAACATCGAAACCTAATTCAGCTCTCGGCTTTCTGGTCTGGCGGTGTAGCTCACAGCCCAGATTCAGGTGTTGGTGGCTCTTTCCCTGTGAAACCTGTGGAGATCCAGGAGAACCCTCCGCAGCAGCGGCAGGCCAGAGCGAGCCGGGATGGAGAAACCCCCGTCCTGCCTGTCCCAGGCGTCTGAGAGCCTCGGGGGGACTTTGTGGGGACTGTCCCTTCTCCCCACGCACCCCCTCGTACGGGGCTGGACCCTGGACCCGCTGCCTGCTCCGGGCTGCCTGTTCCGGGCAGCGGGTCTGGCGGTGCCCACAAGGCAGGACCAGGCTGTGCAATGCCCCCCCCGGGGTGTGCGGGGCCGGGGGGGAGGCGGTGGGTTCTCCAATGGGCCCACAGCGAGCAGGCAGGAACGAGGAGCCGTCAGCGTGCGCGAAATAACAACCCCTGCTGCTCTTGAGTCTGTGCACGCCAACCGTGGGGCAGTAATTAGGCGGGAAGCTGGATGTGGAATTGAAACTGTAATTAGGAAGAACTGCTAGATGCTGCCGTAACGTAGTGTTTAGCTGCCTTCTCTGCTGCTGCTGCCTTTTTTTTTTTTTTATCCTCTTTGGATTAATTGCTGCTTTGTCTTGTTTCTCAAAAGTTGAGGTTTGGAGGGGAACCTCGTGGAAAGGGGCATTTCCTCCCCTCCCTTTTACGGCCGGCAGGTTGGAAGCCAAGCTGGAAAGTGGTTTCTTGTCCTTGATGTGAAAATTAACGTGGGGCAGCTCCGAAAGGGAGCGACCCTGAGGCCGCAGGGGATTGCACGGGTGCAATCAGCACTGAAAGGCACATTTTCCCTTTGGTTGGTTTTTTGTTTTTGTTTTTGGAAACAGGGCAAAAATTATCCTTTCTGTAGAGCACGTGCTGTAGGTTTGGGCTTCCTGGGTTTGGTTTAGTTAAAGGTAGCTCCCTGAGTTACAGTTCTCAAGGACTGTCGCTTTTGAAACGGTGTTTCTGCTTGGACCGGGATCTGACGTGCAATATTAGCACGCATCCCTCGCGTTCATCGGCCGTGTTTTAGCAGCGTCGCCTTGAACAAGGGGCTAGATTTTCGTACGTGCTAAAGTAACGGAGCGAAAGCCAAGGCTCCCCTGTATGCTTCCACCCGAGCAATTCTGTACGAGTCAAAGACCAGACAGCTTCCCTTGCAGCAGCCCCTTTAGCTGCCCTGCACCTCAGTGAAGTGTGGGCAGACACCGCCGTGGCACTTGCAGAGGGGCACTGGAGCTTCGCCGTTTGTCCGCCCGAGTTTCCCATCGATGTGACAGCTCCTTTGCAGACCTGCCCAGCAGCAGACACATGCTGGTCTCTCCGATAGTTCATGTTCGCTTATTAATATAAAGATTCAACTTCGCGTTTGCTGGAGTAAACCTTGCATGATGCCTCTGACAGTAATTCAGTTGTAGCCTCAATCAGATGCTGGATCTCCAGGCCATGGCTATCCTGCTAGCCTTTTCCAATTTTTCACTACACCAGTCATGAATAAATCACCAAAACACATCAGATTACTGAAAATGGAAATACCAGAGATAGGCACCAGTTCAGTAGTCAAAGAGCATCACCTTCCTGCAGCAAGCACGCACGCTCTCTGCTCCCTTGTCTGCTCGTCGCGTCCCGTCCCGTCCCCCGGAGGCCCCCAAATGTCTGCAAACCGCCAGCGTGCATCCTGTGCATCCTCTGCGTTTAAACGCAGATCCCACCGCATGCGGCCTCTGGCCAGGGAGAGGCGATTCCTGTTCACGGGACGCGTTGCCAGACGAGCCGTCAGTGGTACCCAGATGCTCTGAGAGCAGGGCTTGCCCTCTCATGTGTGCTAGAGGCGAGCGCTGTTCGTTCTCAGTACTTGGTAGCAGAAAAAGCAACAAAATAGCTGTTTTTTCCAGGCTTTTCCCCTGCCCTCAGTGGGATGCATTTTGCAGAAGCCTGCAGACTCCGGTCTCGCAGGCGGTGTGACCGCAGCAGCCCTGCGCCCCGGGCGGGCGGCTGGTGTCTGCCGTCGGGGGCTGCAGCCTGCTTGCGATGCGGCGTCCCCTCGATGGTGCAAAGCCGGATGGCTCCAGGATGGGTCCCTCCGCTGCCAGCGGCTCTCCCGGTGCTGTACAGCGGTGCCCGCTCCCCTGGGAAGGCAGGGGTGCAGAGCAGCTGGGCCGGGTGGCAGGAGGGCATTCACCCGCCATTGCTCGCAGCTTGAATCCTTACCTCTGACACTTTGATTTCTGCTGGCCCTCTTTTTGCTCTGCTACAATCCGGGAACTCGTCCGCTAGAAAGAGAGCAGAGGGAGGTGGGGGGAGGCCGGTGCAGGAAGGGGCAGCAGCACCGAGACCCCTCTGCACCCCTTCGTCCCGGGACGGGGGTCCCAGGTACCACGGGCTGGGCTCTGGCGCGCGGGGCACCTTGCACGTGCGCCTCGACGCAAATCCCAAAACGCCACCGTTTAGTTACCTGCCTGATGCTCCGTCACTCCCGATTTGATTAACCTCTAACCCTTCTCTTTGTACCAGCACAACCCAGGCTGAAAGCCTGAATGGCGTCTTTTGAAACTTGACCCAAAGGGTGAAATCTTGGTTATGTCCAAATTAATGGGAGCCTTGCCACCGACGTGGGTAGGGCCGGGGTCTTCTCGCCCTAATCTACCCATTAGGAATGGAGGCATGTTAGTGCCTCTCCCCTGCGGCTGAACTCCTCTGGCATTGTTCCGTGAGAACTACAGATAAAAGGAACTTCAAACTAGAAAAGAAAAAAAAAAAAAAAAACCAAACTAAGAAAGAAACCCAAATCACCATTGCAATTTTGTTTTTTATCTGTGTTGTTATATTAAACCCCCTGCTAATAAAATGTCAAATTAAAAAAAAAAATTAGTATCCCTAGTATTGCAGAAAACCAATAAAATAAAACCTTACAAGAGAAGCAAAAGAAAATTTCCATCATTCTCTCCTTAACCGAAATCAAAATTAGAGTGTTATTAGAAATTTCATTAGGATGGAGCAGATTGGTAATGAAATTACATTCCAGCTTTCTACAAACCCAATGTATTAAGTAGGTTTGATCAATGATGTTCACACAATTAATTTTGTCTGATTGCTGAGGATTACTTTATCGACAGTCACATTTCACACTTGTGGGTTTTTTTGTTTCCACAGTAAATTCTCCGCGATGTCAGATCACATGATGGCGAAGCAGGTTTGAAGCCCCGGCTCTCAAAGCAACTTCCAGCGGACCATGACGGGAATCAAGGTAAGGATGTCACCGCTGTTAATTGCGTTCGTTATGGTGGTGCTTATGGACAACCGTCCTCGGGGCAGAGGAGCTGGGGGGTGTCAGTGCCTGTGTCTGGGTGTCTTCACCATGACCTGTGTCTCTGAGCTGGGGTTACAAACCGGTGCTGCTCTGCCGGCGTGGGCAGCGCCGGGCACGGGAGCCCCGCGGGACCTTTGTTCGTTGGGTGCGAGGTCGGGCCGGGGGCTGGCACCGCTGCCGGGGAGGGTGCGGGGACGCTCGCCTGGCGGGGACAGCCCCTTCCTTGCGGTCAGCTGCATTAGCTCAGTCTCAGTGCTGGTGTCACCACAGCTGGCAGCACATCTGGAGGCAGCACATCTGGAGGCAGCACGGAGGCAGGAAGAAGGGGAGGGCAGCAGCTCCGTAGCTCACAGCTGGTTTAAGTGCGTTCTCGGGTGCTGGTTCCTCTGGGTCCGTACGCACTCGGGTTCTTCTGAGCAGCGACAAACCGGGATTCTTTGAGGCTTTGCTGCGTACAGCCGGGTCGTCCCTGGCCGCGGTTATCGCCGTTGTGCTGGCAGGGAGTGTTTCTGGATGCCACTACGTTACCCTTTGGTGCATCAAAGGTCGTTAGATGACTTTTACACGAGAAAGTGAAGTTGGAGATGTCACGGAGGCAGAGCGAGGTCCATCAGGTGCTTGACCGTTGTTGAGATTTTCAAAGCTATTTGAGGAATTTTAACAACAAACTCCTTTTTGTTACATTCAGGAGGATGGAATATCCTCCAGAAATCTTGACCATCCCCTCTTCGATCTTTATCGAGCTCTTGCTACGAGTTGTGTCGCGCGAAGGGCGTGAGATGTCACGGCCGCGGTGCGCAAGGGCCGACGTGGCATTGCTCGCCCGGTCCCTGGCTGCTCAGCAGGAGGATGTTCCCCTGCCCCGAGCGTTGTCCTGGAGCATTCGCTCCCCCTCACGCACCACAGGATGATACAACGTCTTTTTAAAAAGAAGACGGAACAAATGACATGGGGTATTGCCCGCCCTGCCCCTATTTTCAGGTGGGATCTGGACCCCCGACGTGCTCGGAGTGCCTGCGTTGCCAGGGGGCCTGGCAGGGCCTCCCAGCACAGAGGGGCTTTGCGTGATTTGAAATGCAAAGGTACGAGAGAGAAAGAGGTATTTGATCTCTGGGGGTAAAAGGTTCCCATTATAGCATTCAGATTCATTTTAGAAGTCATTTTTAAACCTTAAGTTAAGAAAAATACCTCGAATTAAGTGCTTAAAAAAGCTACAAAAACTGAATAATAATATTATTAGGGCTTGAAATTAGATTTTTTTTTTTCCTCCTCTTTTACCTGCATTGATCTTCTGATGGATTAGCTGGGAATCAGCAGCAAGTGATCTGTGCAGTTCCTTTTTTTTTTTCTTTTTTTTTTTCCCTCCTTGAGAATTATGCATTTGTTAACATTTAAGTTGCAGGAAGGAACTGGTTCCATGGGTTGGGTCTCTGTGTCTTAGAAATGACCCTGGATTTCAGCTGCTCCAGCTAGATTTTACCCACAGGACTCCTTGGAAAGTTTCAATAGTTCAAGACCTGGCAAAGAAAATCCCTTTTTCTTTTCCTAGGGATAATCTTCACCATAATTTAGGTGCTTTCTGCTGAGTACCCAGATGTACATTTTCAGTGCCAAGGAACGGGGGGAGCATGCCCCACCACGGGGATGGCTTCCTGCACGGCGGGGGGGGGACACACTCTGTGCTCCTGTCCCAGCTGCCGGACGCTGCTTTCTCCGTGTCCACACAGCAAAGATACCAGGGGGATCTAATTTTTAGAGATGAGACATCTCATCTGCCAGGGGCTGAGTGAATTAGAATAAGAGGATGCTGCTTTTTTTTTTTTTTTTTTTTTTTTTTTTTTTAATTTCCCTTCTTAAAACAGCCCAAAGTTTTTATCAAGATGCCATTTATCAGCAGCGCTACCAGCCGCTAGCAGTAGGCATCCTGCCAATCATTTTATGGAAATAGGGAAGGACTTTAATGTTTGGATGCCCATCTGAATCGACTCTTGTTCATGTCAGCAGATCTGATGTGAAAGCAAAGGTGCCCCTACGCAGGCTAGTTACCATCAAACCTGTAAGTGTCAGCATTTTAAAGGCAAGGAACACAATGCTGATGGTGGGCAATGTCACTGGTTTAACCTATTTCAAAGACATCAGCTCCTGCAGTCTTTTCCTGCTCCTTGTCTCTCAAGGATTAGTTATGCCCGAAGTGCACCCGCTCAGTTAATCTCTGCAAACAATTATTGAGATACCTGCATATCACCGTCTTCTGCCCTTAACGAGTTCACCACCTAGCCATTCAGCTCAGCCAGTTAGTTGCAAACACAGCCGACAGCTATCGAACTCAGTCTTTAAACTCTGGGATCTCGCGTGGTCCTTTAAAGCAGCGTTTTGACGGAGCTGCTGAAGTTGCTGCCCTGGTGCAGAGGGCTCCGGCCGGCACCGGGCTGGGGCACAGCTCCTGCAGCCTGGGCTCCAGGGACAAACTCTGCACGGACCCCGTCCCCGAGAGCAAAACCCGCCGGGGACGAGGCAGCCTCACAAGCCAGGGGTGAACAGACACTGCTCTAACCTGAGGCACCGCGTGCCCCAAGCACAGGACGTGCTGGCTGAAGAGGCGGGATGGCACACGGGGACTCCGGCACAGCGTGACTGATGCTAATCGCAGGGTAGGAAGCGCTAATGCCGTCGTGTTGCTGAAAAAAATGCGATGGTGTCATGTTATCCTGAATACGTGTACGCTATCGCCTGCGTGGACTCTCTGGGTAATTGTCCCAGAGCAAAGTTCACCCCTTCCCAAGACAGCCTAAACTTTTCTGGGCTCTGCCCATCCTGACCGAGGTGTAATTGCACGTAGGAGAATCAGCATCGTTAATCTCGGCGGCGTTTCGGCTGAGCAGCTTCCCCGGTGGGAGCGGTGCGTGGAGCTGCATCCCCTTCCCACCTCTGTCTGCCCCCGGCGGGGTTTGGTGTCGGCTAAGGAGTCGTGCCGGGCTCCGGCCTGGAGCCCGGAGTCTGTTGGATGCAGGAGCTTAATCCCAGGGTCTCTGCACGGAGAACCTGAGGGAGCAAGGAGCTGCGGCGCCTGGAGCCAAGCCTGTAACGCAGCATGGAGGCAGCTTTCGGTGCTTGCCTAGACCTGGGCTGGGCTCCTGTCAGAGGTGCGAGCTCGGGCTGAACACAGAGGTGCGTGGAAACGCAGGTGCACATTCAGTGGGAGGTGTGTGAAAACAACCCGGGAAACGGGGCTCTGTCCTGACACGCAGGAACACCGAAACCCCGAATTCTCCAGGGTGGCCGGGGCCAGCGGAGAGGAGCAGAGTCCCACGGGAGACAGCTCCAGAGCAAAGGCTCAGCTCTCCTCTGGCCGGACTGTGGGGTGAGCAGTAATAGGCATCCCACCGTGAACGGGAGGGAACTGGCTGGACTGGGCTGCGATGTGCTGGAACTGGGCAGCACCTCCTGGGTCACCATCTCCTGTCCCTGCGCCTCCTGCCCTCGCTGCGCTCTCCGTTTCCCTCGGCTCTTCAAGCTGCGCGTAATTCGGAGCAGGGATTTCTGGCAGCGCCTGACGCCGCAGCACCACGCAAACAGCGTTTTGTTCTCCGGACAGTTTCCACGACCGTCTTGGGGACGCAGAAGGCTGAGCCGGGCACCGCTGCTTGCCCGGGCGCGGGGCTGTGCCTCCCCAGCACCGTCTCTCTGCTCCGCAGGCGTCTCCGTCCCCTCCCTGCCCTCCATTTGCATAGCACTGCCATCAGCTTTTGAAGGTCGGGGGTTTTTTTGAGGTGACCCTAAGGGATGCCGGGGCGGTGTGCGCAGGCAGGGAGGCGGGTGCGGGCAGCACGGGCAGCGTGGTCGGTCTCGCGCGGGTGCTGCCGGCACCGCCGCCGCTGCTGTTGACACTAGAAGTGATTAACACGGGTGTAGGACAGCGAGGGGGAAATAAATAACATCCTAATCTCTGGCACCATCGTTCCTTTGATGAGAACAAAAAATATGAAGACTGAAAGATCAAAATAACTGTATTAGAGCATGAAAAGGGAAATGCTCTTTTAACCACCGCTGTTCAGATATATCTCCTTAGATCTGACATGCTGTAATATATTTGTAACACAGATATATATTAGGGGGTAAAGCTGGTGATTAATTTGCTTTACCTTTTCAGAGCATATACATAAAAACCTACATTAGCAGAATTAGCATTTTACCTGTCTTTGAAGATCTTTGCTTTGAAATGTATAAAGTCCTGTCGATTTTATGTCTCTCAGAAGAATAAGAGCTGGGTTTGTTTTTTTTCACGAAGCTTCCCCCCCCCCAGCCCACCTCCTCCCTGGTTCGCGTGGAGCGGGCAGAGATGCTCAGGGTTTTGTCTCTAATTACTGTATCACCACCCTCCGGGGCATCGCGTTAGCTGCTGCCCACATTCACCCCTCTTGACTCATAATTGCTGTTGAAGCTTCTGAGACTAGAGATCAAAGTATTCATGTCATTCATGTTTCTGTCAAAGGTCTTATCGTCAAAGCACCAACTATATTTCGAGAGACGTCTCCTTTTCTCAAGAGCAACAGACAAACTTGGCTTTGCCTTTTTTTTTTTTCCCCCTCCTCGTTTCAACGTTGCTGCAGGGAAATGCAGGTGCACGGCGGAGGAAGGCAGCGAGGGGCTTCCCAGGCTTCTCCTGGCCATCACCCCAATCCCGCACCCCTGGCGATTTAGGTATTGATTGTTAAGGAGCATCGTGGCCTGACCAAAACTGCTATTCCAAATTTCCTTTGCTGTCTGACAAAAACCGTCCTCCCTGGCCGAAGGTGGAAGGATGCTAGAGCTGGAGTTGTCTCTCGCTGTTTGCTGCCTGGGTTTTTCTCGGCTTCCCGAGGTGGTCGGCTGCTGGATCTGGCCCCCACAACTCAGACACAGCCATTCTGCTCCCGGTTTTTGTCGGGATATCGGCTACGGCTGTATACACAGCCTGAGAGCTCTCCCGGACCGCTGTCTGCCCTGGTATCACCGTGTTTCCTTTAGCGGAGAGATTTTAACTCCAATCAAAATGTGAGACGTTAAAAAAAATATCTTTGTCGTTTGTGGGTTTTCATGTAATCTAAACCTGGATTTGGACAACTTAGCGGAAAGATCAAGCTTTGTCTTGTTTTACTTTCGGAAAGCGGCCGTGCGGTTAAGGCGTGAGGGGAGAGCCGGGCAGGGATGCTCAGCGCGCAGGTGCTGGGCCAGGGCGGGTGGCCATGTCCCCCCCGGCCGGGCTGGAGCGCGTGGCCCGGGGATGTGACCCGTCGGCACATGCTGTCCGGGGGGTTCCCCCTGTGGATGCTCGCAGCGTGCTCCGTAGCGCCTTATGAAACGCTTCCTCGCCGCTCGTCAATCCTCTCGGAGAGGCGTGCATTGCACAGCGGCCGGGCACGTGGACTCACACCCAGCCACGCGCTCTGGGTGCGTGTGTGTGCATTGATACAACAGGCGATGCAGGAGCCCTGGGCCTCCCGCGCAGGGTAAACGCCTCGTTGGGAAGGTTTCTCTATCCAGGGGCTGTTGCTTTGATTATCCGGGGCTGTCCTGCTGTTACCCACGTCTGGCAAAGGCTGCGGCGGCCCTGGCTTTCTCAGCTCCGCAGCAGTCGGGGTGGGAAGTTCTCGTCCACCTTTAAGGGGGAAAATCATCTAAGTGGTGAAAGGAAAAAGCTCCATCACTGAGTAGATTCAAATGCTGGGTTTGAGCTTCTGGAATGAAGTTATTTCTTATCTCGGTGAAACGGTTCGTTTAATTCAAGCTCGGTCCCCGGTGCAGAGCCAGTGCCTGGGCTGGGGGGTCCCTGTGCAGGCTGTGCGTGGGCAGCCCCCCCCCCCGGTCTGGGGCACGGCACCTTCCCCTCCTGGGGGCTCACGAGTGTGAAAATCCACGTCCAGGCACGTGTGCTGGGAAAAGGAGAAAAGTGCTCTCGGGTGTGTTGCTCACCCGAAAGGAGCAGTGACAGGCCAGCTCCATCCCACCTCCCCCCTCGTTTTCCTGACCCGGACGGGTGCTTTCGGATGCCTTCAGTTGTCTTTGTCCCACCTGGATTTCTCCTTGAGACCTGCAAGCTGGGAGAAGGGGTTGCCTAAACACCTTAATCTTTTTTTTATTTTTTTTTTTGCCTGTGAAAAAGTACAACTGCAGGGTGTTGTACCAGCGCAGCAAGGCTCTGCGGTGCTGCTGTGCTCCGGCATGCCACGGTTTCCCTTGTGCGCTCTTGTGGTCTTCGGTATCATTTCTGGTTGAATACGGTCACTTTGCATCTTCCGTGAGCCGATCCCAGCGGCATTTTAGGGAAGAGGGATTGCAGCATGGGCCTGTATTTAATGGCGTGAAAAGTCCTTTCCTCTAGAAGAGCGCAGCAAATCCTCGAGCTCAGACTACACCGAGCATGTTCAAAGGGATGGGGGGGGCGAGAGTTAAACTTTGCCTCGCTGCGAGCAGGTTCAGAGGCTTTTCCACATGGCAGAGCTCCCCGGGTGCCCCGGCTGGGAGGGTGCGGGTGGAGGAGCTGAGCCGGGTGCTGGGTGCAGGAGATGCCCCGGCGCCCACCGACCCAGCCGACGTGCGGGGAGAAGCAGAGCGGCACCGCTCCCTGCCCGCCGCAGCAACTTCTGATGAGTTTCTCTCTCAGAGTCCTCAGAATTGGGAGCAGGAAAAGAACTTTATAAAATTCTCCACGACCAGTCGAGCGGAACCTATTTTCTCTCACAATGCAATTAACGGCACCAACATTTACAAAATATGATTACAAGCACTTTGGTTAAGTAGAGGAAAGTATATTAGATAGCAGCGAGGGGTTGATCTTAATGTGCATTTTTTCGAGAGACTTGCATTTTCTTTGTGCAAATAAAGAGGCCCTAAATTCTCCATAGGCACTAAAATCAATGCAGTGGAACCATGATAACAAACACAGGCTCCACTTTTTGCTACATCCCCCAATTAATTAAGCCTTTCACGGGCATGTAATTAGGAACATTAGCAAGTCATAAAATTGCCGTGAGTCTCTAAATTATGTGCTGGCCCTCAGCAATTTGTTTTTAATTCCTTTTGAAGACAATGGCACTGCGGGGTCCCATAGATCTTCATAGCAGCCTACTGTTTACTTCTTTATGGCTCTATGAAGATCTAACTGTTTTCTACTGCTCCCAGATGCACCCGCACTATTTTCTCGTGCGTTTTCATTACCTGAGTTAGATTTAAAGGGAAACGGCGTCGGCGTGCCCCGCCACCGCCCCGCCAGCGCCCCGAGCAGAGCGGGAGCGGAGCGGAGCGAGGATGCTCGCCTGGAGTCCGGGCTGCTAATCAGCGAGCAGCCGCCGCCACAATTTATGCACTTTTATGTAGACTTGTGCGAAGCCGAAGAAATAAATAAATAAGTGGGAATCATTTCGGGGGAAGGTTTATTTCCCTGTTATTGTGATTTACTCCTCCTTGATGAGAGTGTCTCTTGCGCGGCGGAGGCGCAGAAAAACATTTGTACGCTCACAGGGTCAAGAGCAGGAGAAAGAAGTAAATAGTGGAAGCAAATTGGTTTTCTTTCCAAAATATCCTGGGTCATTTACAGCTGACGGGTCACCGCGATTGTACCGGGACACGCATTCTAATAGCGGGATTATATCCTGATGGATATATGTAGCCAGCTGACTATTTTTTAACTGATTTTTGGGTTTAATACGTCAATCTATTGGGCAGTGGAAGGAGATCCTGAGGTGCCCAGCAGCCTGAAGCTCTGACTCGTGCCCAGCTCCCGGCGTTACCGCTCAGCATCCCGGTAATGCCGGCAGTTGCTGAGCCGGTGTTGCTTTCCGACCGTCGCTCACCAGCGCTTGCTTGTTCCCCCGAGCACCGGTGATCTGAGTCAGTGAAGGCTGCTGAATTACAAAACAGGTTTAGTGATGATAATAAGCAGAGGCTTGTAATAAAAAAGGTGAATTCTGGCTCACCTCCTAGGTCGGCACAGGGACGGGTTGCAGGGTGCGGTGTAACGCACCGCTCGGTCGCACAGCTAGGTTACTCGGCAGAGGCCATCGATGCGGTTAACGTTAGCCAGGGCCAAAAGTTACCTTTGGGGGGCTGCGCGGCTCAGAACCGCAGGGAAGAGAGCTACAGCACCGGCACAGAGCAGAGAGCATCGTCCTCCCAGCTGGGCTCGCACCGGAGCTTGTGGCCATCCCCGCCCCGGACTCCTGCCTGCCTTTCGCACGGTCCTTCCCCCCGCGGGCGTCCAGGCGCTCCCCGTCCTTCCGGGTGGTAGCAAAACCTCCGTCGTTAGTGTCCGTCTTAATGCAAAGTGGAAAATGTGTTATTGATGGACCAGGGGACGCGTCAAAAAGCGGCAACCCAGAAGGAAAACCTTCCCCAGCATACTTCGTCTTCAGTACGGCTTGCACTGCCTGATTCAGCTTTGTTTTGGGGCTGGTGGAAACAGCTGAGCGTGTTATAACACTGTGCCCTCAGGTGCAAAGCAGCAGCCACTGGGCAGAGGGTGTGGGAGTGGGTTTATCAGTAGGCAGAAAGAGAGGAAAAAGGGGGGGAGCACCCAGAGTGTGGTGCACCGGTATGGTTGGGAACAAGGTGATGCTTAAAGGATGCCGGAACTGCAGAAAGAGCGTAGCTCCGTAGCCCCCTTTAAAATCAATCTGCGTTTTGGTGAAATCCTGACTCCCCTGGGGTTGCAATGTCCTGCTGGGGCAGGGAGGGCCAGGCTCTTCCCCGCGCCGCTCCCAAAGCTGCGTACGGCGGCCGCTCGCTCCTTGCGTGGGATGGGATTTATTTCTGGTCCTCTGGCTTGGGAGCTGCACGGCGTCATATGCTAAAATTTCAGCTTCCAAGGTAAAATGTTTTCTGTGTCCCTGTGGGTTGTGCGAGTTTACTGTACAAAGAGGGAAGACTGAGTGTGTCGAACGGAAAAAAAAAAAAACCCAAGCCAGACTGAGGGACCAGTCCTGTGGCCACGATACAGGCTTTGGGAGAGGCTGGCTCCTGGTTTTATGCCTGTGCTCGTACCTGTGTGCCCCCGGAGCTGCAGAGACTTGGGATTTACACGGCAGGAAGCCCCGGACAGACGGCAGCGACGTGAGGCTGTGCGCGGCTGCCCCAGCCTGTGTCCATGGTGCACCCCACGCCTGCCTGCTCCTGCCCGCTCCCCTCCTGCCTCCTGCCCGCCTCACAAACCCCCGTCCCGGCAGCAAAGGTGCCCCCCACGCCAGCACTGGCCCGGAGGAGGAGGAAGAGGAGGAGGAGGAGGAGGGCTGCACTCGTGCATGTGCGCTTTGCTTTATCTCTCCTCCTTTCCATCCGGGAGATGGTATCAATGGCAAGGGACCCGCACGGTCCCTGCCTGCGCTCTGCCGAGCGGGGCACGGGGCAGATACCATCTCTGCTCAGTGATACACTGCTTTGACACCGCAGATTTATCGCGAGGCCTGTTGGGAGAGGTCTGCGCTTTTGTGAGGAAAAGGCTCGCTGGGCCAGAAGCACGTGTGAGCCCTGGGCCGTGCCACCCCAGCCGCAGCCCTGCCACCCGTGCCTGGCTCTAGAGCAGGGATTTGCTTTTAAACCAAGGGGGTTTTCTCATCATGAGCGTGGGTCTCCTTTTAATAGGTACGAGCAACGCAACTACAGGTTTGCACGGTCGTCTTTAAAGCTTGACCGCGTTCGTAAGGTCTGGTGCTGACCTCCCCAGCGCGGGCAGCCCCTGTCCTGGGGATGTGCCGGGGCCCGGGGGCTCCCGCGGCCGTGGGGAGAGGGTGCCCGGCTGCAGAGAGCGGGGGTCCGGGCTCTCGCCTCTGAACAGAGGCTGTCAAATTGTCTCTAGCGAGCGGAGCGAGTCCCCGTGCCCGGGAATTCCTTGGGTTTTACCCCACGTGTTGGAGAAATAGGAAAAGTCAGAAGTAGCCGTAAAATCTGGTGGGCTAACGAAGCCTCTCCGTTAGCCGGGGCGGGGGGGTCGGGCACGCGGATGCACGTGTTGAGCAGGGCAGCAGCTGGCCGTCCCTGCCAGGGCTCCTCTGCTGTGCCTGGCCCGCTCGGGGACCGTCGGCGTCGCTGGCACCGGCGCAGAGCTGTTCATCACTGTCGCCTCGCCGTGCCTCGGCTCAGCCCCGAGCCCGTGGTTCATTCGCATGCACAGCAAACCGGGAACAAAGGCGCACGCGAGGATTCTGCCTTGTCTCTGCAAGTCCGGAAACTGAAGTTGAGTTTGCCTTATTTCACGGACGCAATCCCCCAGGATATAGGGAATGGTTATTAAAAAGCCCAGAGAGCAGTGTCTAACCTTGAGTAAGTGTTTTCTTGTTGTCATCCAAAGATCTAAAGAAAATCCTGAAGAGAATACATGGTGAAGACATATATTATAGTTGGAGCTTTTTATCTCACACATGTGACTTTGCCTATCATGAACTGTACGTTTTTATTCTCACTAGTGGGACAAAACTATATCCCACTGCAGCATATATCAAGAGGAAGAACATTGTACCTTCTTTGCATTAATATAAATAGCTGTTTAGGACCGATTCCTTGGCCAGATACTACCATCTTACCTGTCCTTTATCTAAGATATTTGGCATGTAGCTCAAGTTTGGTTTATTTAGAGTCAGGATGCAGCAGCTTTTACATATTAAAGGTGCATTTTAAAAGAGCATTTTCTATTCTAATTTGGGGGGAATGGAGCTCTTTAGGGCATTCAGGGAACGATGTCCATCTGATTTACATTTCCCTTGTTGGAGCAGAGCTGCGTACGCATATTAGAATGTAAATAATAGTGATGGATACATGTATCTTTAAAAGATCCATTTTCTCTTTTGACTAAGGCATCCAGGAAAGGAGGGAGAACGTAGATCACTTTTACAGGTGGAAAATCAATCTTCTAAGACAATGTACCTGACACAGGAGCCAACCCCTCCTTTCCGAGGAACTTGGTGCCAGGGTGCAAAGTTCCCGGAGAAGTCATGTCTGCCATCATCCGAGGGGATGGGAATTTGCTGGTAATTTTTCCTTCGCCTCCGCTCTCCCGGATGCTCGCCCGCCGGCATTAGGGGTGCCCAGCGCAGATTTGCCGGCACCAGCTCGGGTCTGGCGGTGAATGAGCCGCTGCTGGAGGGTCCCGCTCCCCGTTGCCTGAGCTGGAAAGACGATTCAGTGAATAGCAGCCAGTAAAATTAAAAATTGTAATTCGGGTCATGCTAAATAGCTTTCATTGTTGTTGTTCTCATGCTGTGAAGTTTTGATTTCCAGCCGTGCAAAGTGTGAGGAGAACAACTTTTAAACGTGGGTATCACAGTAAGGAAATGAAGTTTGCTCTCTTTTCTGCAGGTTTGGGGAAGTTGATGTCTAGACAGGCTAAATGATTTACAAAGGAACTACCTGGCAAGGCTGGGACTGAAGCTCTGCTTTTCAAGTCCCTCATTCAGGGTCTTAATTACCCAGGTACCTCCCAGGGCTCCGTGGGGGGACTTGGCAAGTGCAGGTTGGGGACTACCAGCCGTGCCCACGTCTCCCAGTTTATATATTGCGGCTTGAGGAATGTCCTGGGCTTCTCCCAGACCCCACTACCAGCACCACTGGGGTGCCAGATCCATCCCCAGAGCATCGCATCCCTATGGCAGTCACGCAGCATCAGTAAGGAGATGCAGGAATGAAAAGTTTGAGATCAGATTACCCCAAGTGGAAACGGAGCACGTGTGTTTAGCTCTGCCCGGCTCCCCGTTTTCCCCGCGTGCTCAGTGGCGGGTTGCTTCAGGGACAGGAGAATTAGGAGGATTTCTTCCTCACGTTGGCGTTTAAAGGTGGTAGCGTGAACCTCGTAGCAAAGCAACTGCTAGATCGCTGTTCTTCTCGGGGTTGTTAAAACGCTTTGGTAACACTTACTGACCCCAAACAGGGAGCACGAGTTTGCTTTTCAAGTCTGCTGCTTGTAAAACTCCTGGGGAAACGGGTTCCTCGGGAATCCTGAAGGAGTTTGGGTCCGATTTCAGAAATGCAGGGTGGCAGGTAATCATTGACTCCGCACAAAGCAAGCGTGCCTCTCTGGGTTGGTAGCGCTTCTGCTCCTGTCTTGGATTAACCCAGAAACTCCTGCAATAAAACCTTCCCTGGCAAAGGTGATTTGTGGGGAAATCCTGAGCCTCCAGTGAACTTTCTCATTTGTCTTTGGCTATTTTCCATCTAACTTCAGAGGTACCAAAAGGGGGGGGGGGGGTGGTGGTGGAATTAGGTCCCTTGATCATCACAAGGGGAAATTAAACTTCTGGGTTTAGCCCTAATTTCCCTCAGCCTTCCAAATTGTCCAGAGACGGGAGCAAAGCTCATTTCCTCTGGGATCCCCTTGTCGGCCGGTCGCTCCAGCCTGGTGAAGCAGAGGAGGGGGCTGGATGTGTGAGTGATTGCCGCAGGAAGGAGAGGTAGGGAGATGAGCTAAGATACTGGTCTTGTTTCAGAGGAGCATGAAATTAAGCAATCAGCAGCAGGGGGAAATTGGGGTTGTTTACAGACCCAAATAAACAAACTTTCAGCTCTGGAGGGAAGGCAGGAGCAGAGCCCAGAGATCTTTCATCTTCTCCAGTGCTGAAAGCATGGCCAACCTCCCTGAGAGGGAGAACGCCCGGCCGCCTGACTCACGTGGGGAGAATGGCTGAAGGTCTCCTTGATGCTGTTGCTTCGAAAGAATTTGTCTGCAGAACATGCCTTTATCAGCTCTGGGTCAGAAAGGGCTCCTTCAATCTCCCCATCTCCCTCTGCCTCCTCGCTCACACCTGCTGCCAGGGGCTGGTGACAATTTTTTGCTCTCGTATTCTGGTACAGCCCCGCCGGTGCTTTTCCTACGTGCGCGTCTGTGTAGCCGCAGTTTCCTGCGTGTCTTTGTCTCGGCTCCAGCCGCACCGTGGGGGTGGCCGGCAGCCCCCGGCCGATGCTCATTCAGCAGTGCACCATCTGTCTGTGGTAGGACCAGAGCCAGTACGGGGCCATGCGGACCCCAGGCCGAGCCGGTACGACCATTCTTGCCCTTTTCTGTTTACCTAAGGAAATGTATTCTTTGGATATTTATTGACCTCTCTCCATCAGCCTTTACTTTTCAAGTAACCTCCGCCATCCCAGAGATCTTGTGGGCGTTTGTCCTGCGCACGTTGGTTCCCGACCTGCTCTCCTGGCGTGAGCAGACCCAAACGCAGCTCTCTGGGAGATGTTTCACTCTGACTCAACCTCCTACCCCCACGGGAGTGAACTTCCAGGGAAAGGCAGGGTCTGCTGCCCGGGAGAGATGGCAGCACAGCGAAATCCAGCTCTCGCCATCTCGCAGTGATCACGACTTGATCGTTTCGCTTTACTGACATTCACGCTTGGTGCACAGGTCTTACCAGTATTTCACCAGAGACATTAGGATGAGGAAAACCAAGCCCTTGTAAACGGCCTTAAAACAATCAGTGTTGTTTTTCACCGCTCTACCTCTCTTAGTGAGTACTTGCGGTAAAAATACGTTTGCAAGGTCTTGTATCTCTTCAGAGTCCTGCAGAGAAGAGGGACTGGCCAGGGGCTGGGCAGGGGGACGGAGTGATGTGACCCACATCCCAGGGGAGCAGCGGAGGAAGGAATACGGTCCGTCATCCTCCTGGTGTGAGGAAGGCGAAGGGCGGCGAGGAGCTGCAAAGCCCTGGGTATAGCTCCTGCTGCACCGGGAAGCCCGGAGATGGAGATGAAAAGGGTATGAGAGATCTGGGCTCAAATCTGGTCCCTGTTAATTGTCTGTGCATTAATACGTGTCAGCTATAGCTATATGCTGCTATGTAAGAAAACTTACCGTTGCCTCATTAACCTCTCCAAGTCTGACTTTGGCAGCCTTCAGAGCACACTGTAAGGTATACTTAATTAACGCGGTATTGAATGAATGAGGGAATGCTGAAGCCGAGATGCTCTTTCAGCTCAGTTTGAATATAATTATTTTGATTATATATTTATCTTGATAGTGCCCCAGTGCATACTTAAAACACAAACAGGCAGCTATTAGATGTGGCTTCTGGCATCCGGACCGAGTGCCGTTGCTGTTCTGCAGAGAACTCCTCTCAAACCGACCGCGGTGGGCAGGAGGGAACGGGTGTTCAGAGCGCAGGGCTGGCCACCTCCCAAGCCATTTTCCTCCTTTCCAGCCTCTGTGCTTGGTTTGTGCGGAGAAACGGCTTTGCGTTTGGGGAATGGGAAGATTAAGGAATCCCACAGTGCCGGAAGGGAAGGGGAAATGCACCTCCCCGGAGCCCGAGGCCATCGCCAGAGCCTGGTGGGATGGGTTTGGTAGAAGCAGGAGCAGCCCAGCCCTGGCCCGGGACAGCCCTGCGCACAGGGCGAGAGCCCACGCCGGGGGTGGGTGACTCTAACGCGAGGGGACGTTGCTCGGGGGCCGGCTGACAACGCGAATGAAGCAGGTCGACGTCAGGAGTAAAGGCAGCGGCTTTCCTCTGCTCAGATCGCAGTCATATACCGGCTCTGAATCATGAGGCTTGCAACCAGCAGGCATAAATTTATACTATACAGATGAGAACTGTGCCTCGGAGACAGAACATCTATCTCCTTTGCACTTATCTGCCACCGTGACACAAACAATCAGAGATGATTCTCTGGCACAACAAACAGCAAAGTGTCTTCTTTGTCTTTGCCTCAAAGGAAAACACTATAACACATCTTTTTGGCCCGTGCTTTTATCACTCACTTTTGTTCAATAATCTTCCTGCCCCATATACGGGATTTGGCCGCGTGCGTGCGTGTGTGTAATAGGAAATCTGCCCTGTTTGCAGCGTCTGAGCAAAGGCGTGGGGAGGAAATAAATATACTGTCACCGGGGCTTACGCGGTTTGCGGCATCCCGTGGCTTAACCCCAAATCTCTACGTTGATGCTGGATTTTCTTTACTGCCACGGAGCCTTGGCTTTCTGGGGACGTGGAAGAACGAACCTTAAATGCCACAGAGGAGCTTTTCTCGGTCTGCGAGTAACCTCGCCGGCACGCTGGAAACGGGGCCGTGGGGGTGTGTTACCAAAGTACGCGAAAAGACTAAGTCTTCATATACAGCACGGTCATTGTGGCACAGCAAAGGGAATAAAAAAAAAAGCACCGTAGCTGCGTCTTACCCTCCCATTCAGGTCAGGGTGTTAATTCTGGAACCTAATGACAAACAGCGACACCGCTCACCAGGGACCACTGGTCACCTGAATGCAGCGATGGGGCTGTTTGGGATCACGGCTGTGCTGGGAGCTGAGAGAAGGACGTGTGCTTGCTGCTTTGGTTGCTTTAGGTGGAGAAGGGGCAGGCAGAAACTGAGTAAAATATCCATGGCCTGCCTTAGTTCTGCTCAGAAATGTTTTGTAAGGCTTAAATAACGGATAGTTTTGACTGTTAGAGCGTTCTGGGCAGGAGGGAAGATGGGTCCCTCTGCCCAGGGGGGAACGCAGAGATGCTCGTCTTAGGAGGTCACAGCCGACCACCGGAGCGGCTCCCAGTCCCTGCCAGGCGCAGGTCCGTGCGGAGCCTCCCCAGCTCCGCGTCCTGCGCTGCCCGGGGATGTGACTTGCTTCAGCAATGCAACCGCCTGGGCACAGCCCCTGGGATCGACGCAGTTAGGAAGAAAAATTGCCTTTCCGTTTTACATTATGCTGGTTTGAATAGGGAAAAGAGCTTTCCCGGCCTCGGCACGGGGCTGCGCTGCCTCGCCGCGAGGGTCACGCCGCGGCGAAAGTGCGACATCTTCGAGTAGACGACGGCGTAAAGGTACATTCCTGATCCGGGTGGATGGAGGCAGTCAGGAATGGTTCAACCAGTGCTTAACTGCCCTGGACTCGGCTGGCACAGCCTCCCCGTCGCCTCGAGGGAGCCTGTCCCTCGCTGCCTGCCCCGTGGTTTGACGTGATTTTTCAGGCATTAGCAACGTACTTGCCGTTCCCTATTTCAAAAGGAAAAATGGAATCCAATTGCGCCTCAGATGCAGACGGTCCCTCGCACAATATTTCCTACACCTCCTCTCCAGATAAGCCACCTTTTAAGATGATGTATTGTACCACTTACCTTTTATAGTGTTCCACCTAGCGAGGGATGTGGAGATCCACTCTATATTTAGTCACAACTAAACTGATCCATTTAAAACGTAAAGTTGGATGTATGGGGCAGAGTAAAATGGGGGCCAAGCTAGTTATGGGAGGATGTTGCCCCCCAAAGTGTTGTAATGAAGCATTTTGAAGGGGAAAATAAGGGGAAGAAACAGCCGGGAGGTTGGTGGTGGGAGGGGGGGCTGGCTTGCTCTTTTTTTTTTTTT
>VXBL01008294.1:915673-940673 GCA_013400195.1 Aramus guarauna
GGGGGGCCCCGGGGGGCGTGGGGGGGGTGGGGAGGGGGGGGGCTGCTTCGTGCATAGATAGATGGTATTTGCAAAATCCAGGCTTGGTTCAAAAACCGGCAACTCCTTCTGCACCCCTGCCCAAAGCAGGAGCCGTCGGGAGGCTGGGTGCACGCCGCCCCTTGCTTCTCGCCATTCTCACCCCTCCTGTTTCTCTGAACTGCCCTGTTGAATCCGGAGCTTTAAGAAGATGAAAGTGTTGGGAAAGCGGTGGCAGCAGAAAGCTGTTTATTTGCTCTGCGGGTGCACAAGGCCCTGGACACATGGAAAAGACTCTTTGATTAACGTCGGCTTCCTCTTGGCACTGTTTGACGGAACAAGGCTGAGACACTCCATTTCAGTGAGCCTGTGTCGCGCAATGTGTATTAGAGAGTCCTCAATTTCACACGTGCTTACTCCTGAGTGAGTTTCGCATAAAAGGATTAAGGAGAGAGGAAGTGCAGAGGAAATGGGATGTTAGACACCTTGTTAAACGGGCTGTCAGGGTTTCTGGAGCGTTCATTCTAACTCTATTCCACTCTGCATAGAGGGCAGGCCATTACCCGGGGATCACAGGGGCCTCTTCTGTGCTGCGAGTCAGGAATTACTTTTAAAAAGAAGAAGGCAAAAGCAGAGATGAAAATAGTAGTGTGTGATTGTTGTCGTCGTCGTTATTTTATTCTGGTTGATGTTTGTGCCGGGGGGGAATCTGGGATGCGATTAGCAGGAGCCGCAGGTAGCAAACCTTTAGCTGCCCTTCCCCAATTAAGTTCAGTAACTGGAAGATTGGCCGGGAGCAAAGTGGGAGAGGAAAAGCTGGGGGAAGGCTCAGCGGGGCGGGTTGGGGGGGAGATGCCGTGCGGCACGGCCGGGCACTGACCCAAGGAGAGGGGGGACCACCAAGGCATCTCCTGCCCCGGGCTGTTCCCACGCCGGCTGGGAGGCAGCGACCACGCTCTGCCCCGGCGTCTTCCCTCAGAGAGATGCTCAGAGACCTCCCGAATCCACGCTGACCCGGGGGAGGTCTGGGAGGGAGGGAAGGCGTGATCGCCGCTGGGGTTTCTGCGCCGGGTCCGCTCCAGGTGCCCCTCGCAGGGATGCTGGGGTGGGCTCTGGCAGGTTCGGCAGCGTACCTCTCTGTTTTCTGCGTGGGTGATGTCTTTGCCTTAGCGGCGTAGTTTGGGGCCAGATCCGTGGGTTTCCCATGGATAAAGGACGTGGGGATCCCGAGCCAGGATCCTTTTCCGGGGGCACAGCTCGCCTGCCCAAACGTGCTGCGGGATTTCGCAGGGTGGGTATCCAGGGAAGCGGACGGTGGTATTCAAGTCAAGTTTCTAAGTAATGCAGTTTCACGTCAGGTTGTTTCCTATAAGTCAGATCCATTTTAAGAGCAGTGATGAAACGGGGCTTCAGAATCCACTCTATGAGCATCCAAATTAAAAGCTAAATAGGATGTAGCTTTCAGTTTGGCTGTATCTTCATATGTCAACACTCATTATCCTCATATGTCACCGCTCCGCAGCCTTCCTCCCCGAGCCTCGCGGGCCGTGCCTCTCCTCTCCGCTGCGTGCAGAGACGGCCGTATCCCCGCTCGCTGCTGCCCGCGCGGGCTGGGGAGGCAGCGGCGTCTGCTCGGACACCAGCACGGCCAAGCGTGCTCCTTTGGGGACCGGCTTTCCCCACTTCTGCCCTGCAGCAGCGCACCCCGAGCTCCACGCTCAGCGCCTGCTCGGCAAGGAGGGATGGACCAGGGGCTGAGCGAAGGGAGACTTTGGGGTCCATCCGCCGCCGCTGACCTTGGGGAATTGTTTTACCTTTCCCGTTATCAGTCCTGGCAGGCCTGCAGAGGTGTATTTGCATTGAGGGCTGCGTGCTCTGGCATGCCGAGTCCTGTGTTGGTATAAAACATAACCGTGGGTTGCGTTTCTCGGAAATTACTGCTGGAGCATCATTAGGAGCAGTGCTGGGAGGCATGGGGCCAGCGGTGGGGTCGTGGACAGGAGACCCACGTCTGTCAGCTCTTTATTCTATCCGTTTGGGCTTGGGTTTTTATATAGAAAACTCTGGGGTTTGCAATCCAGAATAATTTGCCGGGGCAGCAGCATGGGAGCAGCCTTCTCACGGCGGCGTGGAGGGAGCAGCCGGCGAGCTCTCGCCGACGCTGCCCGGCGGGCAGGAGGTCCTGGTTCTCCATCCCCCGGCTTTCCCCACCACACCACCCTCCTCTGCCCCGGCTCACGGCTCTCTGCAGCTCCAGGCGAGGGTTTGTTGGGGCGGAGGAAGGGAAACCGTGACAGGGAGGGTTTGGGGCAGCAACCCGGGGCTCTGACTTCAGCTGAGCTGCCAGCGACTTTGGAGAGAGCCAGGGACTTCACTCATTCCACACAGATATCTAAGATGTAATAGGTGACGTCACGTACAGCGTGTCGATGTAGTAGAAAGGGTACAAAGCCCTCAGCTGTCCTCCAGCGGGCAGTGCGGGATGCCCTCGGGGCACTGCTCGGGGTCTCCTCCAGCATCCCAGCGCTGCTTCCCACTGCAGCTGCCCACGTGCTGCGCTTCCCGACAAAGAAACACGTCAGTCTCCAGGCTGGGGAGCAAGACGGAGAGTCTGGATAAAATTATCATTGCTGACTTAAAACTGGGAGTGGGGAAGAAGCAAGTTTGGCCATAAATAATCCCACACCTGGCCTTTTAATTCAGTTATCTCCTGGTCGGGAAAGTCGGATCTGCTGTGTGCTGTGGTGGTGCCAAGTTAATTACTTGAAAATGAGTGCCTGGGGTTGGACCAAGAATTCCTCATCAGCATTCAGCACCAGTGCCACGGCGTGAAGGAGAGCCCGGCGCATGCTCGCAGCGGCGGCCGGCTGGCAGGCGGATGAAAGGGAAGGGGAGCGGGGCACTGGTGGGTTTGCTTTTCTTTTGAACGGGCTGGAGCCTGGTTTAATTGAAGAAGCACCGAACGCGGTCGATGCCGGGTTTGTCGTCCCGCAGGCTGCGCGGGGGGCGAGGCGAGGAGCTGAGGGGTTTGGGGTCGGCAGAGCCGGGCGCCTGCCTGGCCCGATGCCGAGGGGTGCCGGGGCCACGGGCGGCAGCAACCCGAAAAGCGAGAGAGGGGAGCACGTCCAAACCGCACAGCTGAGGTGCTGCTTCTGCTCTTGACTCCCCCCTCCAGCACCAGCTGGGTCTTGAAATTCCACTCCTGGTGCCTTTTAGAGGGAAGTTTTGCTGTGGCTTTGGGATTTGTTAACCCCACGCAGCTTCGCAGAGCGGCCAGGATGCTGCTCGGGCCACCGGCCACGACCGGCCCTGCCCTTGTTTGCCCGATACTGTCGGGAGCGACCGCGCGTCTCCGGCCCCGAGTCAGCGCCGGGGCTGGCAGCACGGCGAGGCGGGCAGGCTCTGAAACCCTCAGCCTCTCCCTCCCCCTTCCCATCCCACCGGCGCTCGCCAGCTGAATACAAATGCAGATATTACAGGGGAGAGAGGGAGGCGAGAAGGTGCAGCTCCAATACTAAATAGCTGGGCCCTTTAAGCCGTTTGGCCAGACCTTATCATTAAAAAGGAGGAAAAAAAATAGTCTCTATAGGATTCTTTGAGTCATTGCTTCTTATGTGTAAACAGAGGGCGGCAGCTTACATAGCAAACTCAGCCTGGAATAGCTTGAGGTGATTAACAGTTGTTTGATTCCTCGAAGATTTCCACATGCTTATGCCAATCCAACTGGGAAAGGCAGAATAAATATTTTGAAATATGCCCCTTCTTTTGTAAATTAGGCATGATGAGTGCTGCTTAACTGGTTAGCTCGGAGTTACAGAATTGGTTTTGTTCAGCAAACAGGAGCTCGCTGCCGCCTCCTCTGCGCCGGGAGCTGACTGCGGCCGAGACGGGGCTGGAGGGGTGAATTATTTGGGTGCCAGCCTCTCTAGACAGCATTAACGTATAAATTGCAACACGCTTTGCCTCCACCGGATAAATGCGCACAGGTGAGCTAATACCAGCTTAAGCCCTTGTGCAAAACCGGGGTTAAAGCGACGGCTGGATCCTGCAAACGGCTGCTGGCTGCTCCATCCCCGCAGTGCCACGCTGCGGCTGGGTCGCTGGGAAGGGCTTTGCTGTTGAAAGGGGCCTCCCGGGCTGTTTGGGGTTACAGGCACCCCAGGAAACAGAAAAAGGAAAATTAGGATAGCAGCCTGTCCGGCGGTGGGACGCGTGTCTGGGCTGCTCCCCATGCCCGGAGGCTGCGGGGCCGCACCTCTGCCCCCCCCTCCCCAAGAGCTTCCCCAGCTCGCGCCTATCCGGAGCAAAAATTCACAATGAATGTTTGTGGTAAAAGAAAACTTTTTTCCTTTAAAATGAATTGTGGCATCCATAGTTGGTTTTCCCTTTGTTTATTCACAAGCGACAGGGTAGTAAAGCATAAAGAAATACTGAATCACTCGAACCATAGAGGGTCTGCTTAGCAGTTGTTCTGTTCATTCCCATTACAGGCAAGGAGAAGAATATCTCAGATTTAGTCCCAGTTTTATAACAACACTTCCCAACCCACCTGGGAACCACAAAAGTGCTTTACATGCATTAATGAAACAAACTGTGCCACCTCCAACGGGACAGTTAGGTTTTATCTCCCCTTTGCACGTGGTCAGACTGTGAATCGCCTCCCTCAATGTCACGGTTTGGATTTTATCCGGTGACCAGTGTGCGTTGGCGTCTCAAATTTTAGGTACCCATCCTCACGCGCCTAAAAGAAATCCATCGCTTTTATTCACTTTGGTTTTGAAAAAGCCAAGTGCTGAGTAGATCCTGGAAGTCACAGTCTTTTCCTTTTCTACCTGGGCAGGAGATGCTGGCACAAAATAATTTGGGGGGGGGAGGGAGGGGGCATTTCTTGCCCAGAAAGTCTCCAGCAAAGTCTGAGCTGGAAACCAGCTCCTGTTACCTCCTATCCCCTGTTGTTACTGCAGGGGTGAATCCTTGTTTCACAGCAACCTTCCTTCGCCCAACAACCGACCAGCTCCCAAGTTTCCCCAGAATTGCACTTTCTTTGTAAAATCTGCTTTTAAAAATCTCGGAACTTCTGGACCATACGGTAGCAGAAATATTAAGGCTGAAGGGAAGTACTTTATTTGCCAGATAAATAGGCTTGGTGACACTTTGGATATGTAGAAGGTGGTGAATAATTTCTTCTGCTTGGGCTATATATCCTTAGAGGACTCGATGAATTTTTCATTCTGGAAGATGTGTTCGGGTCATTAATTGCAGTTTGCCACAGGTCTGTTCCACTTTTGTCTGGGTAAAGCCCATCTCCTTCGACATACAACTCATTTACCCTTTGTAATCTATGTAACATTTGCATTGTAAATTGGTTAGCTTAACTTAATACGAGAGTAACCTCAGTAAACCTTTGGAAAGGATATTACGTGCGCTGGCGAAGAGGACGGGGCCTTTTCCTACGGCACGGGGCTGGGGCTGGGCAGCGCGGCCGGGGGCTCGGGGTTCTCCTCCCCGGCAGCTCGGGTCTCCGGCAGCGTCGCAGCCCCCCCCGGATGCCTCCGGCCCGGCAGCGGGCTCGGGGCCACGCGCACTGTTTCCAGCGAGATGGAGAGCTGCCGCCGTTTGCTCCGGGGCAGGGAAGAGGCTGTGGTTTCGCTTTGCTAGTGTGGTCTCCAGCGCAGCTGGAAAAGTGAGCAGAGAGGAGTTTTGGAGAGGGTCGGGGTCTGCGGGATCCCGGTTCCCCTCCCCACGCTAGCCGGAGCAAGCAAAACGCCCGTGCTCAGGCACACGGCTGGGTTCCTCCTTCTGGCAGACGCCCTGAATTCTGTTCCCAATCGCCACCGGCGCAGCCCCGGCTCCGCTCCCGGCTCCCAACGGAGTTGCGTTTGCGAGCCGTGCCTGGAAATTGTCTCCTGAGCCCCGCGAAGTTGGTGCCCACGGGCAGTGCCGCGGCTCTGGGCTCCTCGCCCTCGGGGCCGGCCGGAGCTGTGCCCTGGGGCGCAGGTGCCGTGAAATGATGGTTTGCAAGGAGCCGGCTGCACCCCCCGCGGTCCCGGCTCCCCGGGAAGGGGTCCCTCCGCCCGGATTGCTCCCCAGGCATCCGTCTCCCAACGCAGGCAGGATCCCTCGCGCTACCCCATCCGACCGCCTGCCTTTCCAGCGGCCTCTGTTTTGCATAGAATAAAACAAAATAATTTAAGCTGCTCTGGTGCTGAGTATTATTAATTCCTTGGAGTGAATAACAGCTCTGGGGTTCCTACAAGCAGTGCAGAGAGGAGCAAGACACAATAAGTATAAATTGAGTGAACTCCAGAGACTGGAATAAGAGCTGTGAAATATTGCTTCGGGCCCGAGAAGTGCGTTCAACCCATTTTCAGAGCTACCTGAGGGAGACAGGGTGAGACTGGCAGACGACAGTGCGCCGGAGTTGGGAGCAGCACGAGTAAAACCTGCTGTCCCAGTACCTCTGGCCTCGTTGGAGTCAGGAAATTTCTGAAAGTTTCTTTTTATGATGTTTTTCTGCCCCACTTTTTTAAACTGAAGCGGTTTGGAGGAATTCAACCGGGAATTTGAAATCTTTCCCTAGCCAGAGGAGACGGCAGCAGGGTGGTGCATCGGACCGGCGGTCCGCACGGCAGCACTACCACCCACCCCCAGCCCGGCGGTCCCTGCCGGCACCCAACGGCCCCCGAGGAGCGATGGCCCCGCTCAAAACAAGCTCTGCATCCTGGGAGAGGAAGGCAAACGGGCCAGGCGGCGAGCCTTTCTCTCCTAGATTCCCAAAATGATCCATCTGGATAAAAACTGCACGGAAAAAGGGCTGTCCGTTGCATGCAACTGTGGTGGCCGGTGGCTCGGTACGGCCACAGCTGGCACTGGAGATGCCCCGCATATTTTCCCACGACGAAATGACCCATTTGTATATTTTTATTAGAAAAGTGGATGTGAGAATTGGCACGGCCTCAGACTCCTGTGGCAATCAGCCCGTCTGCCTTCTGGGGGGGCTTCCCTGGGCCCGGCGGTGTTTTAATCTCCTCAATAAGAGAAGATAAAAGAATGGAGGAGCTGATCCGATAGGCCCGGGGATAATGGTGCGCGTTCTCTGCCTTCAGATAACGGCTTGGTGCGCAAAGAAAATAATCTATGCGTTGCGTACCGAGGACTGGAGGCGTATCAGGGGCGATTCCCCCGTGTCTGCCAGTCCCGTGGGCTCACCCTGGGCAGCTCCTGCCTTCGGTGCTGGTGGTTCTCGCTCTGCGAGCTCCCTCCCGTCGCTTCCCCCCAGCGAGGGCTCCTCTGCGTCAGCCCGGACAGGAGGAGACCCAGTAACTCACTGGCGAACACGCAAGGTTCCCAGTTTGCTGCTGGCTCTTGCTAAGGCTTGGCTTTGCCGCGATGCTCGGGACACGTGGCCCGACACGTGGCCCGACGGTGCTCCTGCTCCCTCGGGAAGCAATGGGCATCTCTGAAACGGCGAGTCCATCACCCGGAGCTGCAGGCATTCCGTGTTTTCTCCCATGGACGGCCCGTGGGGAGGGAAGACAGCCAGGACCCTGGAGTTTCATGAACTCCCTGCCCTGGGTGAAAGGACAGGTTTTCCATCCGCCGTCAGGTTTAAGCTGGGATTGTGACATGCCAGCTCCCACCACCCATTCCCAGTCCTCAGAGCCAGCCAGGCTTTGGGAAAAAGCATTCTGTCCCTGCCCACGTCCTCTTCCCTTGCGTTTAGCTACATTAAGTACACCTAAATGGTACTTCCATCCCGTAGCTGGTCACATCCGACCTGCTTTGTTTACACCTTCACCATCCCGGGGGAGCAAACGCGTCCCGGCTTGGCGCTCAAGAAGCAGCGGAGGCAGAGAGAGGGGCTGTCACGGGGGCCTGACTTTCCCCTCTCCTCCTCCCTCCCTTCCCCTCTCCTGCAGCACGACCCGAGCAGGCTGCGAGCGCGTGGCGACAGCCCGAACCCCGCTCCGCACGGCTTGGGTTGTAAGTCAGTTTAAATGAGTCTTATAGCTCCCACACCTAAAATCCTTGAAATATGCGGCAAAGAGGAAACTTAATGAGTATCAGGGAAAGTCCTAGGAGAGCTGTAATATTCTCGGTGTGTACAAATCACTGTTTAGGACGTCTCAGCCTGAAAGTCCTTTTTCACCCAGATCATTACGCGGTGCAGAAGGCCCAGCCACCGTGCGCTCGGCTGGTGCTGGGGATGGACTCGGTTCCTGCCTACAAAAACAAAGGGAAAAGGGGGGATTTATAGCCCCCAAAATCTCCTAAATAGCTTTTTAAAGTTCCTTTTCTTAACACAAACCATACGAGCACGCAAAGATTGTGGATGGCCGGGCAGCTCCCTTTGTTGCTTTAAATCTCTTCCCGCCACGCGAGCTGTGGTGCAACAGGAACCGCATCGCTCCACCCCAAACCTGAGTTCACACCCAGTAAAGACGTCGTACTGTGATTTTAGACACCGCTGTGAAACAACTGAATTACCTCTTTTGGCATCTAAATTACCACTGTCACTTGCAGAGATGTGCCAATCGCATCTTGAGAAAAAAATCTAAGAATTAATTTTTTGGGGAGTCCTTCTCTCCTCGGTAATAAAATACTACAAAAACGCATTGATCAGCAATTCCACCCAGGGATCCCAAAGCACTAGATAAATACAGATCAGGTTTCCTGCGACCTCTGTGATAACCACAGTTCCCTGCAAACCAAGGTGCAGAAATTGCAAACGACTCGTCCCCAGAGCAGGCAGCAAGTCGGGGCAAAGCCGGGCTCGGGCAGCTCCAGCTCTCCACCAACAGCTTCGGGAGCCCGTGTCAGCAGCAAAGACCCCGTTCGTGTGCTGCTTTTGTTGTTCCTGTTAATGCCGGAGACGATAAACCTTCCGGTACCTGCCCTGGCCCCCCGTATCTGCACAGCAGGCAGCACGACAGAGCCCCCCGATCCTGACCCTCATCGTTGAGCCGATGCCGTAAAATCTGTATTTACCATCAATAATACCTTAAACACGAACACAAGCCCATCCCGTCAGATTCAGTCGGATCGGTAAGCAAAGGACAGAAACTTTTCAGTCCCAACGTGTCGGGCTCGGAGGATTACCGGTGTTCCTGGGCTGTGTCTCTGCCTCCCCCCTTTGCTCCCCCCAGACGAGGCACGTCCGTCGGGGCTGGGATGGGGTACGGGCAGAACGAGTAGCTGGAAGGTGGCGAGGAGGGGACGATGTATGTTAAGTAGTACCTTTTGCTGAATAAATCAGAGAGGTTGCCAGCAGCCTGCCACAGTAAATCTGCATGTTAAATCAAATCAGATCTGCAGCAATAGTAAAGATTTAATAGTAGGGGTTTGTTTTCTCCCTCCCATAAACATGGAGATGTGAACGCTTCATGGTGAGAACATCTGTGGACTGGGCAGGAGGTGTCAGAAGCTGGATCTAACATGCAAGGCTTCTCTTCTGTGGCCAATTAAACAAATTGCAGCAAAACAGCATTTTATTAGTATTTGCCCATAGCAGTCGCCTGCTGCAATAAATTTCCTTCAGGCGCACTTGAGAAAGGGGAGGAAAAAATTGGCACGTTAACTAGTGAATGGTGGAGAGAGCACACCGCGGCGTAGCCTCTGGGGCTACTGAATACCAAAGTGCCTGTCTCCAAAAACAACCGCTCTGCTTTATCATAAACATGGTGAGTTATGAGATGCTGTACGGCGGACCGTGCACAAATAATAATAATGAGGAGGAGGCAGGAGGGAAGGATGCTTTCCCAAAGCAGTGGGACATACAGGAGGCATGATAACAAAACTTCTCCCAGTGCCTCGCCTCTCCCCCTCTCTTCAACTACAACTTAAATTCTTTAAGAAGTCATCCTTGCCCGTTTACCCTGAGCCTGTCTTGTCCTCTTATTCCCATGTGCTTCTGCTTTTAAGCATGAGTTTCGTCTCTTTTCCTTTTTTTTTTTTTTTCCTTTTATTATCATTGCTTTTAAGGGAGAACTTGTATTTATTTTTTTCCCCACAAATGGGGGCTGCAAAGTCAGGCATGTCCATCCCCAGGGTCACTTTGCCGATGTTCCCTGGGATTTCTCAGGTCTGAATATGCCAACACATTTCTTGGCTGCCTGGCACTGTTCTAGACGGGGATGATATTTGTCAATGTGATATACTCGAGACCCCTTTTGTATCTTACATTTTTTGGATGATGGAGAGCTGAAAGGGGAGATAGACTTTTTTTTTTTTTTTTTCTCCTCTTTTCCTTTTCTTTCTTTCCCTTCTCTGTTCTCTTTCCTGGGCCAAAGCATCACCATCCAGTTGATCGATACCCCATCCCCACTGACAACCAGCTCGCTTGTATCTCACGCACACCAAGTGAGGCAGCGCTTCAGATCAAACTATCCTCTCCAGAGAGGTCCTGGGACAAAAGCAAGTACCAATAAATACCCCAAATCGCTGAGGTTACAGAGAACAGATGGTGTTCGTGCTACACAAATACTCTCCGCCGGTGAAGTGCTACAAGAAATGACCTATTTGTTGCTGGGTTATCTCCATATTTTACGTTGGAAGCACCATTCATATCTAAGTAGTGTCACCGTTATCCTGGGAATTCTTCATTTTCCGACGTGGTTATCGACAGCTCCCTCTTCCCAGCAGCCTCCTGTTGCTGTTTGCTCTCCCCCTTCAAGCTTTTCAGCATGATCAGGTAAAGAGATAAATAACTCTAACTGCACTCCTGAGTGATAGCAAATTAATGCCCAACAATTACCTCCTTCAAAACGTGCCGTTTAAGACTGCCTAAAAATTTTTTTTTTCCTCTTTTTTTTATTTCTCAAGAACAACAAAATCAAGGCAGCAGATTATTACTGGACATTAATTATCTATCTTTAATGAAGTAGCTGATCAGATTGGCTCTTGATTGATTACACCTATGAAATTGTGTTGCTGTTGATACATAGGATATGTTTAGATGGCATCAGCCTTTTGACTTAAGCATGGATTTGATTTATACTTCATTAACGTAATTCCTAACACACTGCTTCTTTGAAAAAGAAAATTAGTGTCTAACCAGGAGCTAACAAGTTTAATGGCTTGCTTGAAGGAAAACATTACCATTGACTGTGAATAAGCAACTAGAGGCATTAATATGTTGTTGTTGTGGCTCCTGTTTGTATGAATCCATATTTACAGGGAAGAGTTTGTACCGTGCTGCCGTGGGTAGGTGGGTGTGGGTGGAAACCCTGTGCTAAACCGCCTGAGTCTGGCTTTGCACCGGGCGGTTCCTTCCTCAGCTGGGGTGCGGGTGTCGGGGCTGGCCAGGATGCTCGGGGTGCTGCGGGAGGTGGTCAGGCTGACTCCGGCTCCCCGAACCTCGGCATTCCCCGGCGCTTTTCGTATTAAACCTGAAGCGCAGTGACCTGTTAGGGACAGCAGCCGCTGCCAGGTTTTCTCTGGCGCCTTGCGTTGCTGGATCTCGAACAGAAATCGCTGCTTCTGCTGTCCTTGTTCTGCTCTGGAGAGACCGTGACAAAACGGCCTTCCTGGGGCTTCCCAGTAAGCCGGTGGTGATGACTGGGACCGGGGGTCACATCCAGCGATCTCAAACTTAGATTTGGATAACCGTGTCTGGAGGCAGCTGGCACAAAAGCAATACAAAGCACACGGAGATGGACGCGTTGGGCTTCCAGACACGATTCTCATTTATTTCCATTTTGCAAATACTGGGTTTACCGATGATTGCCTGCTAAAGTTTTCTATCAAAGAAGGCTTAGCTAAATAGCCGGCAAGCCTCTTTTCTCTTCTTCTCTCGAAAAATGAATAGTCCTTTTTTGTTCTTTAAATTATACCATGTTAGCAGACAAACAAGGCAAAAAAATCAAAGTAGTTCAAGAGATCTAGGTGGGTACATGGGTGAAATGAGCTCAGCTCCTGAGAATGCACCCGGAGAGGAATGAGAAATTGAAGTATGGGGATGGAGCAGGACAGAGCTGCCAGAAGAGAGGGAAGGGGAGGATGGCTGCACTGAAATGAAAAGGCACAGATGGATTCGGGTGATGGTTAGCCCTTTCTATAAGCTTTCCTTTCGTTGCTCAGTGGACCGACAGCCTAGTTCTAGCCACTCTGTAGCACGTGCCTTCACTCTTCTCCAGCCGGTCCCCCATGCACAGCATCACTTGAGGCTGGACCAGAACTCCCTCTGTGTGGTTGAATTGATATCTGCGGACTCCAGCGTTTGGCACCTTCTGATATGGGTGATGGACCTCTGACTTGTCAGAGTTTTCTGGTAACAGCTTTAGACATGAGATCCTGTTTGGCACAGTACTTGCGTTGCCCTCGTCTCCTCCAGGCATGAAAAAGCTGCTAGAATCCTCAAGAACTTTGTGCTTTAAACTGTTTATGGGTTTTGGTTCGTGGATCATATTTTAGGGTTTTTAATTGTGTTTTGTACCTACCTGATCTGGAGGGCATGCCACAGCCACGGCTCTCGCTCTGGAGGACCATTCCGCTCCCTGCCTGCGTCTGGCGGGTCCTCCTCCTGTTTGGCATCTTGACACCTTGGGCTTTGATTAATGAGGTGCTCTTCCCTGCGCTATACGAATCCCCGTTAGATTTGGTGCTTATTAATTACAGCACAGCACCGTCAGCACATTTAGAATTGGGGTCCCTGCTTTTCTAATTCTCTTCTTATTTCACGTTGCTTTTTTCCCCCCTGGTTTCCTATCGCCTGTGTCTCCTCCTCCTCGGGGTCACTGATGGATGAGGTTTCAGCAGCGGCGGATACCACGCTGGCTGAGCCGAAGGTCAGCGCTGGTAATGGCTCCGCAGAAAGCAGCTGTTCAGCAATTCCCCCCTCCGCGGTGCCCGGCTGCCTCTCACCCGCAGCTGGCTCCTCGCTTGCGCCCGAGCCCAGGGTTTTTCCCCCGCTGCCTCCTGCACCCTGCATCCCTCCTTGATTTTGTAAAATTACTCCATCGTTCAGACTCGGTGTGTCCGCCAAGTTAAAAAAAAAAAAAAAAATCAGATACTTGCTGGATGCAGAGCCCTGGGTGTATTTTCAGGGAGCAGCTTATCTTTTATACCTAGCTGCTCTGCTGTTGTCGCTGCTCCTGTTACTCTCATTGCTGTCAGTCGGGTTTGAGCCAGGACGGTGCCCAGTTTGCGTTGCTCCGTGTTGTGTGGGTGTGCAAACGTCCCGGCTGACCTGGGAGCTCCACCATCCTCAGCGTCACGACACACGGAGTGTGGGGATGGTCCCAGGTCATGCCGAGGAGATGAGATGCTGCTCCAGCTTAGCGCTGCCTTGGCCGGCTTTCCCCTTCTCTGAAATACAGCAGACCTGCTCTCTTTCTACTCCTACACCTTTTGATTAAAAAAACCTTATCACTCGAGTGGGAAAAAGTGAGGACCTATGAACAGCTACCAAAATGCAAGCAGTAATAGCTGGCGCTTGGGCAGGAGCGGTTTTGTGCTGGGCACAGAAGAGGACGGCTAGCGAAGATCGCGGTTTGGCCAGAGAAGCGATTTAGTAAAGGTTGTGCGCAAGCTCCGGTCTTGTCGGTTCCCAGTTCAAATGCAGCCGTCGCTAGTAATTTGGGGTGCTCGCACCCAAGTGATGGGGATCTGCGTCACCTTCCCTGCGAGCGTTGGGGTGCGGGGGGCTGACGCCAGCCTGGCACCCCGGGAGGACGGCTGTGCGGGGTGCCCCGTGCCCGCAGCCCCCGCGCTGTGCTGGGGTACCGTCCCCGGCAGCAGGCAGACAGGGTACGTGGTACACTGTCATTAGCCTGCGGCTTCACCTCTCACAAAACAACCTGGGAATTGATAATAAATGAACGCGCGCATCTCTGCCTGAAGTCACTTACCTGATAAACACCCTGGCAGGAAGAGGGCAGGCACGATAACAAAGCAAACAGCATCCCCCTTAATCTGGTTTTAAAACTTTTCTCTGATAACGGGATTGCTATTTTATTAGCAGTCACTGTTTAGCTCTTTTACATGACCGAAGTAAACACCACAGTAATTTATACTGTCCTCCCAGATCAGCTTCGCCCTCTTTTACATCTTGCCTTGCAATAATAAGGCAGCCCACAAAGCCATTTGTTTCCTAATGACAGGGGTTTCCATAGTGAGCAGATTAAGGAGGAGGAGATTAGAAGATTATACACCAGGCAGGATTCACAGGTTCACAGGTTTATGGGGCTTTGGACATCCAGCGATTAATGCGTTTCATAAAGGAAATTTTCTGTAATGACAGGTAGAACGGAGGAAACCAGGTGTTTTAATTGGCAGAATTCATTTAACAAGTTTCATCGATGATGCTTAAAGCACTCGGAAAGGTGTGTACGATCAGCGGGTCCACTGCTCCGATGTTGATAAGGGATGTTAGAGGGACTCCGTCACAGTTGCCTCGGATGAAGGCTGGTAGCAGCACCGCGACGGGCTGAGCCCCGCGCCCCTTTCTGCTCAGACCCTGGGCTGCTGCCGGGGTGCTGGGGTAGCATTAATTGTTTTCTGTCTTCAGTGGAGGAAGGAGCAAAGCTGCTTTTCCGCCGGGGCCGTATGTGCCAGACGCACTGTTGTTATTTACTGCGGCCCCGTGATAGCAGCCCAGCATCTTTGCGCGCGGCGAGGTGTGCCATGGGAGCCCTGTTCACAGGATAGGGTACGGCAGGGGAGGAAACGGAGATAATGTCCAGGACACGTATCCTGCCAAATGGCTTCAGTGGAAGGACGAGGAGACTCAGGAAGCCTGAAATCCACATAAACCCTATGGAAAATGACGTAGCTGCTAAGGCTCTGCAAGGGTCAATACTGCAACGCGCCAGTCCTCTGGACAAGAGGGCTGCAGGGAGCCAAGGAGAGCTCGGGGGGGTTGTTTGAATTCCCCACACAGAATCCCAGGTTTGCATCAGAAAGGTGAAAATATGAAACTTGAGAAACTGTAGGAGGGACCCAAAATACCTTTTATACCCTTTGGCTCAAAGAAGCTGAAAAGGAAAAAAAATGGGAAAGAAACTGTGACAGTGTTCTTCTCTTTAATTTTCTGATGAAAAATCAAAACAGCAGGAAAAAAAGCAGCACTTGCTTTCCTTTTGTTGGAAACCCAATTTTCCACGAAAAGTAGGTTTCAATGGAAAATTTCCACCTCTCCCCTCTCCCTTGTGTATTGTTTTAATGCTGGCCGCCTTCCCCCCATTAAAGCCCGTGAGAGTTGTCTTGCTCGAAGGGACACCTCAGAGCTGGAGGAGCAGGATGCAAAGAGCCGTTTCGCATGACCCAAAAGGACAATTCATGATTAGGTGCCTGAAATGGGCTGCGGAGACTTCGGTTTCTGGCACGCTGGCCTACATGCCAATGAGGCCAAGAGCTTGTCTTGGTTTCTCCGTGGTGTCTGCGCCGCGGTGTGAGCAACTCGTTGCCGGTGTGCCGAGGGCAGTGTCCTGGTCTTGCTGTGGCTGAGGGAGAGCTGAGGCTCGGGGAGATCAGGGGCATCAACCCAGCTATGCCGTGTTGGAGTAGCGCCCAAGCTCCTCTTCCTCGCATCATCGTCAGCGCCGTCGGTGAAACGCGTGGGGAAGGGCTCAGAGCGGCAGGGCGGCTCTGAGGAGGTCGGGAGACCGTCTCTCTGCGAGGGCTGATTTGCTCTTGGTTCTGGTCGCCTGCACAGAGAAGCCGTGGATTCAGCAACTGTCGTTGGAAACCTCCTTCCCCTCCCCCTTGAGGTGGTTCCTGCAGCTCCGTGCCTGCCTGTGCCAGGACAGGGACCTTCTCCGAGACCATCCGTCTGGCTCCTTTCCCATTGCTAAAGTTGGTTTCAATTGACTGTTTAAAATTAACAATAAGGGCTTAAAACGAGCCAGTCTGGGCCTTTCTAAGCCAGTGTAACCGGAGGGTGGTGGGAGTCTGCTCTCCAGTGGAGGGGCTTTGGGTCCTCCGTCCAAGACAATTCAATCAACTTTGGCTCCTCAAACAATACCCCTGGCCTGCCAAAAGAGACAATGCCGACAGGACTCTTGAACCAAAGGGTTGGAGGAGCCCTGTCAGCCTGGATTACAGGAATGCTTAAGAGTTAATTAAATTACAATTTGCTATGCTGCCAGTTCACACGAAGCTGCAACATCTGTGGACGGACGGAGGGACGGGAGGGAGCTGGGCAGAGAGATGCCGTCCTGCCTCTGGGGCTGCAGATCTCCACCTGCTCTTTGGCAACGCTACGCTACAGCCAAATAGAGAAGGTACGAGATTCATGGAAAAAAAGCCTGATTTCTGATACAATAATATCTGTGGCTAGCGCTGAACGGGAGCTGAGTGGGGTGCAGCTATTTGCCCCAGGTCTCAGGGACTAACTGGCATATCAGGATAAAACTCAGCCAACTTGCAGAATGAAAAAAAAAAGAAAAGGTACTAGAAAATAATAATTTTAGGGGCTTTCTGTGTTTACTTTAAGCTATCGAGGCTCAGATTTTTAAACTTTCCTCTGTGACCGTTGGTTTTACACATATATCAAACTTTCTTATTTTCCCCTGAATCCAGGAGCTGGAGCTTTAGGAAACCTGCTGTGAGGCTCTCACGAGCTCTCCGCATGGCTCTGCTGCCGCGAGGGGACGCAGAGCCCCGGCAGTGGGTTGGAAGTCCATAGGCAGGCTCGTTGTGTCCCTGCATCCCTGGGATGACTGCTTTGACGTCAGAGGTCTCTGAATTTGTAGGTCTTTTGAATCTGTCAGTCAGTCCGTCTGTTTTTTTCTGTTTTCCTCTTTGCAGCCAAATTATTAAAGGCTTGAATGCAAGAGCTTCACTCCAGACAAGCGCAGGCACATGCACACAACCTGAGGAGTAGCAGGCGAACACTTCTGCGGTAATAAGCTCCATGCTGTGCTCAAAAAGGGCACTTAATTTTTCATTCTTAAATGCTGTGATGTTCTTGTCTTCCGGCTTCACCAAAACTCCTCCATGGAGATGGATGGGCCATGCAGAACACAGTTATCAGAAAGATTAAGCCAGGACTTGTCATTTTTTTATATCAGCAAGCAGTCAGGTTGACGAGTGATGTCCTCTTAGCTCCTGGGATGCGTCCGGCACCTTTAGTGCCAGTAGTAAAAAGGACTATAAAAAATACCATAGAAGAAAGGGTAATGATGAAATTTAACTGCTCCCTAGCACACACCTGGGGTCTAGTAATCTGGAAATGGGGGGTTCAGGTGCTTCATCTTTTACTGCCTTGTCCTTGTCTGTAAGTTTAAGGTCCTTCCACTGAACCATAACATATTGTGGTCAATGCGAAGACCCAGTCCTTGGCCCCTGCGCAGCCTGTGGAGACAGGCAGGGATGTTTCAGCGCAGGCAGGGATGTTTCAGTGCAGGCAGGGATGTTTCAGTGCAGGCAGGGATGTTTCAGTGCAGGCAGGGATGTTTCAGCACAGGCAGGGATGTTTGAGTGCAGGCAGGGACGTTTGAGCGCAGGCAGGGATGTTTCAGCACAGGCAGTGGTGTTTGAGCACAGGCAGGGATGTTTCAGCGCAGGCAGGGATGTTTCAGCGCAGGCAGGGATGTCTGAGCGCAGGCAGGGGGATGCTGAGCACTTTTGCCTCCGGCAAGCTGGAGGAAGCAAGCACTCGGCTTGGAGGGCTTCGTCCCTCAACTGTGGCACTTGCACGGGGATTGTCTTCGCGGCACAGTTTCTGCCCTCTCGCTTGCTGCTTGTGCACGTTAGTGGCCAAGAAAGCGCGTTCAGTGGCGGCGGGTGCTGCCGGCTCGGGCTGCGGCACACCGGGGCGGCACAGGCACCCTGGTGGGTGAGTCCCTCTCACTAGCAAAGGGCCGGGGCGACGGAGGCAACTCAATGCACGTTGTACGTAACAAGTCAGCATTACTTTATTATGTTTCGGGATTGCGGCCCATCCCTGTGTTATTAATCTAAGAAACAACTGATACTAAATGATCATGCTACATTAAATTTATAGACCCTTGCATATAGCTTCTATTGATCTTTTTTCAAGCATCATAAATATGTGATGGAGTGTATATGGCAGCGCGTTCCCCACCACTCCGTTAATGGTGGTTAAACTTTTCATCTCTGTGGCGGAAACGGGCAATGTGTCTCTGCGGGCAGGGATATCCTGGCCATATCATTTGTATTTTAATTACCAGTAGGAGGAGAAAACCTCACCAGCAGAACAGGAGAGAGGAGCTATTGCATTTCTTCTTTCCCTAAGTTGCCTCTTTCCCTCTTCCTCTCCCTGCCCGGGATCTGTCACTTTTCCTTACGTACCTCCTGTCTCTTGGAAGCGATGCGTTGGTTTGTTTGCTCCTCACCCCAAGAACCACGTTCCCTATCCGGCCCTGCAGCTCCCAGCACCAGCGGTGTGCCAGGGCTGGGGGGTTCATTTACAGGAACCAAACGAGGTCTTGCCTTGCGTTCAGGAGAGCGGCTCACAAACACGCAGGTGCTTGCCAGGACCACCGGGTCTTTTTTATGGTCCGTAGCGTTTGCCACGCTGCCGGGGCTCTGTGCTGTGCGAAGGGGCGTCACGCCATGAGTAGCCCAGGCTACGCAGGGGCTCTGGGACAGGGACACCCGCTGCCCCCAGCATCCGGAGGAGATGTCCAGACCCTCAGGCACTGCTGTGATACAAACAGGGAACGGAGATTTGCAAATCATCCTTCAGCGTAGCCTGAAACAACTTATATCCTAGAGCCATCTAGGGGCGAAATCCCGGCTCCATTGAGTCAAGGGGAGTTTTGCTGTTGAGTTCAGAGGGGTCAGGACTTTGGCAAGGAGTGATGTTGTCACACTTAGATGACCTTATGGTTCCCCCAAACTCGTGCTGCAACGATTGATATAATGAATATTTGTCTACTGGTATTTCTGCTCTAGCAGTGACATCTGGGAGCAGCGGTACTCAAAGCCAGGGCTTTGCCAAGTTCTCTGCTGAACAAAGGCTGTGGAAAATCAGCCAAAAACCTTTTGGCTTGCTTGTTTCTGCTGATAATTTGTGATGTTTTTCAAGTGCAGATCAAGAAATCGGTGCTTGAAAGAGCCTCAACGGGATGAGACATGCAAAGCCTAGAAACTGCATCTAAAAGGATGTGTAAAAAATGTCTCTAACTTTAGAAATGTGAGAGATTCTCGGCTGAGCCCTGCTGTACAAGCCCCAGAAATACTCCTCGGAGTTTCTGGGAAGGCAGGTGAGCGGCAGGGTCCGTAGCTGCCCCATGCCCATGTATCACGGCCAGCGTAAGCGAGCTGCCTCTCCTGCTTTTTCTACCCCTTTGCCTCTCTCGCCTGCAAATGCACCAGGGGTCTGAGCTCAGAGGCTCTGCAAGCTGTATCGCAATGCTCTGTGCCTCAGTTCCCACCCCAAAATGGGGTCAACAGCGCGTCTGCAGAGGAGCCGGAGAATATTGGCGAGATGTCTCCGGACCCTTGACCAGGAGGTGCCAACAGTGTGCCCAGCTATCCTGACAATTAGTTCCGCTTACCATGGGAGAGAGGGGATAACTCTGAGCAGTACAATACCCTCCATCTAAATTATTCCTCCTCCTCCTCCACAAATGTCATAGCAGAGATTAGCCATCATGTGTCCTTAAGTATCCCATTTATCCCAAATGACTCTGAGTGTGTTAACTGCATTTAGATTAAAATGAGCCTTTATACCCATAGCATCTTCCTGGTCTGGACCAGCCCCTGCACAGCCCCTCGTTTTGCGGGTGCAGGAGCTGAGAATGTGGGGGTACCTGAGTTGTAGGACAGGGAACGTACACCACCAGCACGGCAATGTCATTTTCCCAGATAAACATTTTTTCTCCCTACTGTTTCAGGACAACTTTAATCCTTACAAAATTCTCTTAATTTTGATTTGGCAATCATGGATTCCTTTTCAATTAACCTCAAAAAGCACCAATTAAAGAGAACGGTGCCACAATCACATAAGAATAGGCTATACCAAAGCCTTTAGAAGTGTTTTAGCACCAAAAATTAATGATAAAGGTCAAAAACAGGTTGCAGTGCAGAGTGAGCTTTGAATGGGAAACCCCTGAATTAATGTAAGCACGAGCCCACAAAGTCTTCTGAAAATTTGGGGTAGATTTACTTAAGCTTCTAATTATACAGCCAAGTTTGTCTCGGGTATGTATAAAGAGCTTCGAACGTGTCGGAGTCTCAAACTGAAGGCAGGGGAGAAGTCCGGCTCTGCACACCAAACCCCAGTGGTTTCCTCTGCTTTGTAACTCCCTCCAGGTGGGATTGCTGGTTCCCACTGGTCCCAGAGCCTGTCCCTGGGGGAAGGGGACAGGGAAGAGCCAAAACGGCTCCGCATCAGATCAGGTGTGAACGCAGGTCCCGGGGCTGGTCCTGGGGGAGCGGCTCAGCAGATTTCAGAGCAGGGTCTGCATGGCGGGGGGGCACCGGGGGGCTGGGGAGGGCTTGGTCTGTAACGCTGGGCTTTATGCCAGGCCAGAGCCAAGGATGCTCTGAGCAGTTCTTGAGAAAACCAGTAACAGGAAAACTCGGGGGGTTTCTGATCCCCTGGACAGGCTTGTCGCTGGCGTGGGAATTTGTGAGCAGGTCCCGCACCGTACCGGCTCTGTGGTGTCACTTTGTGTCTGTACTCCTCCTTTTTGCCGTTATTTGGGGAGGTGAGGAGCTTTCTCCCTGGCACTGCAGCCTTGGGAGAGGCAGTGCTGTCCCTGGGGGTGTTTGATGGGACAGGAGAGTGGGAAACCCTTTGGGCTCCTCATCCTCGGCGGTGGAAGGACAGAGGCAATGGGAAAATCTGAGCTAGTTCTGGGCACTTGGAGCCACACAGTCAGAAAAACGGGCAGATGTCATTAACAGGCGGAATAAATCACACAGGACCGCCAACACCGAGGCGGTGAGGAGGTCAGGCCCGGCTGTGTCCCCCGGACCGGCTTTCAGCTCGAGCACCCTTCTCGGCACGCAGCCGCTGCACAAGCACACGCACACGGCTCATCTGCTTTTATGAGGTGGGAAAAGATCTGTGGTGGTGCACGCGTTTCAGGTGACAGATGACTCCCTGTCCTGTGTAACTGATGGAGGGAATAACTTCCACTGCTTTCTTAACTCCGTCGAGATGGGGATTTGATGGTTGGGATGCGGTATAATGAAGGAGAGAAGGTTTCTCGTGGTGGCATGAGCAGAGAGGCCGTGTGGGCTTTGGGAGAGGATGGGGTGGGCGGAGGTGGCCCCGAGGAGGAGCAAGGCATGGGCTGCAGGAAGCTTGGGAAGCGACGAGCAGCAGTGCGGGCTGGAGGACGGCCGCACTGCCGGGCAGCTTGTGTCACCCGTGCTCAAATAGCTCTGCCCTGGGGAGGGCTGCCGGCCCCAAAACCAAAACTCAAACTCCCCCATCCTGGTGGTAGCATCAAACTTGCACGTTGACCTAGATGCCAGCTGGGAACCACCCAACCTGGGGATGGCCACCGCAGCATGGCGGGGGCTGCTGAAGGCCAACAAGCCTCGGGGACCCCTCGCCCACGTCCCCTCGCCCACGTCCCCTCGCCCACGTCCCCTCACCCGTCCCTCACCGCCACCCCAGCCCCGGGGAGCGGTACCGGTGACGCCGCTGATGGAGGCGGCCGATTAGCTCTGGCAACGTCAATGCTCTGCTCGTCCGGCTGAGTCACCAGCACTTTAACAGCGAGTTAAAAAGAAACAGGTTAGCATATCGTAACATGACAGAACTTTTAGAAGATTGGACTGCTTTTCTCCTCTCGTTAACGTCCCCCGAGGCCCGCGGTCTCTTTAGTACTAACACAGTAACGAAGACCACAGCCTATTAATTGCAGTGACAATGATAAAGGAAGAGTCAGAAGCAGCTATTTGTCTTTCATGTAACCTCGTGCATCATCACAAGATAAATGAAAACTCATTTTCTGCTTTGATTCAGTCTAATTTTTCAGGGCCCCCGAGGCAGGTTACAGGAACTGTGTTGCTTCATCCCCATAAAAGTGCTGGCCCCGCGGTTCAAGGGTCAGGGAAAGTGCACGCCGGCCGTGAAAGCCTGTCTCTCCGTAGCCTCCCAGGGGTGACGTAAAAGCAGGAAGGGGTCTGCTGCTCATCATCATTAAATCCCCATTGAAAGGCGTTGTCCGGGGCCTGATAGATGGTCCACGTGGCAAAGCTGCTCCCTGTCCCCAGCGCCCCTGGTCACCTTCCCGGGGGACCTCGGCCGGACCGGCCGTTTGTGCCCCTTTGTGCGTACGCACGAGGGCGAGTGCCTGGGGGAAGATTCTTCAGGGAAAGCGCCTCATCCCAGCCCTCTACCCAAAATTACTGTTTCTGAGCGCATGGGGGGTTTGGGAGAGAGGGTGGGATGATGCGGTTCCACCCACTTTGAGGTCATCGATACTTTGACAGTACAATGCACTTGGAGTTCTTCATCTGTGCTGTGACCTGCTTAGCAAGGAGCCATCGTTCCAGAAGGGATGGGGCCAACTTCAGCACTGGTCTAAAGGCTGGAAAATACCCCAGAGTTTCTATCAGCTGCAGTTCCTGTCTCTCACCCGGCAGCCGTGCCACGCTTTCCTGCCATCTGACGTCCTCCATCTCCTGGGGCCTCTCCTGAGGCAGCGCGGAGCCTTGAAGCGTCTCCTTGGCCCCCCAGGGACTGCTCCAGGCAAGGACCACCGGGTCCAGTACCTGGGGTTTGCTGGATCAGGCCCTCACTTTGTAGAAAGAGTGGTCCAGACTGGGGAAGCAGTCTGAAGAGCTGTGCAGAAAGGTTTGCCAGAGCTGCAGAGCAGAATGCCTCACTGAGTCAGAGGAATTTAAAAAAAAAAAGAAAAAGAAAAAGAAAAAATATAATTATATGTTTTGTAGGAAATTAGCCCATTCTAATCAAGAGGAATAAAACCTCACACATGCAAACTGGACACGCCTCTTCTGAAAATTTTAGCGTTAACAATGTACAGTACATTAACTTGATTAATCATAATATAATCTTTGTCTGCATGCTGCACTGATGTCTTCTCAGCCAATCCCCACGCAGCTTACACATTTTATACTACGTAATATACGTTCCCTTCCCGGTACAAACAGAGCCGAAAATAGATACAGCCCTGAGATCCAGCGATGTCCTGACCATCCTGGTCCTGCCGCCCTCCTGGCTCAGGGTTTGCGGTGGCACGGACGGGGGCTCCCATATGTCCAGGTTTCCCAGCCTGGAAGTTTTGCCCAGCCAGAATTCATGGACTTTGGCCCCGTGCCTGGATTTCCGGACATCCGTCAGCCCACTCGTAGCGGCAGCTCCAACCGAGCTGTCGGATGTCTGGAAGTCACAGATACGTGACCGGTAATGCTGTACGGCTCCGTAACGCACGTGCGTGTGCCCAGCACACCCCAAATCGGCTTGGCCCGCGGCGGGCATGGCAGAGGGCTCACCTGGGGGGGCCTCAGGGAAGTTCGAGGGGACCGGCTGCGGGCAGGTCTCCGGGCAGAGCCAGAAGGACTCTGCGCAGGAATCCATCTGCATAGGCGTTACTGCAGGACTCTTCCTTTAGGCTGAGCCTGGTCTCGTTCCTTGCACGGCCGCCTGGCCACGGCCCTGGGGGTGATGTCCTGCTGCGTTTGGAGAAGGGTGCAAATCCACTCCATCGGAGGTGCGGGGGTAACGAAACGTTCGTCTTACTGACTGTAGCGTATAACCGGGGAAAACAGCGCTGAAGGGAAGGCAGGCACGGCCGGTGGGGCTGCGCCCTGCCGAACGTGAGGGCAAAGCCCCGTGCACAGACCCTGCAGTTGGGCTGGTTGGTGCCTGACGGGTGGGACGGGCGCTGCTGCAGCAGAGCGGTGCTGGGCTGCTCCCCCCCTCCCAGCCCCGAAGCCTGGCAGGGCTCTGCCAAATACGAGGTTGGATTTTAGCTGATCGTATCATTTGCTTCCGAAATGCTGGATAAGGAAATATCACCAGGGCATTTCCCCAGTGCCGATTTACTAGCGTCTGCTCCAGCTGAAACCAGCGAGAAGCCTAATCTGGGGGAGATATGAATGTTATTGGAATTCATGAATTTTTGCTTTGTTATTATTTTGATCTTTTTTTCTTTTAAGGCAAACCAAAGCTTTCAAAAATGTTAAACTCAGCTGGGAGTATTTCATAGCCTAGGACATGGGGACAGCAGCCCCGCGGTGGGTTTGGAGGACACCTTCTCCACCCGATGCGGGCAGGATCCCTGCACGGACACGGGGCGGCGGTGGGCAGTTCCCTGCACGGTTCCTGCCCCAAGGCTCAAGCAGGATTCACAAAACCATCCCCTCGTCGTCACGCGGGCAGAGGGCTCTGCGCTGTGAGTTTCTCGGGGGCAAAGGGACACGTTACAGGCTCTTGGCCACCCGGCTCAGGTGGAGCACTTGCAGATGGGAGGCACAAACGTGGGAGATGTGTGGGGACACTTCTGGCCTCCGAGGAGGTAACGCTCCGTGCGACAGCAGGGACCACAGGACAGGAGCTGGCCTGGGCACACAGTGCCAGGGTGTAGCGCGAGGAGATGGAAGCAGGAGCATCGCACCAGGGATGGTTTCTCCCTTCTTGGCGACGAGCTCTGCCTCTGTTATTTAAGAGTTGCCTTCTGCATGGCAGATGCTTTAACTATTCCAGCTCACGGCCCAGAGAAGCTGCTGAAGTGGCACGATGACTAGCGGGTGACCGTCGGGGCAATTCACCCTGAAACAGCAGCTCACCTGCAGGAAGCCCCAGCTTTGTCCCAGGTGAAAACCCATCCCCGTTGAAAGCAAAGGAGTTTTTTCTGGGGCTGGAATGTCACTCACCATCTCCTGGGCAGGAAAACACCGTTTTTCTGCTGGAGCCTTGTACCCAGCCCTGCAGAAGGGTGTGCGGGGAGATTTCCAGGAGGTCTTAAGTCTGGTGAGGAGGAGGAGCAGGGTCAGGGTCAGTCGTACCTTCCTCAGCACCCTCCACCATTAGAGCCAAAGCAGCACGTTGGTGGGACATGCAGAGGAGCAGCGAGGGGGTTGCGCGTAGGGT
>VXBL01008294.1:945673-962490 GCA_013400195.1 Aramus guarauna
GGCTTCCAAACCCCCATGAAGGGCTGCAGCCTCTCACAAAACGGGGTCTTAACTACCTGATTAAATCTCCCCAGCCATGCAGGCACTAATTTGAGGTTGGTTCCCAAACTGGGGATTGTGTTGTTACTTTATTTAAAATGCACCGATGAATAGAGGCAGGGAAGGAGGAGGGTGATTATATCTGCCTGCTCGGAATCGAGGAGAAAAGAGCGGAGAGTCCCAGACCCCAGAAACATCAAAGCCAGAACAAAAAACCTCTTTCTTTGAGAGCTGAAAACCTTCTGCTCCTGAAAGGGGCTTTAAGTGGTGGCTCTTCGTAGTTCTTTCATGCCAACAGCTTTTCTGCTTGTAAAAAGGCAGCTTTGAGGACGGGAACAAGCCCTGGCTAAAGGGTGGGCTGGAGGGAAAAGGAGGGCTGCCCACCAGGACGGGAGAGGGCTTTGGGAATCAAGGAGTGCCAGAGGGGAAGGGCAGCCGGGAACGGTCTGCAGCCGCTCTCACAGGCAGCTTTTTGGGATTAACTGGCATGAAATTGAGCCCAAACGCGCGTCCCTGCGAAGACACGACCGGTTAATGCACCGGGCCATTGGAGAAATTCGGAGGAGGGGAGCGGGATAAAGAAAGAGCGTCCACGCTCGGTTGGCTCGGCGTGCAGATGGAGCGGGAGCGGCAGAGGGGATGCCGTGCCCCTCTCCTCCTCGCCCTCCCGGCCCCTCCGCAGACCCACGGGAGGGGAGCAGAAAGGCCATAAAGGGAGGGTGAGAGAGCCATCACTTGCCGGTCCCCTGAATGACAGCCTCTTGAGTGAGGCACCATATGCCGGCTCATGCCTCCCGATCGGGAGTTTTTTCAGCGGGTGCTGGCTGCACAAATTGGCACAATTCAGCTCTCGAGCTCCTCAGCTGGTCTCCACACCCCACTTGACATGGGAGCGACCTCTCTTTTGTGGGTCCCGGGGAGAGGGGAGGGGGGACCCCGGCGTGGTGGCGGATGAATCGGAGGCTGTTCCCCCTTGCATTCAGACGGCCCTCGGAGAAGGAGAGGGGGGAGAAGGAGCAAAGGTGCCCAATTAAATGCACATTTATAGCCGATGCCGAGTAAACAGTTGATTGCATGCGCGGCGCCCGGCGGTGCATCAGCACCGGCTTCGGGCTGCTGTGCCGGGGCACGCCGAAACGCTGCCTTTGCCATGGAAAACGTTGACACTGTTTTCATCTTTTCCTTTAATCAACTCCGTTCAAGGTGATGGTGGGGCCGGGCTGTTTGCCGTTGTGTCTGGGCTTCTTTTCACGCTCTGCAGAAAGCAGATTCTTTGAGCAAAAGAAAAGTATATCGCCACAGAAAAACTTTTAGCGGAGAGATTTGGACTCCTCTTTCTACTTTAACTTTATCTAATACAACGCTGAGCCTCATCCCCTCCTTGTGCACGCAGTCCCATGCCGTTAGCTCGCGCCTACAAGTATGTATCTGCATTGTTTAAAGCCTCCCCAGATGGTGAAAATGCAAGAGGGTGTTCTGTTTGTTTGATTGCTTAAAAGCAACTGTTTGAACCGTTTACAGCGCTCCCTTTGCCGCTTCCTTCCCGTTCAGACCGGGCGAAGCACCGAGCACGTCGATCTGCTGACAGCCAGGTGATGCTGCGGTGCTGGCGGGGAAGGATTTTCCATTCCAGCTGCTCCTGCCATCTGGGGAAATCAAAAGGAGGGGATTGGATCAGCTGGTCGAATTAAAAAATGTGAAACTTGTTTCAGATGAGTTGTCTAATAGATTCAGCGAAAGGTAGATCAGTGACTGTTTTTTCTTTGGAAAGGAAACATTTTTTAATCTGTTAGACAATGGCAATGCCCCGCGGGGGCTGATAAGTCTTGTCATTTAATTATCCTTTGGGCTCCTGTGTGTTGGTTAAAAACTCTCTTCATTTGGTTCTTCACCGTATTGTCCTTGCCTATCTAGTGTGGCAGGGCAATAAGTCCGAGGAAATAGAAACGTAGAGAGGAGGAAGCTGCCCGGCCATGGCTGGGTGGGGGGAAGCGGCTCCTCTCTGCCTCGGCTTTTCTGTCTGTGCAATGGGAGAGCAGCTGGAAGGGCTCTCCTGGGAGGAGAGGTGCTGCATCACCGCTGACCTCCAGACCGAGCGCTTTTGATGTCTGGATCCGGATTCTTTGCCTTCTCTTGGAAATAGCGTGCGATGCCCAGTGCGAAGCATGGACTTGCCCCAGGCTCTCCATGGAGAGCACAGCCACCCCAGGGAGGACAAGCTTTCACCTCTGCATAGAAAGACCAAAAAAATCTGACCAGGCCTTAACCTTTATTTGTATTAGGAGGTTGCAAGTACCCCTAAGAGATAGCTTTGGTGAAAAGAAGTATTCCGCACCAAGAAAAATCAAATTTTATTAATTAATTTGAAGGAAAGGGGATTAATCTTGTTATACAAGTACTTTCTGAAGCTGCACAGAAGTTCTTCATTGTGGGTAGCGCTGTGTTTTCCTCATTCCCAGAGACAGGTTTGGTTTTAAACACATAATTTGTTCCGTAATTAGGGGTCTCCTCTGCTCTGCGTACGGGCACGTCACTGCTACGCTGTCACCGGGAGAGGCAGGAGAACAGACCCCTCCGTGTTTCACGTGGCCTCATCTCTGGCAGGGCTGGGGAAATGTAAATGGGAAGGCTGTCGGAGCAAGCCGTGAAAAATAAGCATCTGCGCTCATGCCCTCAGGACCCGATCCGGAGCTGTTCACAGCCCTCAGGACTCCCACGGGTACAGGATTGGGCCTTTGCTCTCTTTATTTAATGCCTGTGGAGGTTTATGGGAGCCCGGCGCACGCCTGGGTGGTGGAGAGACACCTCGTGCACCTATTCGCAAGCCCGGGGCTTTTGCCACACATCCAGCACCCTTGAGGTATCTCACCTTACTTCAACCCTTTCTGCTCATCGCCAGGAGCTGAATTAACAAGCGACGGCTACAGCGGAAGGAGGATGGCTCCCAGTGCTGAGGGATGGTTTATTATGCCCCTGTTCTTAAACGTCCTGCGCAGAAACGAGCATCTCTTCTGCTGCTTGGGGCGAGGAGGGCAGCAGCAGCCTTTCCAGCAGGTTAACGGTGGTGGAGATGTCATCCCTACCGCGGCAGCGCCGGCAGAAGGATGAGCCAAGGCGCGGGGACTTGCCAGCAGCCAGGCTGGGTGGGATGTGCAGAGCCAGGGCAGGGAAGAGCCGGCTCGGCCACGACTGCCGTACGCTCCTGCCTGCGCACAGCGAGCTGCCGGCCGGCTCCCTGGCAGGAGCACCACAGGGAACAGGGCAGGGAAAGCGAGAAGAGGGCGGCTGCGTTGCTCCTGCGCTGGGTTTAGCACCCAGCAAAGTGGTTGTGCAGAAACCAGGGCTGCTCATCTTGGACCATTTCCCGGTCCGCTCTCTGCCTGGGATGAGCGGGTTTGTACGCCCGGGTCCAGCCAGCCCCTGGAGCTGCGTCTGCTCCGGCACCAGCGCAGGGGACAGGAGCGGGAACGCTGCTCCCTGCTCGGACCCATCCGGCTGCGGGGAGGTAAAGGCCTTGGCCCCGCTACCTTTACTGCTAAATCAGCACTTGGTGTTTTGATCAGACAAAGGCTGTTGCTAGATACGTGGCATCTGTTAACAGACTACTGCTGTCATTAGCTGCAACCAGGCATCTGCTGCTCCAGCCCAACACGTAACAGATGCCAGTTTGGAAGGAGTGGGGGCAGGGAAACCCCGAAGCTCTAATATTTCACTTTTTTACCGACGGCCCTTCACAGTTGGCAGCGGGGCCGGTTGCACCTCGGCAACTACGGTGTCGAGATGAAATCTGCCCCTCTCGCAAATACCTCCCACGTCCCTGCCCCGAGCACCCCCTCTTCGCTCCCCCCAGCTCCGTCTGCAGCACGAGCCGTCTCCCCGCTCGCGTGGCTCCTTCATATGGCCACATGCAAATCCCCGAGGCGGTTTGGGCATGTGGTGCTCAGCGTTGGTGCTGGCGTGGCCAGCTCTAATCTGCAGCTGCGGAGCCGGCATCGCCCTGTGCCAGGCTGGGAGAAGGCACGGCTCCGGCGAGCGAGAGCTGCCCCGAGGGCTGTGGCTGTGCACAGGCAGCATCCAGCCCTGCAGAGCCCCAGCTTTTAGGTGAGACGTAACTCTGTGTAATAATAATAATAATAATGATGTACAAGGAAAGGTACGGGGACTTGGAATCTGTTCAGCCTTCACTTTCAGGTTTTCCTAGCATGTTCTGGCATGGATGAGGAGGAAAGGGGGAAAGTGCTTGCCCTGTGGGGCTTCTCCCCTAATACCATACAAATGGGAGGACGAGGACCCTGTGCTGATGGGTAATGAGACAATATCAATGTGATGTGTTGTTAGTACCGTACCAAATAGGCTTTTAATTTTCTGGGGAGGTGTGGTGCGTCTCTGCAGTGCCAGCATCAATCATCGTCACAAGGTCCAGGTCCCGACTCTCCCGGGGGCCTTTCATTGTAAAGGATTCCCTCTCCCTCTGACTAGGGGCTGTTCTACCTCCGTGGCGATGCCTCTTGCAGACTAATTGCTGATTTGTTCTTCTTATGATGATAGAGCTCATGTCACCAGAAAACAGAACATTAGGATAAAGTATTTAAAGTGGCCGCGCAGATGGGAAACTAATTTACAGTCCCTTTTGGTTAAAAAAAAATATATATATAATTGTGGTATTGGTAGCAGGGACATTGCTTGTGTTCATTAAGAGCTGGAAATGAATACGGGTTTGGTCATAGGCTGCTCAGTACCCAGGTAGCCTGGCCGCTTCCTCGGATATATCTCCTCCTTTTCTCCCAGATCCTTGTAACCAACTTTTATTTTGGTTTCCTCTGGTTCCTCGGGGAACTGGCGGTGCTCAGCGTGCTTCTTCTTGTGCCGGAGGGCAGCGGCTCTGCTCGCACAGATGGGAAAAGCCTTTCCTGCCTTGTAATTCCTGGTCCTGGGGTCCCTCCACCCCGGCCCAGCTTTCCTTCCCACTATCAGTTATATTTACCAAAACACATTTATTCTGGCTCCTAAAGTGCAGCAGCGGGAAGTTGCCAAAGGCTCCGAGGACGTCAAGGCGACTAGCCTTGTTGGGCATTGATGGGAACGGCCTCTGTCTTGCATGGGGACCAGGAGAAACCTTGGCCTTTGGAGCCAAGACCGGTTTCCCAAAGTAATTCGGTACGTAAGAGCCAGTGCCACTGACAAGGAGGGGGTTTGGGCTCCGTGGTCACGCAGGGCAGGAGTTTGGGAAGTACGGAAGCACCCAAGGTGGGGCGGTGGTGTCGTACAGCATCGTGCACTGTTCATGCCCTCCAAAAGCCTGGGAACTTCAGGTTATATCGATGTCCCCTTGGCTGCTGCTCCCCACCCCGAAATAAGGAACATTTGGGGGTGATTTCCAAGTGTGAGATTGCTCAGGAGGGTTAAACCCCTTTTCCTGCAAAGGGGCAGAGGAGTGGTGCTGTGGTGTGGAGGGGAGCACCCAGCTCCGGCACCCCTGCATCCCCATCGCCCGCTCTGCTGCTCGCTGGCGCGGGGGGACAGAGCGATGCAGAGGGAGAGGGTTTGCTTCGGCACCGAGGTTGTGAGGGAGAAGGGGAACGAGGGAAAAAATGTTTGTTTGAGAACCTACTTAGGGGGGGAAAAAAAGTATCGTTAAAAAAAAGAAGGCGGCAAAGCGGTGACTGCGGCCCCTTCCCCAGATGCAATCCCACTCCTGTAATTTCTGGGGGAATTGGTTCATCTTGGGTGCAGATATATTTGTGTCAAGGTGCAGCTGCACAGATAGCCTGACTCTATGCATAGTAAGAGGCTTTCAGAGAAAGAGGTTATGCCCAGAGCAAGGCCTTATCAGAGCAAGCTGCCTGCCATTTATCTGGTTCCCTATCAAATATGAAAACAGGCCTCAATCTGCTGCTTCTATTTTCCTTGTGAAGGCTATGGGTGGAATAATAATTTAGTCCAGTTTTTTTGTTTCCGACGCTAACCTTCTGCCAAACTCTGCTCTTCCCAACTTCCCCCGGCGGCTCGGCAGCGGCCGCGCTCGGGCACCCACCGGCCCGGCTCTGGCACGTTTGTGGGTACCGGCGTGTGCGTGCAGTCGAGGTGTGTGTGTGTGTGTGTGCGCACGCAGCCGAGGTGTGTGTGTGCGGCCAAGATGTGCGTGCAGCCGGCGTGTGCAATCAGCCGAGCCCAAACCGCCGGGGAAAGAGGTCTCTGTATTCGGGAGGGGTTTTACGGGCGTCGTTATGTGCAGGGCTCACGCAATATCTGTCGTTTACCGGTTTAATATTACGGTAATTATTCATTATTTGTATTACAGTAGCCTCTAGAGGCCTCGCCAGGTCCAGGGCTGGTCCCCATGTGATGGCACGGGGACGGACGCAGCCCTCGCCCCACAGCCCTCCCGCACGGGCAGCGGATGGGAACGTCCCGAGGGTGCGGGGAGGGGGACGTGCCGACCCCCGGGCTGTGCCCAGCCCCTCAGAAAGCCGACGTTTACTTCAGGCCAAAGCTGGGTACGTCCTTAGAGCCGCCCTAAAGCGCAGCGTGGGTCCCTAGTGCTGGAGCAGGAGGGATGGGGCCGTGCGGGACGTGCCCCGGGGGGGGCACAGCACCCACGGGGCAGAGCCTGGGGCAGGGTCCCAGAGCCGTGCCCAGTGCTGGGGCTGGCCCAGGGCTCCCCGTCACCCCCGGACGGGCCGATCCAGCACCCTGCCAGCCTGGCCGTGCCCTGCACCCTCTTTTCCCACACCTTCGCCGTCAGCTCCCGCCGCCCCGAGACGGCCTGCGATGCTCAGTGCAAACGCGGCTCGGCCGGCAGAGCACGAGAGGCTGAGGAGGGGTAACCCGGGGGGGGCTGGGTGGGAGCAGCCCCCTCACCCCGGTGCTGCGGCAGCTCCGCTGATCCCGGAGGGACGGCGGTGGGAGAGGAAAGCCGTAGCGTGAAACCCCAGCCCCGCGTCGCGCTCCTCCCTTCCTCCCTCCGCCATCCGTCCTGCGGGGCCTCCCCGCTGCAGTAATAAGGCCTGAAAAGCCACTGCTTACATTTTTAATTCCATATCTGTGTCTAACTGCTGATGCTAAACTCCGATCCCACAGCTTCTGAGGGCAATGCGATCCACATGTTAATATTTTAAGCCAGCCACTAATATTTTTATGTGGGAAATTGAGATTTTCTACGGTTGCTGGATGAGCAGGCCATTTCTCCACGCTGGAGTATGAAAACTGTAGCTGGGGAAAACATTATTTTACATATTTGTATTTCTCGGGGCTGCCAGCCCGCACCAGGAGGGGCGGCCGCTCTCCGGCTCGTCACCGCGCCGGCTCCATCCTGCCGAGAGGCTCACCCGAAACCCCCCCCCAAACACCTGCACCCTTGGACGTGGGCAGATGCCCGAGGCGGCCGAGCGATGGGGAAAACGCAATCGTGGCCTGAAGGCAGCGAGCAGGGGGTCCCCGCCGTGCCGGCGGCTGTCTCTCCCCTCGCCGGGCAGCGGGGTCCCTCTTGGCACGGCCGCGAGGTGGGATGGGGCCCGTGCAGCTGCGAAAGCCGCCGTGTCACCGGGACAGGAAGCAAAGTGGATTTTTTATTTATTTATTCTCGAATAAAGCGGCTGTTTCTCCTCCGGCCCTTCTTGCTCCTGCAGCTGAATGCTTCATATTTTTAAATGCCCGAGAGCAGGAACCTGTTTATAAACCTCAGGCTCCTCTTGGCAGGTGGCAAACCCCCTCGAACCAGCTAGGTGGGAAGCGGAGGGAGGTGGGCAGTGCCCTGGTCACCCGACGGCCACCCGAGCCCCTTGCCGAAGTAGCAGACAGTCCATCTGGTGCGGCGAGTCGATGTGAGAGGCAGTGTCTCTCCTGAACGGCCGCCTATAAATCACATTTATGGGCCGCAGTCGTGGTCCAGGCAGCGCTGGCTGGACGGAGTGTTTGGCAGCACCGCGGCCGGGGTCACAGGCGGCAGTAAATTGTCACCCAAACGTGGGGAAGCCAAGCTGCTCCGGCATCAGTGCCAGGACACAGAGCACGGACCCACGCAGGAGCGTGCACGGACACGCACAAAGCTGTGCACGGACAGACACGGAAGTGCGCACGCTCATGCACGCGCGCTTGCCCCCTCGCCGCGGCCCTAAACCCCCGCTGACAAGCAGGCAGACGGTGGCAAAACTTAAATGAAGTGCAGACAAGTGTCCGTGTCCCCAGCCTAATCACTCAATCTCCACGGCTGCTGACACGCTGCATTATCAAAATCTGTGGAAGTGCACGCTCGGGTTGGGCTTTGGAGCTTAGCGATGTCTTTGTCAGCTCAACGTTTAACCCAAAGCCTTGCCTGCGTTTCCCTGCCACGCTCCCCACGTCACGAGTCGGGGGCTTTACAAGATGGGGCGGTGGTGCCGGCCCTGCACCGCAGGTTGAAGCCTTTCTCCAGCTCCGTGGTGGCTGGAGGTGGATCTGGAGGGTCAGCGAACGGCCGAATCTGGGGACATTCCCCCACCCCGCGTGCTGTCCCACCACGGCACCTCACGTGCCCCTCGGCCCCGGCGTCCACCCCGCGGCAGAGTGCAGCGACAGCGAGGACGGCTGTGTCCAGAGCTGCTCTTGCCAATAGCTACAAACCTGCGGGAAAATGGAAGTGGAAACAGGGGAAGCTCCAAAGAGCTTTACCCAAAATACACTGAGATCATTTTTTTTCTTGATCACAAAAGTTCAGCTTTAAAAGACACAAAAGCTGTGGGTGTTTGGTAAGCTGGAACTTATGGCGCTGGAGGAGGCAGGAGACTGAGTTCACTCCCTTCGGGCATCCTCCCTCCTCACTGTCCGCCTCCATTGACCTGTTCCTTGGACACGAAGTAGCATGACAAAATATTTTAGAATAAAAACTTGGACATACTCACCACTGCATAAAGTGGCCTCTTTCTGCTGCTAAAAATTGAAAGCATTCTTGGGGTTTAAGCAGATTACAGATGAAGGTGGATAAATATTGAGACAGATACATCTCAGTATCTTTCCAGTAGTTAAACGTGCATTTCGTATGTATGGACTTTAACGAGTGCTCAGAGATTTTGACCCGCTGGTATAGATTACTGTGAGAGAACCTGCCAGGCCCACATCATTGTTTAAGACAAGTCCATGATGCAAATTGGCAGACAAAGCAGTGAGCAGTCAATACAGATTAGAATTAAGTCTCTCCTCTTGTCCACAACCAGGGGCCCTGCATTGATCGGATTGCGAGCGCCAGAAACCCGGGCTTTGCCCAAAGTGGCGGGGAGGGGGCGGGAGCCTGTGCCCAGCCGGGGAGGTGCCGTGCCTTGCCTCCCCCTCCTGGTGCTCAGCATCTGCAGGAACCGGCCCCCGGACATGCAGGTAGCGTGGATGCTGGTTTATATAGCGGGGGTCAAAGCTGGGGTTCAACACAGGTTGAAGATTAAACGCACATCTGAGCACGTCCTGCACAGGGGCCTCTTCCAGCTACTCGGGAGCTGGCAGAAACATCCACCAATATTTTCCTCTCCTCTTCCGTCGTTTTTGCAAGACGGCCCCGCTCACGCCCTGCTTTGCCTTTTCCACCAGCGTTCACCTCGGTGGGGTTTTTGCCTTCACAAACAGGGGAACGGGGCTTTTTCCTGCAGACCCCCACCCACAGGTGCTCGGAGGGTGTCCGCACATCGCTGCCAGCGCAGGAAGGTTTGCTGTGCCCGCACAGCCCTCACCTGCCGGCACAGGGGCACTGCTCCTTCCCCAGGTACCAGCCCCGCCACGAGCAATGGCCATTTCAGGGGGTTCAGTTAGCAGCCAGACCATAGGGCGACATACATTCACAAAAACCGGCTTGAGTGCTTAAGAATAATGAGTGCATTCATAAAAATCAAAGTTTGCGCCTTGTAATTTGTCTTGGAGAATGAAGGGCTGTTTTTGTTGGGTCACTTGTTTCCTACGAGTACTTTGCCTGGCTATAATTTCAGCTACAGTTCACCATCTACCTCTTATCGTGCCAGCTGAACGAACAGCAAATACGTCCCGCATCGGGGCACCCCGACTGCGGGCTCGGCTTTAGGTGCCACCAAACGTGAAATCAGCTGGTAGTCCGTGTGTCTGGAAACACAGCGAGGGATATGACATCAGTCGTATTTGTTTTGCAGGGAGTCAAAGGGATTGGGCTTAACGATTTCTTGTTTCGTTTCTGTGGAGGACCCGTGGCGTCTTGTAACGCTGTGATAGCAGATTTCCTCGTGCTGCAGAATTACCCCGGCAATGCAAATATCCCTATCAGTCAGGATCCAGAGCGACAGACCGCGGCCCTGAGTGACCCCCAGCCCTCCTGCTCGCCCTCTCGACCTCTGGTGCATTTTCTTCGCAAAATTATTTATTTGATAGAGTCTGCAAGAAATAACCTATCTTTTTTTTCCGTTTACGTTCTCACGCAAATGAATTCCTACTAACTTTTGTTTTCTGTATTTCCCAATTGTCATGCAAAACTCACCTCTCTGAAGTGTATCTCCTCTCGACTTTTTTTCTTCTCCCTGAGGAAATTCCCTCTGTTATGGTAAAGCTTCAGTGCGTTGCTGGCACTGGCAAGGTGCCCCAAGCCTTTCTCGCCCCAGTGGGGTCGGCGGAGTGCCGTCACCCCGCTTGCTGAGAAAACGGGGGGCTGCAGGGCTTAAAAGACTTGCACAAATGTCCACAGCTACAAGGGAGCCAGGTCAGGTCCAGCCTGGCAGCAACGTTAAGCTCAAGAGTTGGGCTCTGTAAAACATCTGGACTCAAACCAGCAGGGATGTGGGGTTTTGGGGGGCCGGCACAGCTGGGTTTAAGTTACAGCCTCTGGTCCCCGGCCCCCCATGGTGGGGTTGGCCAGCGGGCCGGCCTTGACCTTCACAGCTCAGCACCAGCCTTGTCCCTGATCTGGGACTCAATTTTCTCAGCCCAGATGCACAGCCACGGCCGCAGCGGCACCGGCCAAAGAGACTCATCCCTCGCACAGAGGTCTGCGTGTGTTATAACAGGCGTGCGTCACTGAAAGGTTCGGGGGTGAAAGTGGAAAACGCTAAATTACTCTTCCTTTCCTATTTCGTAAAAACGATCTCTGTTGTGTCTCTTAGCTGGGTTTTCCCTCGTGAGACAGTCCCGTTGTTGGGGCTGGGAAGCTGCTGGTTTTGCTGGGGGGGTTGCTGCTGTGCTGGCCTCTGGCTGGGGCTGCTCCACGCAGCGCTGCGGCACTGGGGCAGCCCTCCCTGCCTCTTCTGCACGCCAGGTTTTCCCTGCTCACCCCCTCTGGGAGAAAGCTACCTGGCCAGGGCAAAAAAAAAAGGTGACAAAAGATCACAACAGGCAATATTGTGCATGTAGAGCTAAACCCTCGGCTGCTGCCGAAGAGCCCCCCGGCAGCACGGCGGCCTTTGTTCGTGCTCTCTCGCCCCGCAGAGCCCGCCTGCCTCCCCTCTCCCAGGCAAGCCTTTGAATTTTTATGCCGGTGCCTTTCTTCGCATTGACCAGAGTTTATCACATATCTCTGGTTGGGATCCTGCCTAGCTTAGCATAAGACAAAAATGGGGGGGGGGGGGGGGGGGGAAATCAGCTGAATAATAGGACGGATTTGTAGCAGCTGAGGATTTGCATTCAAATGTTCGCCAGCCTCCTCTGAGCTCGAGTTTTATCATGTCTTTACAGCCAACAGCTTGTTTATGAATAAAAAATGTGGCATGAAACCAGAGGAGTGAGTTGTCTTTGTTTTGTCAAGTGTGCAGAGACAAAATGCTCGCTTCTCACAAGTCTTCACTTCATACAAGTCTTCTGGGACGGGGGCAGCTGGCCGCGGGCTGCTACCTGCGCGTTGCCATGGCCGGCGGCACCTCTGTGCACCCTCCATATGCATGAGCCCCCAGCGCCGGGCGCCTATGCAAAGCAGCCCCTGCTTTGACAGGCAGCCACTTTATTAACTCATTAAGCTCATCTTGTTCCTTTAAATGCGGTATAATTACAAATAAAGCTGTCACACTTTGTTTGCAGTTATATAATTTAGCTAAGTGCCGCTACGACCTGGGCTTGAAGGAGGAAAGGGAAGTTACGAGCCGGGGCCGGCACGGTGCACGGGGCGGAGGGAAGAGTCGGGGAAGTTTGAGGCCGTCCTCGACGGGGCTCTGCCGGCGGGGACGGGTCTGGATGGCAAACCAAAGGGCGAATCTGCGATAACCCGGTCAGCTCCGGTGCGCTGGCAGAAGGAGCATCCCTCCTCCCTTCGCCACTGCTGCTGGGAAGGGAGAGAAGGACGGGGAGAGCCCCGGGGTCTGCCAGGCGACCGGTCGGGCCGCGGCCGTGCAGCACGCCCGCGGGTTCGTTCATTTGCAATTAGAAAAGCACTGGCGCCATGTTCGGATAAAATGGGAAAGTCGTTCGTCTCTCTTCTGGCAGCGCTTTGCGGCCCTGAGCGGGAGGCGAAGGGCTGGCGAGCGGAGCGGGCTGGCGTGCCCCCACCTCTGCCGCCAGCCGGAATACAGAGCAGGGCTGAAAGCATCATTGGTAGTCAGGGCACAGAGCCGGGAGGGACGCGGGCTGGAAACCGGAGCGGGAGAGGGGAGGAGAAGCAAAAGAGGCGACGGCATTCAGAGAGCGGGGGGAAACGGAGGGATAGGGGAGAGGTGGGGAGGAAAACTTGGGAGGAAAATGCCGCGAGCCCTCCGCTTCGTCTGCCTTCGGCGGGGGAGCGAGTGAAAGGCGTCTGCCACGAGCCCCGCCGGCGCGCGCCGCGCTGTGCGGTGGGAAACGGTTGCTTGGGACGGGGACGGGGGCTTAGTGCCGGGGAGGGGGTGATGCGCAGCAAGGACCTGGAGCGGTTGTCGGGGCTGACGCAGGATATATCCCACTGGAAAGCGTATCGGGTTGTTGAAGAAAAGACTTTTTTTATGATTATTTCTCTCCTTTTTGGAGTGGCAGGAAGAAAGGATAAATATTTATACAGGTGAGAATAAACAAAATTATGCAAGGAGGCTTTTTTAAGACCTGATATGGGTGCAGTCGCCTGCCTTGTCGGAGAAGGAGAAGGTCTTGTTCAGCAATAGTCCTGGCACAGTCCGCTGCCGCTGTCCTGGCTTTTGTGCTCCATCTCTGTCCACCCAAGTGCGTTTGGAAAGGGGGAGAGTATTATACCGGGGGGAGGGAAAAAGAAACACATCAGCTTTGTGAGAGATTTCAGCCACCGACACCTAAAGAAAACTGATAGAAGATGCACGCGTGTGAAAGCATCCTTGACTGCTCTACGCAGAATGGACCTCCCCGGGCACTGGGGAAGGAGCGGAAAGCCTGGTGCCTGCTCGTGGTGACGGCAGGGAGCCCTGCTCTGCTCTGCTCTGCTCGGGCACTGAAGCTCTGGCCCAGCACCACGGTGTCCCTGGATGCTTCGCCGTGCCTTCTCAAGCGCCTGCAGGATGAGGCCCTGCATCAGCAAGAACTGAGGCTGGTATCTTCACAAGGGCTAAACAAATTAGCACCTGATTAAGGTCCCACATGCCTTTGGGTCCGTTAGATAACCCCGCTCCCACGCCGTTAAAAGATGATGGGTTGGTGCCATTAGCTGATACGTCCCTGGCAGAGCTCCTTCGGAGCTGGAGGGGGATCTGCACCCCCAGAGCATCCCCACAGGGCTGAGCATCGCCGCAGCGCTGCCCTGCCCAGGGACACGCAGAGCCCGACGGGGAGCGTGGCACAGCCCCGGGGCAGGAGCCGGCACCGGCACATCCTGCTCATCTCCTCTCGGTACGGCGTGGCCGTCCTCGTTGCCATTCCTTATGCGTGGTCGGGGCAAAACCCGACCTCATCCGAACGGGAGCACCGTGCTCCGGCTTGCACACACACGTCCTGGGAGGACGAGGACCGAGCTTGTCACGCGCAGCGCACTGTAATGAAGAAGAGCTCGTTTAGAAGTCCTAGCAAGGGAAACAATGGGCTGCGACTCATTTTCCTGGTTTTGCAGAAACTCCTCTAAGGCCGTGTCCTAGATTTAGCGCAGGTTCTGATAAGGCTGAAAGAGATAAGTCCCAGATTGTACTGCTGTGCCCAACAGACTGGTTACATCGTGCTTGATGACACTTCAGACCCGTTGTCATGACCCCATATAATCCGGCACCCTGGACCATCTGACACACATTTACACTTAACATTTTGTTAGAGACTCTATAAATGAGATCTCTTTGACCTTCAATCCTCGGCTAATTGCTAGTTTCATGTACAAGACTAGCCTAATTTTACGTGATAATTACCTGAAAGTGGCAATACATATGGCATTGCATGTTTGAAATGTCAGAACTGGAAAAATATCAAGTGGCTGGAGTCTTAGGCAAATGGAGGGAGTGGAAGGGTCAGAACAATATACTTTACTGCTCAAATGATGAAGAGAGACTATATATCACTATAAACCCTAGTAAATAGTATACATCTGTAATAAATCCTGTGCATAATGTTTGTCGAAGGGGGTTGTATCCATGTGCGGCTGGATGCTAAGGCAGCCATAAAACAAAAAGAGATCTTGAATTTGCAAGCAGTTAAGTCATTCGTTCAACTTGTTTCTTTTCACCAAGGGATCCGCACTCCGTACGTTGTCAAATAATCCGGGATTTCTCGTACCGCCTTGGTGCAAATCTCGTGACCTCCCGCCGTGGGCAGTGCACGGCACGGGTAAGGGGTGAGGAGCCGCACCGGGGAGCCGTCGGGGGGGGTGGGGGGGGGCATTTGAACAAAGCTGCTCATGTCTGGGGGAGTCCCAATGTCACCCAAATGGGAAAAACCATACCCTGTTACTGCAGCTGAGTGGGTGCCGGGTGGGTTTACCCGGCCGTGCAGTGCCCGGCGAAGAAGCGGGAGTGGGATGGGGTGGTGGGGAGCAGCAGGTAGGCAGCACCCCCAAAAATGTCGGACCCCAGAAGGATCTGCTGTCCCGGGTCCTCCCTAATTGCTGGTTTGCTTTGCTGGAAATATGATTATGCTGCTTGTTTGCTTACCAGGGTGTAACCACCAAACAATGTCGCATCCTGTATTTGGATTTAATTAATTGGTTAATAAGATTATAATTAATGAAAATAAATTAAATTCACTTCAGTAATTAATTCACTGTAAACATTATTGACAATGCTTCCTAAATACTGTAAACTCAGATTTAAAGCCCTGGTTAAGGAATACTGGGTCGCGGGATCGCTGTAATTAGAGGTGGAACAGACCTATTGGATTATTGAGCATATCCTCACGGAGGGGCAGGTTATGTGTCCATATATCTCTATCTATATCTATAGGTATGTGCGTGTGTTGTTGGGGGGTTTTAGTTTCTCGGCTTTCTGACACTGTTTTAAGTGTGTCAGTGATGCTCCTCTCCAACAGATGTTTTTATGAAACTCATGAAGAATACATTTGCAGGTTCTCAGACGTCCCCTCTGACTGCAGTTGTCTGAAATTTTACAGCCCGTTTTTAGACACGCAATCCTGGTTTTTTCCCCAAGGCCTCATGTCAGCCCCGCTCTGTGTCCAGGCTGAGGACGGAGTTTTTAACATTTCCGAAAGTGATGCTCAGCGAACGAGGCGTTTCAGCGCAGGGTGTCATGGGAGGTTTCTCCCAGAAAGGGTGAGGGGGACCGCGGCTTCATCGGCGCTTGCCGCTCTGTGTCCGTCTGGAAGCTTGGAAAAAACCACAACCCTAAAGCCCGGCTGCCTCTCCAGCGGCGTTGTTCTGCGTCGGCCCTTGGGGACGAGGGGAGGTCTTTGAGCGATATCACTGCGCCCGCGGCTCTGCTGCTCCCGCACCCGCCGCTGGACTCCCCGGGGCTTCAGGTCCGGACTCGAGCAGTGGGATTTGGGCTGCAGCATCTTTCCTCATCCCTTTTCCGCCCTTTAGCCCGTCCTGCGGCAGTCTGGCATGTAAATAGTGAAAAAGCTCGCTGGAAAGAGGCCTCAAACGTTGTGTTTTAATTACAGTCCTCAAACTACAGGGTCAGTTTGCAATTAGAGGCAGAGCTAATTGCGTGCTCCCATCCTGTGCAATCAACATCTGTAGGAGCTGGAAAAGGAAAGCACGCGGCCACGCCGCCACGCACCCCCTTCCGCCGGCACCTCGCGCTGCCCGCTCGGCTAACAAAGCGCATTTTGTAGCCAAACAACAAAATTCAAGGCATTTGCAGTGCGTCTTCTCCCTGCCACGTCTCCCCGCCGGCCTCTGTTTTCTCAATGTAAAAAGCTAATCCTTTTAGAAACATGTAAATTGGGAAGCAGACCCGGTGTCAGCCCGAATCACGTCTCCTCCCAGGTGTTCGGTAAGATTAAGCACCGCACTTCTCTGTCCTCCTACGCAAACTGATAAGCAGTTGCTTTATCAGATAATAAAATGGTAAACAGCAGAGTAAACAGATTGGTAATAATTTTAACGCAAAAGCTTTAGGGGAACAAGAGGTATTTGAACTTCAGCCTCTTGTAACCCACTCGGCTGTGGCTGGACAACCCCCTCCCGGTTGCTCATCTCTGCTAATTGTGAGAGCGGACGGCCGAATTCCCACCGCTGGCTGCGGTACGGGGGCTGGGGTGCTGGCAGCCCCTTGGGGATCTCCGGGTGGCGACGGAAGGGCCAAAGAGGACCTACCCCTTGGGAAAATGCCATTATCAGGTACCGGCTTATTTTTGTTTGCTCGTTAATTAGCAGAGAGTGGCCTTTGTGGGGAGAGCTCTGCTCTCACTCTGGGCACCAGCACTTCCCGAAGGCCTGGCCGTGCCGGCACCGACGTCCCAGGGGGTGCGGGGGGTGTGGGGTGGGGGATTCGGGG
>VXBL01008295.1:0-15482 GCA_013400195.1 Aramus guarauna
GGTCACACTCAAAGAGTTGCAGTATCTGGCTCAATGTCCAAGTGGGGATCACTGACAAGTGGTTCCTAACGGGTCGGGATTGGGACCAGCACCATTTAATATCTTTGTTGGTGACATGGACAATGAGATTGAGTGCAGCCATCAAGCAAGTTTGCTGATGACATGAAGCTGCATGGTGCAGTTGACATGCTGGAGGGATGGGATGCCATCCAGAGGGTCCTTGAGTGGCTTAAGAGGTGGGCATTTGCGAACCTCATGAAGTTTAACAGGGTCAAGTGCAAGGTCCTGCACATGGATTGGGGCAGCCCGCAATATCTATACAGGCTGAGGGATGAAGAGATTGAGAGCAGCCCTGTGGAGAAAGACTTGGAGCTACTGGTGGATGGAAGGCTCAATGTGACATGACAATGTGTGTTTGCAGCCCAGAAAGCCAACCATATCCTGGGCTGCATCAAAAGAAGAGTGATCAGCAGGTCAAGGGAGGTGATTCTGCCCCTCTTCTCCGCTCTTGGGAGACCCCACCTGGAGTAATGTGTCCAGCTGTGGGCTCCCCAGTACAAGAAGGATATGGAGCTGTTGGAGAGAGTCCAGAGGAGGGCCACAAAGCTGATCAGAGGGCTGGAGCACCTCTCCTGTGAAGACAGGCTGAGAGAGTTGGGGTTGTTCCACTTGGAGAAGAGAAGGCTCTGGGTAGACTTTATTGTAGTCTTCCAGTGCTTAAAGGGGACCTAAAGGAAAGATGGGGACTGTTTACAAGGGCATGTTGTGATAGGACAAGGGGAAATGGCTTTAAACTAAGAGAGGGTAGATTTAGATCAGATATCAGGAAGACACTTCTCTGCGAGAGTGGTGAGACACTGGAACAGGTTGCCCAGAGAAGTTGTGGCAGCCCCCCTCCCTGGAAGGCCAGGTTGGATGGGGCTTTGGGCAACCTGGTCTAGTGGAGGGTGTCCCTGCCCATGGCAGGGGGGGTGGAACTGGATGATCTTTGAGGTCCAAACCATTCCAACCCAAACCATTCTATGATTCTTTGATTCTGTGAAAATTCTGATACATGCCTCTTCAAGTAATTACCCAATTCAAGGTAGAATGTAAATTTTGAAGCTATACATTGAAATTCTTTGTTTGGACCTTTACTAGCCTGATTCTCATTTAAGCACTGTCTTTGAAAATGAGTGCCCTTTCCTATTCCACTGAAGCATGAAAAGAGTCTTAATCTAGTAGTTATACCATGTGCTGTGGTGGGATGATCTTGGCTGGCCACCAGGTGCCTACAAAGCTGCTCTATCACTCCNTCCAGCCTACTGGCCCTTGGGGGTGGGGATGTTGGAGAGACAGCCTTAATACTGTGCGAGCCTTAGCCAAAACAGTGGTGTGATATCAACAGGTTTCTAGCTACAAATACAAAGCACAGCACTATGAGCGCTGCTGTGGGGAAAGATAACTCCACCCCAGCCAGACCTCATACCTGCCCAGATAGGAAAATGTCAGTAGCCTGTTGGACATCTCCACCCTTTCTGTGAAACCTGCTTAAACCTGTTTGATGAAGAAGGACTGAGGAAACACCTGAGTCCTGCTTGATAGCTGCCCCATCACTTGGTCTTCTGCTAAAGTTAATATAGCTGAGGCATTCATTAACTGTTTAACCTGATGGATTATTTTTGAATCTGGGTTTGTATTTTGAACTGTTTTAGAGAATGCCTTTCTCTGCTTTGGTCAAGACAGATGAGGACTGTTGCATTATGCCATCTCCTTGTTGGCCAATTTAACTTGCAGTTTTCTGTTAACTAAAATCAGCAGAAAATATATAAACAGGAGACTAGACTGTCTCAGATTATTGGATGTTACCAATTATATTCTTTGTCTTATTGAGCTTCTTATATCTATAAGATCTGACAGAAAAGTTTAATAGGGATTTCTTGTGAAATTTCTTGACATGTAAAACTCAAATGTGGTAAGAAATATCTTGGTTGAAACTTTTTAAGGCTTGTAACATGGTAGAGTTGGCATTGGTCAGAAAGAGTTGGGCAATCCTGACTGCACCTGTATCACTGCCTCATAGTTACTCTGATTGTTCTGCTGTGAGGAGTTTTCTGATCTTAGCTGGAACTGTTAATGGGTCTTGATTTCTATCTGTCTAGTTTATCAATCAAGTCAGCTGTCTGCTCTGACAAAGTAGCAAAGCTGCTTTCTCCTTCAGCGATGTTTTCTCTTCAAAGTAGGGAACAATTTGTGTATGTGTACATCTATTTGATTTTATAATCTGATAGTTTTAATTATTTAAGCTGTTATTCATTAAGGCAGACAATTTTAAAGCAGTGGACAGAATTTGATTACTTAAGGAAGGGCTGGAAGTTTTTTCTAAATGAGCTAGAGTAGCCTTACTGTTACCCCTGACTGAATTACCACTACAATTGATGTGCACACAATAAGTTACATAAGCCACCCACAGGTTGGAGAATGGCTCACTTTCGTATCTGTTCAATTCTTCTTGCACATCTGTGCTGTAACAATGATGATTATTTAAAAAGCTTTAAAATTACTTTGATGGAAAACCAAATAAGGGGGAAACAATACAAAAGCTAGCAGCCATTCACCACATCTATTTCCCAAACCCACTTAAAAATAGAGATGAATTTGGAAAAATCTTTTATATCAGAGCTTGGGCTCTGGCTGTATAAGATTACTTTTCAACAATAGAAGGTGCATAAGTGCCTTTTCATCGTATGAAGAAAGCATGCCTGCTGGCAGATGAATCATATTATAAAAATTGATTGTATCCCAAAAGGGAAAAATGTTATTGAAGATCCAATGGCCTGGGATGATACACCATTGATCATTGTAAGAAATACTTCCAGAAACTGTTTTTAATCTTTCCGCCAGAGCATTAGCAATTATTCTTTAGCCCATGGTGAGTAATGACTTGAGTTTCCCAGTTTCCTAATCGATAAAACATTTACCCTACTGCTACAAATGTGCTCTTCGCTTAGACAAGCAGAATTTTTCTTCCAATTACTCTTTTTTTTTAGTGTGACCTCATAAAATGTTTTTGAACATATTTCAAGATTTTTTAAAGAAAGGAACAATACTTTTCCTCCCATGTACTTTTCCTCCCTTTTTTCATTCTGTTTTGAGAAATAAGTCATTAAGCTTTCATAGGACTCAGGCTCTCATTGGATTGCATATTGGATGCTCTGCACTATTTCCTCACAATTTGAAGTAATGGATGCAACTAAACTGCCACTTACATTTTAACTTAGAAAAGAAAAATGATACAAAAAGATACTAACTTCCTTTCAAAAGTGTTTTATATTTTTTAAACAAATGTGAAAGCTGCCTTCACCCCATCCTAATTCTATACACACACAAAATAAAAAATGCTTAAATGTCCTTGCATCTATGTGATAACACTGTGGCTAATGAAGAACAATCACAAAGCACAGTGTTAGCAGGCTAATGAATAACTTTGCAGCACATCAGGTATGTTGAGATATAAAGATAGATGCTCATAAATGCTCTTTGATGATTGGAAAGTTAACGTTCGATCAAGTTTCTCTTCCCCAGAGATTGCATATTATCTCTCTCTGTATGAAGCATACACACACATCTAATGTAAAAGGTTCATAGCCATTATTTCATATTCTATATGCTCTCTGCTTGGAACAAGGTGTATTTTACTGCATTTATTAGAAGCTTCAACTCTAGCATTTGTACAGTTAAGTCTGAGATCTTAAAAGGAGCTAGTTACTTGTGTGCTTCAGTGGATTTAATGGAGAGACAAAATTTCACAGCATAAACTTCCCTGTGAACAGGGAGGTAAATAAAATGAAGTATTTTTAATCCAGACTGTGCATACTCTGGGACCTGTGTTTGTTCTTGACCAGAGCAAATAGCAAGAGGAGACTTGGGGGAAGAGGTGGAAGATGAAAGATAAACAGGTTGGAAAGGTGTATTGGCAATTCAAAACAGTATCGAAATGGTGAGCTATAGTGGGATAGAGTAGACTTTATAGACTTAATAGATTTAAATTATCTGGAGATTCACCTCAAGAAATTACCGTAATGTATATCATGTTCTTGCAGAAAAAGTAGACTACTGATTTATGTTTTTACATGTAGGGGTAGAAAAAGCAAACACTTAACAAAAATGTTCATCAGAATGAAAGTCTGGTGTTAAGTGACCTTTGAGAGTAGGAAAGATGAACTGGAGCTCCAGACACCTCTCCCTCTCACCACTCTTTAACTTTTCCTGTGGTAAACAGGCATGGGGACAGGGTGATATGAAAGAGTGTAGAAACCATACATGGCTGCTGGAAACCAGCCAGCCAACCACTGCACCGTATCAGGGATTCAGTGATGCAAACCTATGTAAGGAAGCAGGACCTACGCGTATTTAGCACAAATAGGACAATATGTATTTTTTTGTCAGTCATCATATTTGTTAATGCTGAAGGTGTAGGGCTGGTGCTTTACACTATGGAAACAATGTATTTTGTTAGAACAAGTAATAAAATATGTGACTAAAAATAAACAGTCTAAACTACATTGTTATCTGAAATACCATATACAAAGTTGAGCATCTTATAAATCCTTTTCTATGCCAACCGTTTGATTCCATGGCACAGATTAACTTTATGTATTTTGTACTAATCTAACCAAGCTCCAAAGCAGCAGGATGCAAGGGTTAAAGACAATATAAAGTTACATTTTTTTTTTGTAGTTTGTGCTGAAGGATTGGTTACTTCTCCTGGTTGCCATGGGCCCTGGGACTGAGGGAGGAGACGGGATTGCTCTTCCAGCTGTGTTCCTTGTGCTTTGATCAGTGTGGGGGTGGATGCACACTTTGCATACCTGCGCCATTGATGAAGATACTGTCTACAGTTCTAAAGATGTTCCCTATGGTCATCTCTTTATCTACCTTGCTGAATCTCAGATTCTAGGCTCCTAAGCTGTGACTCTGAAACTGATATGCTAGGCTTAGCATCAGGAATCTATTTTTAAAACACTGATGCCTGAGGATACTAATGTTCTCACAGCCAGCATGCTAATCTATCTTTACAACCATTCCAGCAAAGGAATTTTGCTTATTGGATTTATTCTAGAGATTAGTGTGGTTCAGTGAGGGTCCCATGGAATGACACAAGTTTTTGAGTGTTCTGTGCTGCTCTCCTTTATCCCTCAATTGCTATACATGTAGAAATGAGACTGAAGGTCCCAGGTCCTAGTGAGATGTTATTTGGACTGAAATAACCAGTCAAAATAGTGTTGTTGTTTTTTTCTTTTTTCTTTTTGTTTTTTTGAAGACAAGAATCTGCTTCCTATCAGAGCAAAGTATAGGCAGTCCTGTAGTTAGAGAAAAGAATCTTCATTTCTATTTCCTTTGTATTTTGAGGTGTACTAATATCATTATTTGCATTCACATTATGTGGAGTCATTGAGCTCAAGCTGGAGTATGTAGTGTTATTTAGAGTTTGTACATTCAAAATCCAGAGAAAGCTTATATTTAACACTGGTAACTTTCCTTGCCAAAAAATCATACCAGCGGGAAGTGTCGCCAGATAGGCCTTGGTCAAATGTTGCTTTGTAAAGGCCCTTGGCTTCTACTTGTATTGGCTCAGAATACATAATAGTAAAGAATACGTGTCAGCACTGTTCTCATGCCTTGCTACCCTGAGGAATTAATATAGATTTAGTAAGTCCCAAAAGGTCTTCGGGATGATGGGAATGTACTAAGCCACCTGTTCCCCAGGGAATGAACAGAGAATATATGGAGGCAGCACCACATTTCTGTTCATCCAGAAGATAACCTGAAGTGTGACCTCTTTGTACTCCTTCAAAGATTACTGGGCTTTCTCTGTAGTTTTTTTGATGAAGATGAGTGCAAGGACGTGTGATATAAAATTTTCACAGAGGTGCAAATGGACAGCTCAAACCAGAGCTCCTGAGAACAACCTATCCAATCTAAATTATTTTATTCCTTTAATGACAATTTATAAAGGAAATAATTTGCTTAGAGAAACAAAATAATCTGTTTTCATGGAAGAATACCTTGCTGTTATCCACAAGTGATATGTAAAGTTGTAATATTTTATTCTGATTTGTGAAATGCAGTTCTGGCTTCCATTGAGTTTTTGCGCCTGTGGTAATAGCCTTGGTTAGGCTAAGGTCTGGCTTTTACACTTCAGCAATATTGCAATGAGGTAACTGACCAGAAAAGTTCCGTTTAAAAATGTGTCCATCAGGCATAGCAAGACACAGTTTCTGGGCTGGCTACTCATGTCAAGTCTCTAAATGCTCAGAGGCACAGCTGTTATTGGCAGGTCTGCAGGGCCTAACTCGGTATCATCTTTCTGTTTGAATCTCAGCCCTTTCCTTGTATTTTCTTCCAAAATTTCAGCTTTCTGTTTTTGCAGATTTAGAGTTAAGACAGAGCGAGGAGCGTGAGTGGAGTTTGGAACCCAAATAATCTACAAAAGTCCAAACACTGGCCTTTAGATGGCACTGTGTACCTGTTGAATAGGAATTCTTACACCACAGAGTAAATCTGTGAAGCAGAAACAATTTTCTAAGGTGGAACTGAAACGAGGTTATATTATAGAACTAAAATGAAGTGGAGATTCCACCTGAGATCCCACCTTATCAGAATTTCATTGTTGACTGGCTGCATTCGACTAAAATTTAGTAAACAAACAGGAGGAAATTATGAAAATTGTATGCTTATTTTTTCTTTTAAATTTCAAGAACATATATTGAAACATTTGATTTGGATTTACGAGAGCAAACCTAGATTGATAGTTGCCCTGTGATACTTTTGGCCTCTCCCTACTCCTTCGTACTACAAGGAGTTCGAGGAAGTTAATATTATAGTTGCATGTGATGTAATAAGCAGATACCACACACCAAATTCTACCTTTGAACAGACAGTGCCATCAGGGAGGGCGAACCATACATACACATAAACCCAGAGATTATCATGTGCACTTAGCAGCAAAACAGTGGTCTAGTATATTGTCTCTTTGTGCTTTTGGGGAGGAGGGGAAGAAGAGGCTAATTTTTGTAAGTGTCTTCAAAGAGTCATTGTGCCTATCACTTAGAGTATATACTATATTTGTACTGTACATAGTCATCATATTTTATCTTGCAATTATATTACACTCATGTTATAAAGACCTGTTGGTTTTCCAAACGGCTGAGGTTTTGTTGCATTCTTTAATGTCATTACTAAGGGACAGAATGGAGGTAATATTTGCACAGAAATAAAGTTTCTCAGGGCATTTTACTTCACATTTCTTGTGAACCAAATACATTTTGCTGTTAAGCCTTTGGGGTAATCCTTGTGTACTTGAGAAATTTCTCATCTGTCTATAAAGGAAAATGAATAGATATTTAGAATTCTATTTGAAATACACCAATTTTTACAAGTGAAGCTCTAAAAATGTAGACATGTATATGTGTTTTCAACTCTAAAAAGCATTGGATTCTCGTGGTTAAAGGGTGTAATTTATTTCTAAAGAATCTCTGGAATGTATATACCCCCCAGATAGGAATTTCTAGTCCTGCCTATCAAAGAATATTCCAAGGATTGCAGATGTTTACAAAAGGAGTAATTTATTTCAAATCAATGACAAATAAATGAGTATCTATGATTGTACAAATGTTTATCAACAGTGCATGTGGGTAATCTTAAAACTCACCAACAGCTAACAGGTAACTTCAGCAGATAAAGGCTCATGTGACCCTATTTTTTCCCTGAACTTCATCTTTATTCAAATAAAAGACATTAATGTTGCCTAAAAATATTTCACGCTTTATGTCCTGTAGCTGTGATGATCTAAGGATTACAAATATTGTGTAAGATATGTACAGGCTAGTCTGCACGAGCCACCCCATGCCAATTTTTATGCAATTGTATTATCTGACTCAAGAAAATGTATTGGTAAATGTGTTTACTTTAAAATTAGTGTGTCTCTACAGATGTGAAATATTTTCTATTCCTGTTTTTATTCACTTGAATAGCAAACTTCTCATTTGTTTCAGTGGTGAAGGATTTAGGGGTTTATCTTCTGTAGACATTACTGAAAAAAACTTCCACTGAATTTAGGGAAATCTGATGTGTCCTTAGACAATTTTAGAATTAGGCTATTTATTTAGATTTATTCATAATAATGAATTTAGAAAGGAGACATTAGGAAATGTCTATTTGAAACTGCAAGGGCCTGCAATATGATCTAAAGCAGACCGGAATGTCCAGCCCTTTTCAATATATCCCTTCAGCTCTCCTTAGACTTCTCTTTGCTGCCTGACAGTCTGTCTCAGGTGTTTATCTATTATGTAGATCTTTGGGAGAGGAATCTCTTTATGTGTTTTTATATGGCCTACCATCATAGCTTTCTTCACCTTGATTGTAAAGAAGTAGAAGTAATTATAATACTCCTGCTCATATGGCAAAATACAGCAGTGCTGAGGATCTTGGAAGGTGCATGTCCGTTGTAATAGGAGCAGATAAGTGAGAATCAGTAGATGTGCTCATTTTTCTAGCGTTATACCTCAATTCAAAAATCCTTAATGTCAGCACCTGTCCTGTTACACTGAAGGTAAACTTAAAAAATTACAAATGTATCCGGCTCAAAAGACATACTCTCCAGGTTTATTTAGAACACTTTTACAGACAGTGACACAAAAAACTCCAGGGTAGTCTACACTTATTTTGAATCCAGTCTTCAAGTGCAAGCACTGTTCTGTTTGAAAAGTTGTGTTTAGCTCTTGTCAAAATCTTTCTGCAAAGGTTAAAGTTTGTGTTATGTTTTTGTTTGTTTGGGGTTTTTTGTTTTAATTAGTGATTAAATACTATTAGTTTACCATTGACATAATCTGATCTAATTTGATGTAGAAAAAGTATATGTAATTACTGCTTCCTCTTGGCCAAATCTGAAATTGAACCTTTCAGCAGCTCTCTCCTATCAGAGTAAATACAAAATTATAAACTTCATTTAATTTGGGCAATAGTTGTGTTTTTCAGTCGTGTCTTTGATATAGTGTTTAAAATATCTCGGTAATGAGGCAAACTGTAAAAATTTAGACTAATTCATCATAAAAATACTTAAAAACTCCAAACCCCCTAACATCCAGACATCATCATGTTATTGACTCATCTTGAATTACAGTCGTGTGCATACTGTAGTTTTGTATAAGCCTGCCCTGAACATCTGAAAACAAACAGAGCTGCTGTCAATCTTACTGCTTTTTGGCTGAGAAGAAAGTAAAAATTTAAAAAAAAAAAAAAAAAAAAGCTCTGGAGAGTGGTCTGAAATCTTGAATGGGGCCGATTTGCTTATTCTAGTAGGAGCTAAACAATAACTAATGATTAGATTTTGTAGCCCTTTGTCTTTTCTTGTTCCTATGATACTGTTCACATGTGCCATGAAATTAAATATCTGTCTTTGCTCATTGCCATGCAAACACACCCTCTTGGCTTAGGGAGACGTAGCATTTGAGCAGGCTTTGTAAAAAAAGAGAAAGGTGTGTAATTTGAATGCAACTACTCTGCTGCCTTTCATTTATGGAGATTATCCCGTATGGAGTGCCTCCTGTTGAGGTAAGAATCCAGACAGAAACAAGCACAACAAAGGGAACTAGGGTAAGAAGGCAATTAGCTATCTTTTACTGGCAGCTAGTGCTGTATTAGCTCCTAATCTTTGGGGTTTTTTCAGTGTGTCATCCAAGTGGTAGCTGGACAGCCACATTTGGTACCCAAGATGCTTCCACCTGCCCCGTTGCCATTGCAGGAAATGGACCTTAACACCTCTGACCATGGATGGGTATGTGCCATGGTGCACAGTGCTGCTGCTACCACTGCATCAGCAAGGCACAAGGAAGGAAGATAAGGGCTGTGCTGGCAGGAGGAATATTTTCTTCTGCATGTCTGTACATTTCAGCACAGAGGACTTCCAGATAGCCTCTGAGGGAGAAAATCTGCAAAACCCTGTTGATGAAGATCTTAGATTTCTCTGTTTTCCAGATACATCTTGGTCAAGTGTCTGTGGAATGGACCAATTCTTTGTTTCTTTAAGAATAAACATGTCTAGACTCATACTTTATCCAGAATATTTACATTAGTGCTACTGCATCTGAGAAAATTGCTTAAAAATAGAACTGTGTTGCAAAAGTGAAGCTCTGAGAGTAAGTATGTTAAGTGATGCTAGAGTAATGTCACGTAATACTGAATTTGTATTACACAATCTTTGAGGGAGTCAGAAGCAATTAAAAGCATAGTTAAAATACATCTGTGGATTTCTTGTCAAGCATAGTGCCTCTCTCCTGACACAAATGCTAGTAGTTCTGACTCCTACAGCAATCATCATAGATTAAAAAAAAATAATGGTTAGGAGTAAGGAATTCAGTCACCAATAGTTTAGAGCTAAAACCAGAATTAATCCTCCTTGACGTGGTTAGCATCCTTCAGGTGGATTTCACCACATCCTTTGAGGATGTGAGAAGGCCTAGACTATACAGCTGTCTATACACTTGTATCTAAACATCATAACTTTTATTGAAGTCCTACTAAGTTGCAGATTTATCTTGCTTTTGATGATTACAACCTTCTGGTCCTGACCTGAAGTAACCAGCACCTGAAGGTAGTGGTATTTTGGAAAACAAAGGTCTGAGTGACCTGAACATGCTCCCTTGTGCTCTAACAGCAAAATAATTTGTGCTGAGAACTTTACATAAAGAGCAGAGTGAACTCAATTCACGTTTAATTGAAATAAGTATGTTTCTGCCTGTTTGTTTCTTGTTCTTGTAGGCATTTAAATGTAAGATTCTAGAACTTGTGTCATATTTGAATGCCAACCTGTACTCTTTAGAAGTAATATAAAGGTATTCTACCTAGTTCTTCATTTGTGTCTCTGTACAATAATGCAAACATTTGATGAGAAGTGTTTGCAACAGGTTCTAATGCTTTTTATTTGCAAAATGCACGTGAGTAGAGTATAGAGGTGCTAAACTTGTAATGTGTTCCAAGCTGTGAGGTCAATGGGAACAAAAACCTCTCTGTCACTACATAATCATTTGAAAAACTTCCTGCTGACACACATTCACTCCAAGAAAAGACAAGAAGACAGCTACAAACTGTATGAAAATAGATGGAGCCAAGGTGGAGCACATGTATGTATTTTTAAGAGATTATCTCTAAAAAAAAATGTGCTTTCTGCCAGCATTGTACTCTATTTACACAGAAACTATTCAGGCACATGTGTTTTCAAAGAAGTTGCAATTTCCTGTCAGATTTTTTACAAATCCTTTCTAACAGCTGTAGACGGAAATCCAGCTACTCCTGCAATGAATGACCTTCAGTGTTTGGATCCCAGAGAGTAAAGAAACATTTACTCTACAGAGGAAGCCCTGCTGTGAATATAACATTAACATTACTGTGCATTACACTCCTCAGTTGGTTTATTAGAAACTAATCCTATTTCTGCAGAGCAATTATGAGTTCTTGAAAACCAAAGCATTTTCCTTAGTAAGCCTATCCTGCTAACACTTCAACGTTAAAGGCTGATAGTGTCAATAATGAAGATTACATTAGGTAGAGGTTGACAAGATACGACTTTTGGTTTTATGTGCAAGTTTTGTTTAGACAGTGTTTGTTTTACCTTTCAAAGCATTAGTTTCCATAAATTCCCTATGTCTTAGCTGCATAAGCGATATTTTTAAACATAGCTCTTACACTGGAGTGTACATTAAATATTTGTTCAGCTGATTAAAACAGTTCTACATTTATTTAATGTTTGAACAGTAAACAGTTTGTTGAGGACTGAAATGTCTTCTACACATCCACATCCACACACTCAGGTCTCATTAGAAGGGCTTCTGTTGTGAGGTTACTTTACTTAGGTGATACCAGGCATTAAAGACCCTCAGATAAACCTTCTTTTTATAAGTTATTCAACCCAAATACTTATTGTTAGTAGATGGCACTGGCAGTAGCAAGCAGCAGAGGAGATAGGAGGGCCTTTGGGAAGGATAACACAGAACTTGTTTCACATCGGTGGAAACGCTTATTGAGCATGTAAAGGCAGCAAGTCTCATGTCTTAATAACATTTCAGATGATGTTCAGCTCTAACAGCCATGTTCTTTGCGCTCTACAGTGTTTAAACAAGAAACAAGTTGAAAAAACATCAAGATTATTTGAAGGAATACTACGTCTGGGCTTGATACTGGTTGTACACAGAGATTAATAGGTTTGGAGCAAAAGTTTTCTCTCACAATCCTTTGCTAAAGTGATGAAGGAAAACAGAGGAGCTTTCTGCATTGTTTGTTTTGTCCAGAAAAGTTTAAACTGCAATTCCAGTCTGAAAAAAATAGCATTATAAAAATCTTTCCATAAGGTACAGCATTTGCTTTGAAATGCTTTCTAAACCAAGTAAATGCAGCAAGGAAATACATAATAGACTATTTTTTCCCCTCCTCCTTCTAGCTTGTGCAGCCACCTCAGCCTTGGAGAGCAAGAAGGGTTCTTTCATCTTACTCATCACTAGAAGTAATAAAAATTCTGCAGGTCATATTAGAACCAGTCCTTGAGTAGCCTGTCATTGACAGCCATCCAGCTATGCAGCTTTTGGTGGGTTGCATAGGTATAAGTGGCTGGAACAAGGCTGATGATAATTTCCTGGTGCCACACAAAGCACAAGCATTCCTTATCCTTGAATACAGATTGGCTTTCTCACTTCTGTATTGGATCTCTGATGATTGAGCTAACAGGAGTGGAAAGCAGTGAAACTTCACTTATGTCAGTTAAATTAGCAAGTTGTGACTTCAACAATATGAGGAATTCTCTGCATCCATAAATACATAATCATTGTTCAGAGGAAAACTTTACTGGCATTGCAAAGGAAGGGCTTTAATCTCACATTATAGGTTTCATTTCAGGAGTTTAGAGGACTTCAGTTAATTCTTACCTGCTTGAGAGTGATGTAACCATTACTACCTGTACTTTCTGGAAGTAAGAAACACAGAACAGGAGGCAAAAACATGACTTGGATAATATCCTCAGGTTGTTTAAGGATACTCACATGTAGATGAGTGAAAAGAACTAAGACTAGATCTACTTGCAGAGCAAAGAAAATTACTTTAGCCGTTGAACATGGAATAACATATTACTTCTGCTTTCTGGTGCACTGTAGAAGAAAAAAGTATTCCCTCATTCCCTACCCCAAAATTAATGTAAAATTGAACATAGCTTCCTTTTAAATAAGCTTATTCTTTATCGTTGATTTGCTTCAGAATAAGGCTACAAGATAGTCTGGCATTGACATGTATCTTAAATTAACAGTTCCTTATTTCTAAAAATTACAGAGTACATGATACTGTATTTGAGATCTTACCCCTTTGAAGCTTTTTTCTGGTATCCCCGGTACCTGAAAGAGGTAAAGGATGTATGGAGCACAAGAAAACAGCTGACACAGTTAATTGCAATAGGTGGTTCGTACACTGAAAACCAAACTATTTTATGCTCTTGATAACATGTGTTTTATGTCCTGTTCTGTGTGCATTGAAAACTGATGTTGAGAATGAAAGACAACTATCTGCAAATCAAGTCCAGGCCCTGTTTTTTGTTTAGGCTGTAGAATACTTACATTTCAGATGAAGAGGCAACTCCACTTCCTGTGTCGTAAGCACACATTTATCTGTGAAGATAAAAGTATCTGTCCATAAGAGATCACAGGGTAAAGACATGACTGAAAACAAGGAAAAAATTATTTTCTCTTACAAGACGGAAAGCCAAGACGGAGTTTCAAGTTGTGTCCACAGATTCACAAGAAATATGTGATGGAGGTGGATCCCCAGTCACTGTTTCCTTTACATAGGACTTTTCTAACGTGTGTAATCTATTTTTTTTTTCCTAATTTATGAACAAGTTTTCAGAACTTCTGAGTTTTCTCAGTCAATTTCGTGTTACTTTATGTGAGCTGGAAGACCAGTACAGCCCTTTTTAGGCTTGCAGGGCCATCAGTCTTTTATGAACGGCCTAATCCAGTCATCTGAGAAGTGCGGTAACTTTTTACAAATCACAACAAATTGTAGCCCACACTGGCTTCAGTTAAAACACTGAGCAGTGACCATATTGTTCTAGGGGGTCTTTAAAAGAATTTTCTAATGAATCATGTCAAATTGTGAGGGCTAGTATATTGGGGCATACCTCAGTAATTGAACACTGTAAGATACAACAGTTTTTTTAGCTAAAAAAGTACAGAAGCAATTAGTCTAAGATCTACACATACTAGCTGACAGCTTAGTAGTGGATCTCATCATAGGAAAGTTTTAGGGAGCTTACTGAACTATTCTTTAAGCTGTCCTAAAAGTTAGTTCATGAGAGTATGATGAAAAAGGGAAAAAGTTAATAGCTTTCTTAGGTTTTACTGGCATAGTAAGTTGCATCAAATAATGAATAGGGTTATTCAAGAGATAAACTGTGAAAAGAGAGGTGAGAGGTGCCCCTTAAGGAATGACATAATTGATACTTCAAAAATGTGGATAAAAACAAAGCTGATCAAAGGGATGCTTTTTGAAGTAAACCCAGCTACTTAAATTGTACTGAGCCCTTGTCAATCAACTGCACTATGTGACTGTTACAATGGTACAGTTGGTAGTGATTTCAGCTTTTTAGCAATGTTGAATCTAAGTTGTAAGCTAACAGGTGATTTGGCTCAAAGTTTTCTCTTTTGCAGTCAGTTGGCACTATCATAGAATAATTTAGGTTGGATGGGACCTCTGGCCACCATCTAGTCCAACCTCCTGCTTGAAGCAGGTCCAGTTAGAGCAGTTTGCTCATGGTTGTGTTGAGATGAACTTTGATCATCTCCAAGGATGGAGATTCTACAGCTTCTTTGGGCACATGGTCCAGTGTTTGACTGTTCTCATGCTGCAAAAAATTTTGCTTATATGAAAAATCACTATTTTCCTACTTCTGGCTACTGGGTTTTATTTTGTGACTATGCACCTTCTGTTAACATCTCATTGTGCTATGATTAGGTAGTTGCAGACAGCAATTAGATGCCTTCTGAGCCTTCTCTTCCCAAGGATGAACAAAAACCCACTCTCCAAGTCTCTCCTCTTGTTTCAACCACCTAATCCCCTTGGTAACTGGACTTTCTTCTGGATTTCCATGCCTGTCTTGTTCTGGGGAGCCAAAATTGAGCACAGTGCTCAGATGTAGTCTCACAAGTACTCAGAAGATGGAAATAGTCACCTCCATTGACATGCTGGCTATGGTCTTGCTAATACAGCCCACTTCACTTTCCCTGAGGCTGCAATTTACTTCTTCTGAGCCACCATACACAGCTGTCATAAAAAATCCTAGAGTCTTCTCTGACACACACTGGAAGAAGGCAGTTCTGGAAACTGCCTGAATGGCAGGCAATGGCGATACTTTAGCAGATGTGTGCTGGTACTGTGAGGCTCTATGTCTCTGCTGCTGTTTTTGA
>VXBL01008295.1:26542-84975 GCA_013400195.1 Aramus guarauna
GAAAAAAAAAAAAAGAAAAAAAACCAACCCAAAAAAAAAAACCAAACACTAATCATCACCTGGTCCATATCATAATTACAGAATGTATTTATTGAAACGAAAGACTGAATTAAGACATTACTTCATTTGGCAGCACTTCCATGAGCAAAAGGGACATTTCCTTGTATTGATTTTCAGATGCAGTTCCCCATTCACCACAATTTGGTTCCTGTAGTAATTGGTATGAAATCAATATTTTTTTTATGTACCTCTCAGCCCACATCCCAAATGAACTTGTTTAAATAGACAGACCCTGTAGTCCAAAGGATACCAAAACTCTTGGTTTCAGGAATCAGAAATGTTTTATTCTCTGAAATTCAAACTAGAATAAACCATTTCAAGAGTGAAGAAACCACAAGCTTACTATAAAATCATTCTGGTTTGTATTCCATAATGTATTTTGATGGAAAACTAAATGAATAATCTTATCTTTTATTTGTGAGGAAAAGCTCAGATCGGCCACTGAGCTTTTTCCAGACGCAATGTATGTTCTGAATGGTTGTACACTTCGGGTCGTTTTGCAGGCTGGCCTGCAGTTGTTATGCTGCTTACAAGATGTGTTTGCTCAAGGGGTCCAGTCATCACGCTAAATAAAATCGTTCACTTTGGTTGGCAAATATTGACTCAAGCTGTTACGCTTTTATGTATTTCAGAGACTCACAATGTTTGAGAGCTCAGCAAGCAAACAAGAACAGGTACAGGAAGTTATTGTGATGTTTTGGACTCATGTTTGTTTTTCTACTGCTGATGTATGTTCTCCATTGTATCTGGCTTGTTACTAATGACCTTGTTATATAGTGCACTGTGGCTGATAAGGCCAAAGGCTTTAAGAGAATACAAATACATTTCACATTTCCACTTGAAGAGTTTATTCTAATTGTGTTTTGAAATGTACTGTACCCTAAAGGTGCTCTCTCCTCCGTAATGTACATTCCAGAAATAAAATCCTATGAAGAATGGAATGTATAATGGGGTGAGGTGTAATAGAGAGTTCTGTATTCAGTTGGAGCTGTATCTGATAGTACCATTCAGCACAAATCTAAACAATTCTGAGCTATGGAAGAAAATTAAATAGGGGGTCAGAAGTAATGGCTTTTCTGAATGTCTGGTTTATTCGTTTCTCTGAGGGAGACAAACAAAGCAAATACTGAAACGCCTCCAAAAGTTTCTGAGCTTTTACTGCTGTTTTTTTTCCCCATTTTTGCTCCTTTTGTGCAACAGCAGAATCATAAGCATGCAATATTTGTTTTTTAATTGAAGTATGTCTTTTTCCAAATGACTGGCTTACAGAGTATTTTGTTTAGCAGTTACATCACCCCAGAGGTAATGCAATTGTAATCTGAGTTGAGATTCATCTTCAGAACTCATTGCTGGAGTCAGCATTGTGCAGTAGTGATGTAGACGGACTATTGCTAAAACAGCGCTACTTCAAAAAAAATTGAGGACAAAATCCATCAAGGAGTTTAGAAAATGCTGGATGTTTTAGTATGTTGGATACTTTAACAAAAATAAAGGCATGATTTCACTTCTTCATCAGTTCTTTGCAAGTAAACGAAAGTTGGACTGCTGACCTTGGTAGAGCTGGCCAGAAGTGGCAGGAGGTGGAAGAGATAGGATGAAAAAAATCTGGCCAGTAGTGGCTGTAAGTTCTTGGTGTTGAAATAAGATAATTTATCTCACTGAGAGTTTTGTTGGTTTGTTTAACAGTAGCAAATTACTGTGTGAAAATAGGTTAAAGACATATATCAGGCTTCTGTTAGTATTGCTAAGTTCCTACTTCTGTGCTGGGGTTAAAATGTCATCTTTCTGGAATATCCAAGTTAACATTTAGATACAAGTGAAGGAGTTTACATACATTCAAAGGGAGAGTGGGCAAGCACTTGAACAAGAGATCCCTTGGGGATTACAAAATGCATGACTTACATCAAGTTCAGGAAATCCCTCAACTTGAAAATAGTTGGAGACTAGGGTAGAAACATTGCGTATGCTTGCCTTGTTCTTGCTCTTCTCTGAGTGTCTATTTTGCATGCTGTTCAAGAGAGAATATGGGCCTATGTGACCCCTTGTTTGGAGCCAGGGAATTGACTCTTAAAGCTCATGCACGTTGTCTTCAGAATGCAAATGATGGTAGGGTGTGCCTACAGCAACTCCTGTGTCATAACATGGGCGTGTGAAGGATTTTGTGCCAGTCCTGTGCTGGGCATAGCTGAGCAGAACAAAAGGTTGCATGTGCCTCAATCACAGAAATGACATCTAAAAAAAAATCCATGAGTCTGTTCAAGTTACTGAGTCCCATGAGAACTACCATGCCCCCCTAGAAGGCAGTCCCCAGAATATTAAACTAACAGGCAACAGGATCCTCTTACACATTTTGATCTATGAAGAACAAAAGATGGATATTAGCTGTCTTCACCTTTCAACCATAGCAAGACCTCTTCTAGTCTGGCCTTAAAAAAAGATGGACAGATTTACCGGAGAAAGTTAATGACAGAAAAAAACCATTTAGTTTCTTCATAGAAGATCTCATTTCTTTAATATAGCTACCTGGATTATACTTGGGCATGAAAAAGTGAACAATCTAGGAAGAATCCATTTATTAAAGATCTGTCTGCAGAAAGATGGTAATTCTTTTTCAGTGTATTTGCTCTTCTTATGTCCAAATAAAGAAAGCAAGTAGAGTGATGTGCTAAGTGTGTATTCTCCAGTAGAAAAGCTGAGGTATGATATTTAAGCAGAGTGTATGCATTTTCATTTATATGATATGGGCTGATACGTGTGCAGCACAGAGTTGACACATGTGCCTGCCCCTATAATTTTGGGACACTGCAAAAGGAAGGAGCTTAATTACTGGGGTGAATGTGACTAATTAAATATTACCTGTTGTAAAGATGGTTGAAGTGGGCATCATGCCAATAAAAGAATTGGAATAGAGAAGTTCAGAAAGAAATAATCTGAGTCTTGTTTCTAAGATGATTTCAACTAATATTTCTAATAATCTTGTAAAAAAATCAGAATTATGGAATGTTAAATTTTATAATCAGTGTACACAGGTTGTAAGTGAAAAAGATCACACTGGCCCAAAATTGTACTTTTGATGAAGTTGAACCCACAGGAGGAGGAAGATCTGCTGTGAAGTGTAGTGTTTGGTTGAAACTTTGCTAGTTTATTTAGGTTGTGAACATGTTATTAGTTGTCAGTTAATAACATGTTTTTGAACTAAGCACTTTGTCTGTGAAAATCAGATATACTCTATTGTTTATTTCAGCATTTTGAAAATGGCAAGGCTCAGAATTCTGTTAGAAACCAGGGAGCTGAACACTAGCATTTTAAAATTCACATTTCAGATTATGGGGTTAAAATTAGAAGTTATTTGCTGGTCTCTAGTCAAGTAATTCTTTGGATTCATTGCATGTGAGTGTTTGCTTTATAACTACAACAGTTTATCTGGCTAAATCTCTGTTTACTAGTCAGATCAGGAGAGTACATAATTGCCTAAAGTTCAGTGACAGAGGTTAGGTCACTCAGAGCTTTCTTTCTGCAAACATGCTGATCTGTTCAAAAACAATATTAGAGCAACTGTTTCTTACCTTGGGGTTTCCACTTAGTAAGTTGAAAACTTCTGAATCTCTCTGAAATATAATAGAAGACTGAGGGTATGACTTTTCCCCAGAAAGTATAAAAATTTCTAGTATAGGACAATTGAAAATGGCATGACTTTCTGAAATGAAATGCGTGCAGTACAAAGGAGAAAGTTTTCTTAGGCTAAAACAAACACCTATCAGTACATAATGTTATTACAAACAGTGGCATGTTCCACAGTAAAAGGCCTCTGCAGGAAGACAGAACAGTTATTTGCTGTTTATTGTGTCTTTAAACTGAGTTCACGCTCTCATAAATTTAAGCAGCAGTTGGTGTTGCTTGGAAAAAGTTCACCGGGGCTTGAGACTCTTAGGAGACGAGGTAAGAGATGTGTAGATCTTCAGTGTTGTGTTGCAAAACCACAGCTTTTTTCTCCTCTTAGAGAGCTAAGGTTGGCACTGTTCTGCGAGGATGTCAGCTGTGAATTGTAATTCACAATTCTCCAGTAGAACCTGGAGATGTAAGTGGTGATTGTGAACTTTAACAGCAAAATGTTGAAATCCTTGAGACCAGACTGAAATTCCAGAGGTCATTCAGTATAGGTTTCTATGGAAAGTATGTTACTGAGTTTAAATGTTTAATAGGCCTGATATTTACCTGGACACTGTTCTCAGTGCACAGTATATGATATAGAAACCTTATGAAGTATTACAGCATAGAAATTTTCAATTAATTGAACAATTCTGTATTGACTGAGGTTTTCCAGCAAATACTGTTGATTACTTACTGACATCCTAAATATATTTTTAATGCATATTTCTTAACTTATGCATCCCTAATGTAACTAAACTCTTCAATAACTGCTGTATTCCTATATGCCTAAAGCTTAGTACAACTGGTTTTGTTTAACCTGAAATGGATAAATATATATATATTTATAAGTGAAAAATTCCTAAAGTAGAAGCAATTCTATAGGCATGAAAGTAGGTGACACCTGTTCAGTTGTGCCTTTGTAGAACTGTTCTACAAAACAGTAGAATTTGCTGGAAGCAGCAATGTGGTGATGGAGGTGATGGTGCACCATTTCAAGTTTCCTGGTATGAGTACAGTGATATAACTTGTACAAATATTTAAGCATACAAACCACTCAGACTCTAAATTCAGGTTATTATAGGAGAAGGTATGGCCAAAGAAAAAAAAAAAAAAGAGAAACCTTACAGAGGATGCTTATCTGCACTTCCCTCCCTGTTCTGTTCTTGCCAATCATATCCTTTTCTATTATGTCATGAGATATCCATTGATATAATTAGAATTGTAGGATTTAAATATAATTCACATATGTAAGCTGCTTGAGACTTGTTCAGCAAAGGATTAAATCTAACCATTATGACCTTTACATGGTAGTAATACTTAACAGCCAGTAAGCATTTGGACTGTTACGTTTTCCTTTCTTGCTGAAGGCTGAAGGACATTACAAGGAGCTTGTGTTGGAAAGGATGGCTGAATCCTCAATGGTAATCCTCTAATCCTTCCCAGTCCCTAGTGGTACTCTAACTGTTTTAGAGCTGCAAAAGAAGGACTGGCATCGTTCTCCAACAGAAACCACCTGATTCCTTCCCACATTCTCCTGTATCAAAGCACATGGCAGAAAGGAGGCCATCTGAAGGGGGAGACCCTCTGCTACATGCCTTCCCATCCATGGGCTTTCTGCCTATTGCCTCCCTCTGGGTGTAGGGGATGGTTGCTGTCTTTGCACTAGTTCTACAGTTTTTGTGTCATGGCAATGACAGTCCTTGAACCTGTTTATACCGATGCCTTAACATTTTACAGACAGTTTGTGTTTGCAAATGAATTTTTACAATATAAGTTCTCAAAGAAATAGGCTGTCTAGCTGCTTGGAGAATGAAAGTGCCACCAGCCTCAGCCTCGCTCCAGTTAAAGGGCCAAGTCCAGGAAACCACAGTATTTGGAGAAAATAAAATGTTGATTAATGGTATGGGACCCTTTTACAGCTGAAGAAACACTCTTTCTCTTTTCCTCCTTGCACAAAGCCTGATAGTTTTATCTCAAAAGGGATAATTGGGCTTCTACTTAGCAGGATGCAAAGTCAAGATGGCTTGTATTTTGCCATTGTGAAAGTAATTATTGGATTAGATTCATAGGACTAATGGAGAAAAAAATGCACATAATGTAAAAGCAAAGCGAGGCTTTTAGAACTAGTAGGGGTAAAAGAATACTGAAAAAGAAGAAGTTAATTTGAACTTGTGTAGCATCTCATAGCTTATAATCACTTTGGTTTTGGCTGTAGTGAAGCTAATGTTGATAAGATAAAAGGAGACTCAGTTGTGTGGGTAATTCCTGTATTTACATTAGGAATTTGGTGCAGCATTCATCATGTGATGATGTTGCTGAATTAGAACCAAAGGCTGTAAACTGCTGCTGAAGATAAGCCTTCTGTATTTACAAGGAACTAGGTTTCCATGGATGTCATGAAGACAGAAAAGTCTGTCTCCTCTGTGTTGCAGGAAGCAGTAGCGTTCATGAGTACCAAAAGAAATTTTTGTGAGTCCATGATCAGTGTTAGCTGATGCTAGTTAATGTCAGTGTTCAGTTTTGGGCCCCTCACTACAAGAAAGACATTGAGGTGCTGGAGTGTGTGCAGAGAAGGGCAACAAAGCTGGTGAAGGGTCTAGAGCACAAGTCTTATGAGGAGCAGCTGAGGGAACTGGGGTTGTTTAGCCTGGAGAAAAGGAGGCTGATGGGGAGACCTTCTCAGTCTCTACAACCACCTGAAAGCCAGGTTGTAGCCAGGTGGGTGTTGGTCTCTTCTCCTAAGTAACAAGTGATAGGACTAGACGAAATAGCCTCAAGTTGTGCTAGGGGAGGTTTAAATTGGATATTAGGAAAAATTTCTTCACCAAAAGGGTTGTGAAACACTGGAACAGGCTGTCCAGGTAAGTGAGTATTGCCATACTGTGTTTTCTGTGTTTTATATCTGAGTGATGATGGATATTATTAAATTATACAAATGATACAAAACTCGGTTGCAATGTATGGAGCAGTTGCTAGATCCTTTTTTATAAAGTAAGTGTTTATTCTCTGCTCTGTCTTTCCCCCACCCCCCACCCGAATCACCTTTTTTAGATACCTGGGACTGCATGGCTTTCAAAGAAGAATCCAAAGAAATTTCTTCAGGGGCAATGAATTTTATCTTTGTTCCAACATCTGCATTGTCTGCTGTAGAAGAGCACATCAGCTCTGTTTCCAGCCATGATGACATACAGGACAGGTTCCTTCAACTGAGCTGAGCATTGGCCTTATTGAATCATTTGGCTGACTGTGAGTAATAGATCCATGTGCTTCCCCTGGGAACGGTAATTACTGTGTGCAATGTGCACCTCTCCCAGAAATAACAAAGTGCTCCACAGTAAGGAATATAGAATCAGTCAAGTCAGGAATAGATAGATACATGTGAGCTTTGAAGATAATATAAACTATGTTTTCTTGTTGACAAAATACTCAAAGACTTTTGTTTATGCTTTTTTTCTAAACAAGGCTTCCCAGACATAAATCAATATGGCAGCATTTAAATCTCAAGAACTAACAAGAACTCGAGCACTAAGTATAGTTTTCAACACTTCATAACTACTCATTATGTTTATTTCCCAGTTTTCTTTGTTATTTGTTTCCTGTCTCTGTTCAGAGCCAACACATTTTTGGCTTTCAATTTGAAGCATGAGGCACTGCCAATCAGCAGGAAATATAATACAGATAAGATTCGTATAAAGTCTTTTGAACTGTTGAAATCTCTGGATGGGAAATGGATGTTAAATTGTTTACTTTTGGCACAAGAAGAAAAAGTTCCATTTTTAAATTCAAAGCCTCTCCACCTTTGTAAATGAAAACAAATCACATGGGTCATATAGAGTTCCACTTCTGTAAAATCCATCATAAGTCTGATAAAAGCTTTTGTAAGTCAGCAACTTTATCTGTAGCTTGTTTGAAAGTCATTCTGCAGCTTAAAATGAAGTAGCCCTTTGCCCTGTGTCCTTTAGAAAAGTACTGTATCAGTAACATGTTCATGACACAATAAAAACACTAAAATGTTAAGAACTGTTTTATTAGTGGTTTAATCCTTTTAAAGAGATATGCAATGTTTCTGCATAATTTTAAATTTCCATATTAGTCCCACACTTTTAATTTATTAAGGATATACATCCAGAAGTTATCACTCCAGGATCTGTTTCTACTTTGCTTTATTTAGTTTACAAATAGAAATCTTAAGAGATGACACCCTTCCCACCCCCACCCCGCCAGAGTTTGTGGTTCTACAAATTTACAGGGTGCAGGTAAGGAAAACACCCTGGTCCAGTTTTGTGAACATTAGGAGTGTTGGAACTCAAAGTTAATGTTCACATTAGTGGGATGTTTTTATATCAGCTCTTATATGTGTGCAGGATGTAGCTCAGACAGATTCTGGATGGCAGTAAATCTCAAAGATGAAGTTGGGAACAGCATCACCTTTGGAACAGTTAAGCATTGCTAATGAGTACTAATCATATGGCAAATCAGAGAGTGAGAAGCAGTCTCCGGCATAGCTGCAGGCTGTTATATGGAACATCTTATATTTCAAAGCCAGCAGAAGCAGTAATAGCTGAAAAAGATGTTCAAGACAGGCTTGCCAACAGAAAAGCACTTCAGCAATTGAATATATTCTCCAGGATCTGCAGGAAAGGAAACCTGTTTGGAGGAGAAGCTTAACCTTGAAGCCTTGTGACATTTTGGGGTTGGATGGAACACCCCATCAATGATGGATATGGTTGAATAGACACTAATCTAATTCAGGGAGAAAAATCTCTTGAAATTATAGTGAAGGGTTATGTAATGTTGGCAGAAGCATGATTCCAGGGGTAGGACTTAAGCTACTGCTTGTGCTTTTATCTTCTTTGGATCACTTAATGTAGGAATTTTCACATGAAATGTTCTTCTTTCCAATGTCTTTCCAAAGCAGAGGCCATAGAGCTACATGCATTGTTGAATACTGAAGAATCCTAAACCATCCTGGTTTTTTTTTTTTTTTACAACACCTCAAGGATGTTGTAAACCCAGTGACTGAGGATACGTAAAATTCATCATTTTAGCTTCAAGAGACTTTTATCCCAAATGACTGAGTATTGTGAAATTTAGTGGATGTAGAGATTGTGAAAATTAATGTTATAGTTATCTTTCATTTTTCCATGGAAGATAAGAGAGGATAAGTACAATCTTAAAAGCTTCTGTTTAGTAACTTAGTAACTAAGGGAAGCATCAAGAACTTTTTCATTGTCGTTGAAGATTTTCATGAAATACAATAATTTATAATAGGTTGTACTTGAAAATAGAAATAACAACATTAACGAGATTGGACATTGGATTTCATAAAAGTGACTGTATAGCAGATGCTTTACTAGTGAGGTCCCTGACTGTACAAACACAGTATAAAAATAAACTTTAAAATATTTTTTTAGACAATTGAAAAAGAAAATGTTCTGGAAAAAAATTTGTTTGTAATTTCAGTGTGTGAAAATGTATTGTCACCCTTCATATCAAACGTAGAATTCTGAAGAGGAGGGTGACTAACCATTTTTATATGAATTTATGTTGGAGCCCCTGATTCATTTGCTTTATTAAAATAAGCAAGTTATACATGATAATGAAATGGGTACACTGTCTGAAGGATGTTTTCCCACACACTGATGATGATTCAGGAAAGCTGCAGCAATATTCTGTCAAGGCGAGATGTTTGTTAACTGGGACGACAAAGAATTAGAAGAGACCAGATAGACTGAGCAAGTGTTCTTAGTTTTCTTGTTTTGCTCAGTATTGAAAAAACTTGAGATACTGTCAGGCTGAAATAAATAGTCCGCTAAGTTGAGAGAATATGAAAGGGGCACTTTTTAAGCACAAAACTGATGTCACTTCAGTTCTTTTGGATCACATCATTGAATTTGTAAAGATATTATTGAAGTGAGGAAATGATCTCACCCTGCAGCATAAACATGGCCTGTTCCAAGGAAAAAAGGTGGATGTGAAATTCAGAGCTGGAAAATCACAAGTCTTCAGTAGAAAAAGATACGCTGTTTATCGAGTTTTATGAAAATAGGTGAAATTTCTCCAATAAAGTGTGTATTGTAATGAGATTTTCACATATGTCAACTAACAGCTGCAATCTCGTTGGATTACATAACAGTTTGATGCTAATTGGGACAGAATTTAACTTTCTTTTTAAGAATACTGGAGAATACAACAGCAATACTGGTATTCTCTGAATGGCCAGTTATTTTTCCAGATTATGACTTGAAGAAAATTGCTAAAGACGCAAATCTGTATATTTCTTTCAAAAGAATAGTCACTGTGTGGATTTCTAACACAGCCTTCAATTCACTTTGTAGCTCTTTGTACCAAGCTTTGTGTAATCTTGTCTTTAACTTTTAGATGACTTTAACTTTCTTAATTGCGTATGCAGAACTTAGAGTGTAATCAAAATTCAAATTCTTTGCAGTTGCTGTTGATGTGCCTGTAGCTTTCAAGGCAAACTTCCCATAGGAAGACTAGGGAAAACATGAAGCCACTGCTGAATAGGGTAAGGAACTGATGAAGAACAACACAGAAAAGACCAAGGTACTCAGTGCCTTTTTTGTTTCATTCATCACTGCTAAGACAGACCTTAGGAAGCCCAGGCCCCTGAGACCAAAGGGAAGGTTTGGAGCAAGGAATACTTGCCATCAGTGGAGGAGGACTGGCCTAGAGAGCACTTGAACAAGCTGGGCATACATAAGTCTGTTGGGCCTGATGGGTTGCATCCATGAATACTGAGGAAGCTGGCTGATGCCATTGTAAAGACATTCTCGATTATCTTTAAAAGATTATGGCAATTGGGATAGGTTCTGAAACCTAGAAGAGAATAAATGTCACTCCTATCTTAAAAAAGGACAATCTGGGGAACTTGGCATCATGCCATGATGCCACTTGGCATCACCTCAGTACCTGGGAAGGTGATAGAGAATATACTCTTGGCAAACATTTCCAGACACACGAAGGACAAAAAATGATTGGGAGTAGTGAGCATATATTTGCAAAAGGTAAGTCATGCTTAACAAATCTGATAGCTTTCTACAATGAAGTGACTAGCTTGGTGGATGAGAAAAGTTGATGTTGTTTCCCTTGACTTTAGTAAGGCCTTTGACACTATCTTCCATAAGACCCTCATAAACAAGCTAAGAAGGTACAGATTAGATAAACAGACAGGCAGGTAGACTGAAAACTTGCTCAGTGGCTGGTCTGAAAGGGTTGTGATCAGAGGCACAAAGTCCAGTTGGAGGCCAGTCATTAGTGGTTTACCTCAGGGAATGATAGCGAAGCCATTACTGTTTAACATCTTTATTAATGAACTCTGCACTGAGACAGAGTGCACTGTCAGTGAGCTTGCAGACAATACAAAACTGAGAGGAGTGACTTATATGCCAGAGGGTTGTGCTGCCATCCAGAGGGACCTTGACAGGCTGAAGAACTGGGCAGAGAGGAAGGAGTCTTTCCCAGACAACCTACCCCTAGCCTTTCTTCTCACCAACACTAGGCTGGAGACATGAGACAATGGAAGCCCCTGTGCCAGGCAGTCCCCTCCCTGAGTCCAGATTCAAGTTGTGGTACCCACCAGCATCGCCCAGACAGCTTCTCCTTGTTGTTGGTCTGCAGAACGCACTGGCTTGAGGATAAAGCAATGCTGTGTGCTAGGAAGTCGGAAAGGGCTGCAAGGTCTTTTTCTGTTACATTCAGAGGATTAATACCCTCCCAATTACATTTCATTAGTGATGCTGAAGGAAGGAAGTATCATCCATTTAAAACCACAATATTATATTTTTGGTGTTATAACATTAACACATGGAATTATGATATTTTACCTTTACAGATAGTATACATGATTGTCTTGTTATATCTATGTTAATTCTTAAAGAGCGTGTAACACTTATTCGAGGGGAGTATGTGTGTTTAGGGAACGTTTGGAATACCTACGATCTAGTTATTACGCCTAACTGACCTCATTTTGAATCTGTTGTGAGTGTGCTTGAGTCCCAGGTTAATTTAAATAATACCAGAGTTTTGGAAAAAGAATCAAGTTCCATGAGATTTTCTTTATCTGTGTTTCCCATCTGGCTTGCTGTTACAGGCATTTAATCCTGTGTTTGCTGCCAATGTTTCCCAGAAAGCCTTATAATTGCTTGGAATTTGTATGAACAGTTCCAGTCTGGTGCACAATTAGGGATGCACTATAAAATTTTCATTGCTCGATTTAGTTGAAATTATAAGATGGATGGGTAACTATAATGACCATAGTTGTACCATATAAAAATGACTACTGGAAATTTGCAAGAGGGAAAATTTAATGGTAAATATTTCTTTTTCTTTTACTCCAGAGGTGAGGGAAAAAGGAAACATAGCAACAGAATTTAAAAGAAATGCTTGATGTTCTATGATACTTTCCTTACTTTTCTTCTTTCCTCTGTAGTTGCATATCTCAACTGGAAACCTGTTATTCAGAATATATTTATGTGCCCCTTTAAGAGGTTGATGTGGGGTTTTGGATGATATAAAAACATGACATGTGCTTTCTCTTCTCCAGAAAAATAAATGCAAATGTGCTGTTTATTTTTTATATAATCAAATGGTTCACTTGTTCACTTTCTTTTTTTTTTTCTTATGTGCTTGCTGACGATGCAGGGAGGCATATGTCCAGTAATGATTGGCAGCTGGCATCAACATGCCATGAAAAAAAACCTGGCAGATTACTCAGTAGGAAATCCTTTATGCCAAATGGCACTGACTGGGAGTGATTTTGAAAGGAACTTCATGTTTATAGCTTGTCACAGAGAGACCTAAAGCTCCTGATTCTTTTCTTGTTTGTTTGGCTAACTGCTACAGTTTCAAAAAGTTGTTATGTCTTTAGCCACATGTTTGCTGTGAAGTCAGAAGCTGTCAAAGGAAGTGTTGTGCAGCTCTGAGAATTCAGTGTGTAACAATGGACGCACTTGTCTGCAAGTTAGGAACAGGGGAGCCTATGTGGTTGTGCAGTACTGTGTGCTGTGGTATTTGACCTAGCTCAGGTACTGGAAGCCTTCTTAAAGTGGTTATTCACATCAATGAGTTTGCCTCATTGTGAAGCACGTTGAATAGCTCTCCTTCAGGTCTCTGCTTTGACCATAACGATGTTTTGGGGTACTTTTTTTTGTTGTTTTTTTTATCATATTGCTAATGTTCCTGCTCTTATCCTGCACGTTGTAGTGGTTAATAATCAAGGGAAAGCTGTTATGGTTTGTGTGTAGGCTTCTGGACTGCTGAGCTTGAGGAATGAGGGAAGAAGGTAAAATACTCCCTGTACCTACTTTTTCTTTTTTTTTTTTTTTTTTTTTTCTTCAAAGTCCAGCCAGCAATGCCCACTGCAAGAACAGGCAGAAATATAATCTGTTTTTCTGAAACTACTCAAACACCTGACAGAATGGTAAAAAAAGTTTAAGGACAGGGAATCTGATATGTGACCTGATTCAAGAAAGTGTCTGTAACTGTCATGTTGAAATAGTAAACAGACATGACAGCCTTCCTACACCTCATGTTCCTATTAAGCATTGCAGACTTATTGCTTTGTCATGAGGAGACCTGTCAGGGTGGTTTGAGCAAAATAGTGATGTGACAGGCATTAAATAAATTGCTTGTGGGTTGATCTTCAGTAGTGAAGATCTGCATTTCCTGCAATAAACAGCATATTCCATGTTTGCTTGGGTACCAAGTGAATGTAGAAATTGTGCCTATGGAATTTTTTAAACAAACATTGCTGAATAAAACTGTTCCCTTTTTACAGTCACCAAAAGCTGGTGTATGTTACCTGACACATACAGGATACATCATGATGATAGTGTTCTCTCTGAAAGTAAGTAATAAGTTCAGCAGATCTCTACCTTACATATTGTATTCCAATTATTTTGAAAGTTTCTACATGGAAAATTTCCTTCAGAAGAATGCAAAGTGAATCGATTTCTCCTCTGAATATATGCACTTTCACTATTTTGAATAAACTACCTGATAACAGTATTCACTGTGATAGAATAAGATGGCATTTGAAGCCAAACAAATTAGACAGTGCATTGCAATGGGCTTAATGCAGAGCCTGAAGAAAAAAATATGCAGTATTGTTTGTTCACAGTATAAGTTCTGTTCATTCTTTATTTGTTCTTGCACATGCTTTTGCATAAGAGCAATGATAGGTTTTGCCAAGACGGGCCGTTGCACATCACTGATATGTTTCAGTGGAAGCTATAATTAGCAGTTTCAGAGTGAGAAAGCCTGGTCCTATTCTTTTGATGCTGCTGTGAAGAAAGTCTTCAGGAAGGAAGGAAATGGGGACATGGTGCAAAGCTGGTTATAAACTATTTTCATTTTCCATTATACATGGATTCTACCACTGAGCAAATCAGGACACCATGGCTGGAGTGTCCTAAAGTCACTATGTCTTATTCAGGTCATATTAAGGAAGCAGAAATTTCACAAAATTAATCTAATGCCACTTAGTTTAGCCCTGTAAGCTTGTTCATATTTTCCTTCCCTCCTGTGAAAATAAGATAGTAACAATGCAACTTTATTGGGGCATCTGACCCTTGATATATCCAACAGGTGGATTACCTTAAGGTTTTAATTTTGCAGGTTGTTTACAAAGGCATCAAAACACTTGGGCCACTTGTGGAGAAAGTTTCTGAGCCTGTCAGAGCTTTGTGCAAAAAATGATTGCCCGTGAAGGACGTGAAGAACATGAGCTATTTAATAGAGAGGAGCTACATGATGGACCAGAATGGATTCTTCATGCTTGTACCAAAATAACAACAAATTCATCCCTAAATTACAAAACATAATATGAAATGGAATAGTTCGGTTCTTGAAATCAGTCTTGCTGATTTTACCACAAGCTGATATTTCTATTTGTTTTTCATTACAACTTTGAAAACTAATATAGCCATTACCCATTCATCACCAAAATGCAATAGGAGCACAACTAGTATTTAACAATACAATATTTATCAATGACTAGAAGCAACAGCATTTAAGGGGTCATTGTAAACTCTATCCAAAGTCAATGGAATTTTAATTAATTTAGTAGTAGTTTAATGAGAACATGAGCATAAGCATTTGCTTTTAGGAAAGCTGCTTTGTCTATTTAATTCATCTGTAGTGAGACCTCATGCTGTAATTTCCGTTTCAAAAGACAATAAGCAGAATGGAAACTCAGTGGGATTAGGTTCTTTTCGGTCAGAAACATCAACTGGCTTTGGGATTTGAACTGTTGCTTCCATGGATCCTAGATTTCAGTTATGATATTTGTTAATTTAACTAATATGTATAATCATATAAAAGCTACATCAGCTGGTAGACCTAATGATTTTTGTCTAACTACTTTGAAAATGAAATTGTGTTGGTCACAGCTGTACCATTTGCCAAAACAAATATAGTTATGATACTGAGCTTATCAGGTGCAGGAGTTCTCAATGGCTTCATACTTTTTCATATTCTTTTACAGCTTAGCCTTTACTTTCTCTCTTCAGCTCTACACTGTGGCTGAGCACCTTCATAAGACATGGATGGTGGCACCTTTGTGGCTGGTTCTGCTTTATACTAGATCCATCTTGCTGGCTTGATCTATGACTTTCTGACGTAGCTCGTAGGGTCGCAAAGACTAAGAAAGAGCACAATATTGCTAGCGTTAGTCAGTGCCTGTACACAAAAAGAACCCTCCTAGAAGGTAATGCCCCAGCGTCAGACTCCCATATGTGTCAGGTCACATAATGGTGGAAAGCCCACAGTACATGTTTTTTCTCACATTTCCTGCATGCCTCTAACAGTGAGCAGGAAACATCTTCATGTCATCGGTGCCTGAGATCCTTGCAAAGGGAAGTGAGGTAGGTGCAGGTGATACCAGGAGACTGACCGTCCTCCCAGTTGAGAAGGAAGGAGAGACATCCAAATTTATTGTAACACAGGAAACACCCTTCAACCCCAAACCTGACTCTGTGGTACAAGCAGCACTGATATTCAAGTATCTCAGAAAAAGGATCATTTGTACCCTCTCACAAACGCTGCTCACTCCCTTTATCGTAATGTCTCCTACAGCTGCAGGGTTACATGGCTGAGGAAGAGGAAAACAAAAACCCAAACAACCTAGAATATTGCAAGCCTGTGGTGCTACAGGTGACCACTTCAAGTTTCATAATAATGATTGTTTACTATTGATCACTGAGTGTTGTGGCAGTGGCTTTCACGATGGGTATGTCTAAAGACTCTGAATAAGGTGGTGAAGAATATTTTTCTAGGTCACATATGCTATGCAGCAACCTATCAATGCAGTTTGCTCTTTCACTGGGAAACTATTAGAGATCCAGGACTTTAAACAATTGAATTTATCATAATATCATGAGGACAGTTTAAGAAAAACTGTTTTTCACAAGAATGTGAAGGATTTACTCTTTGAGTCATTGATTCCTGGGTTAGAAAAGCAGTTGGACAGACATAAGATCCAACAATTACATGTTATCGGATTTATTCTTTCTAAATGTAAAAATTCTTCCAGAGCTAAATTAAGACATTTTTTAGAAGCTATTTAATTTTATCTCAGAACATTCCAAGTCTATGTTGACTTTTCATAGTTAGCTGTTTCTCTGTTCAATTTCTCTGTTTAATTTGTGCACCAAGAATTGAGCATCTGAACTTTGGATCAGGACTCTGGTTATCTAAAGATTTTTTCTTGTTCTTACAGGGTAAATAATTCTTTGGAGAAGCAAAAATTTTTCTCCCTTTCATATATACAGAATCTGTGAAAAAAAAACCTGTCGTGAGTGTTACCTTACCTATCCAACAGCATCTACTTTTGTGCATTCTTGGCCTTCTGGAAGTGCAGTATCCTTACAAGTCAGAGAAGATAAAACTCTTTGGGGTACGTTTCAGTGAATGGAGACGATCTATGGTGTGTGATCTAACTTTCTGCCTCCTCCCAGATGTAACAGAGAATGGCTTCTTAGTCAGTGCTGAGAGAGAGTGAGTGAGTGAGTGAGTGAGTGGTGGCACCTCCTTCTCTTGCCTTTTCCCAGCAGTGACTTTAGCCCAGGGCAGAACTGTTGCTGTTAGGAAGAGGGACAAGTAGAGGGTGGCTGCTTAAACTGCGCATGACCTTTGGTGGCTCATGTAATAGTAGAAACCCATTTGACTGAACGGACGATGACAGCTTTTAGGATGCATCAGTGGCTGTACATTCAAGGATGCTGGAAATTAAGAGACTGTTGGTGTTGCAGTGCTGAGTTGAGTAGATTGCTGTTGTGATGATGGAGAGTCCAAAGGAACCTGTTTACACTTCTTCAAGCACTGTTGTTAGTAGGCCTATTTCCAGATATTTAAAAGTGGGGCTAGTATTTCACATGCCCAGAGCTTTAAAGTCTTCCCTTTGCTAGCTAGCCCAGAAATGTTGTAAATAAGTGAAATGTTGAATACCGTGGCTATTAAAGGTAAATCAAGTTGATATGTGAATAGTACCTTGGCCTATCTTTGTATACTTAACATATTACAAAATATGTTAAGTACACAAAATAGGTAATGTATATAGAAAGAACACCTCTTGATGTGCTTGACTCGTTACTTAATATTGATAAGTGTGTTGCACCATAGTCACCATTGCATTATTTCATATTATGTCAGTATAACATCATCTAAATTGATGCTTTTATGCTGGGCTAAGGGAACAATAAAGCAGCAATTGCTTGCGACCTGAATATTAAACAAGTTTGAGCAGATTTTATAGCTTTAAATTCATAAGCATTTTAAAATGGGAATTCTAGGTGTAAATTATTTTTAACTCCATTATTTGTGTGCTGAAAACAGCCATGGTAAAAAAAAACCAAACAAAAAACCACAAAAAAATCCCCGAACCAACAAACCCACAAGCTTATCACCAGTGGCTTATTGTATGGCATTTCTTTTTCCCCTTGGCTATTAAAAATTAAGAATACAAATGGACTTACATACAGGCATATTTTATGTTACTTTATATGTAAACTCCTTAATGTGTAGGAGGAAAATCAAAAAGATTAAGGGGTATTAGAGGTCAGTATTATTTAACCCACTTAAAATTAGTTTGATCCTGTGGAGAAATGTTGATGACAAGCATCAAATCAACTTAGGCATTTCTTTTGATGTTGAAGCCTCCTTATGGGGTTTTAGGATAAAGGCAAATTCACTGGTTTCCTACTTTAGTGTAATCCTGAGCTAGTCATACTTGAACTTGTGTGTTACAAGAAAATGTAATCATGAATTTAAAGCAAGAGCCTTACTCTGAAATTAGCGGGTATTCAAATAAAGTACACTGAATGAATATTTCATTGTCGTGATGCAAGTCACATTCCACTTAGACTAGAAATTCGTTCCTGAGAATTGGGTACATAGTATGAGCTCTAAGGAAATTAGGATTTACTGAAATGCATAGAGCAGTCTGACTGTACAGTCTCTATATGAAATCAGATTCAAGATTATTTTAGGCCACAGGAACTGGTTTACCCTGAAGGAATTGTAGCCGATAGAATAGGGAGGATTAAGACTACATAACTGTTGGATTATTTTTTCTCCATATTTTACTATCAATAGAAATTCAGGCGTGGAAATAGTTATTGAGGCATGAAAGTGCTGTTGCTTATTTTTTTCTAGTTCCCAAAACTGCCATAGGCTCTATACTGCTTATCTACATTACGGTGGGTTTATTAACAAAATACACCTGGCTGTGTCTCTTGTGTAAAGTAAACCTTAGTAACATTCTCTGTTGCACATTTTGTCCTTAGTACTGCTTCTTGATGTCTTTTTCCTTTTCTTAAATCTGTCTCTTCAAACGATTTCAGTAAGATGATAAAAATGAGGTGTAGGGAAAGGAAGGAGTGATCATAAAACGTAAAATTTGAACTTATGTTTAGACCCAGCCTAGATGTTCTGCTACATACTTATGTTAGCTTTAACATAAAAGACTAAGAGTAATGAAACATATTTTGCAATCACAGCTGTTTCAGCCAGCCCTAGAATAGGAACTACATGTAGCCGGATAAAACAGACTTTTGGGAGAAGCAGCCTAAATATGAAAAGTAGTTGGCTGAAAAAATATCTCTGTCATGCAGCAGTGTGCTCCTCTGCCATCCCTGTGCTGCTGTCCTTCAGGTACGATGCTTTTCTGTTGCCTCAGTGTCTCATCCTGTCCCTGTCTTTGCATTCCTAAACTTTGGGCACCGTACTTGGAAGGTCACTGGAATGACATGACTGTATAATGATTAAGATCATGTGGTAATACACAAGATGACAAGAGATGATATAAATAAAAGTGTCTATCAATATGAGGCCCATTATTTTGGTAAATAGATGTTCTATTAATTGTATGAAAGTGTGCTGTTTCAAAATGAATGTGACATTAACAAAGTTCTTCATATGTTTAAATGGAACAAGTTGCTTGCAGGTCTTTTCAGATTTTCTTTGCTTCCCTATAAGCATGTTTATGAGTCAGGAGTCCAGTCTGCTGTTTCTTAGCCTCCTGTCCCCCTACACCTGGAGCTGCCAGTGTGTATCTATGTACTATGTACAGTGCTGTATCTTTTTAAGAAGAAAGTACGTAAACTTGTACTTTTTCAAACCTCAGTCCTTATGGTGCACTGTGAGAATGAGGGGGAGAGTGTCTGTTTCATATTTAAAAAGAAAAAAAAAATCAACATTAAAATAAATCATCTTCATTATTTAAAGAAAAGTTGCGAAGTTAGGCCAAAATGTCGTCTTATGTGACTATGTATCAAAATTAGACTTTATCTCTTTCTCACTAAGCAGTCTTTCATGAATTCTCAATTTTGTAATTTACTGTAAGTATGAAGAGAGGAAATGAAAATTAGGAAATACTGGTAAGGCCAAATGAATAATTCTCCCTCTCTAATTTCCTTCAAATTTAAGGACAGTATAATTTATTCTTACCCAACACTTAGCAAAAAGCAGCTCCTATTTAATCTTTGTAATCCTGGCTTTGAAGCTGCTGCTGCTTTGTAATTTTCTGTACGAGTAGCAATCACAGCAGTGTTTTTGATTAAATGATTACCCATAGGCCTGCTCTTGAATGAAATGACAGATGTACTCTGCTAAGATGCAAGTAAATGCTGTGAACTTGGTAACTTTCTCCAGAGTGAGCGAGTTCCAAATATCATTATGTACTATTACTGTGAATTACTTGTGGCACAAAACATAATATATTATTTTCTTTGACTAGCTTTCTTTGAATGGGGGGAGGGAGCGGAAAAAAAGCCTGACAGAAGTCAAACCCCTCTATAACGCTTGTTGCATGTAAGTCTGTACAGACGGAAAGTGAGTGCCTGTGTCAGCAAGCGCTACCTCAGAGAGAGCTTGAAGAGTCTGAAGATCTTTCTGCCGTTCTCTGTTGTGCTTTAAAGTGTTCATTTCCTCTTCGACAGGTTTTCCAGAACTGTGTGCATCGTGTCAAATCTTCTTCTAATAAGAGGCTGACAGCCTGTTGTCTGAAAGGAAATTCTACCAGATATCAGCATGGAGATATTTAGCACAATGTTTGCTCTCAATTTTTCTCCATTTATTTGCAAGAACTTTTGTGAGCTGAGGTATTATGTTCAGTGGCACCCACAAATATAACAGCATAAAGTGAAACATTTGCAGCTTCAGGAAAGTTAGTGTGAAAAGTTAACAGACTAACTAATTTTATGTCGTGTGTAATTTTTTGCAACTTTGTTTGGAAGTATTATCTATTTTTCTTAATTTCCTAAAGCACCTTTTCATGTTAAAACCCCAAACTTATACTTGAATATGATAATCATTGTTTACAGGTTACTCTTTGTGGAAAGGAACAAAGGTAAATGGCTTCCTACAGCAATATTTAATGCACAGTGGTACTGACATAAGTCTTCCTGGTATTGTGCTGTATGGGAACTTTTCAGTTTCATTAGAATTTGCAATTAACCAGACAGCCCAGAGCTGGCATCTGTATTTATGGAAATATTATTTGTCTAGAGAGAAAAACAAAACCTAATTCCCCAAAAACTATTCAACAGCCTATCTTCCTTTCTCCAAAGAAAACAATAGTAATTTTTCATCAATTGTGTGGAAAATGTATTTCCTCATCTAGTAATAACACATCAGGGCAGAACTGTGCATTCTGCACACTCCCTTGTGGCCTTTGCCACTGTGCTCTTGGTTGCTGGCTCCTTGCTGTTGTGTGGAAATCCATTGGCCTTTAGTAACAGTGTAATTTCTGGAAATGGGAGAAAGCAAAAGAGAGAGTCTGAAAGAAAGGAGTTGGTAAATGCAAAGGTCAAGGGAGGGAAAGATAACAAGAAGCTGAGAGACAACTTCCTCCCCTGAAAAAAAAAAAGAAAAAAAAAACCAACCAAAAAAAACCCCACCCCCCCAACCACAACAAAAAGCCAAACAAGAAAGGAATATCAGTAAAAAGCTTAGAGAAAAAAAAGAGAATACTAAAAAGGAGATGATAGTTCGTCATTGTCAACATTATTAACAACAGGGTAATGTTTACATTATGGTAATACTCACAGGTCCCCATTGTGCTGTGCACTTTCCATAGAGGCGCTACCCCATTGTTTCTGCAGACTGACCTGCAACTTGCCCTTGTTGCCTCCTCAGACCTCTCAGTTGTCCTTTCCTCTTTCCATCCCTTTCTTCTCTCATGAAGCAGTGAGAGAGAATTCCTCGTTTCACCCATGGCTTGCAGCAGCAAAGCTGTATTGTCTTTGAAAGCCTGGCAGGTATGTTTTTTTTGGGAACAGGAGAACAAATGATGAAAGGAAGAAGAAAGGATATGAGGCCATGTAACGAAGAAGAAGAAGAAGATGCAGACTGAAAGGTTAAGAGGTTACTCCCCATGAACCTCACTACTGGACCCGCTGGCATAACTATCTGTGAAGTCACTCCTCCTTATTGTATCAGTATGGTCTAGGTTAGTTTAAACACTTAAAATGATTGTGTTTTTAAAATCTGGGTCATTTTGACAGAGGCAGCCTAGAGAGAAATTTTTATATGTGGTTATCCAACAGATCTCGGGAAACAGCATCCTTCACATGCGGTTATGGGCAGTGACCTCTAACCAAGCTTAGCTGCAATGAAACCAACATTTTTTACATAAATTAGCTTTTAGTATTTTTAGTATTTTGCTGGAAAGTTGCAAACCTAGTGTAGAATATTTGCAAAATGTACTCCTGAGTAGTTTTGAAAATAACTGAAAGCTAGTGCTTTAGACTAATGTGGTACATACAGCATAGTGTGATGTTACTTAAAACGCATGTGTCAATCTTGAGCTCCTTGTTGATTTATCACTTTAGAAAGCAATAGAAAGATGACTTTCTTTAGTGGACATTTGTCAAGGTCACTTGGCATACTGTTCTTTTGGATAGTCTATGAAGTATGAGAAGGACGGGAGCTCATCTTATACTCTATATGATCAAAGCTTTCTGACGTTTAGGAAGACTCACTTGACCTCAGTGGACTGGGACACTGAGATACCTTTTATTTTGGTTACCACTTTCTTGATAGTTGAGTCTTTTCACAAAATCTGTGCATTGCTCCTGCTTTCTTATCTACCAAGGAATACTCATCAGTTAAATGCCTCTTGTATTCTCTCCTTACTGCAGAAATATGTCATGCGCAGCTAGTCCTTAAGGGGTTTTTTACTTAGATGATATCATTGTTAAAAGAGCATGCTATTCTTGCGTGAGAGAGAAAGAAACAAGAAATACATTAATCTTTCTCAACATTTTATGCACATGACACTTGAATCTCTGTGATTCAATCCTCATGTATAGCTGGCTATAGGCATGTATATATTACTTGCAGAAATGTCTATTTGCCTTGGTGGGTCAGTCATAGTCGTGAGAAAAAAAGACCAAAAAGTGCTACAATATGACTGACTTAAAAACTGTATTGTCAACGGAGTGTGTCCACAGCAGAACTTTTGAAACCTCAGTTTAGTTAGGGGGAGTTACAGATTTTTTTTTTTTTTTTCTCAGTCAGTTATCTTCAGCTGCATTGCTGACTGAAGATATTTGCAACATATATAATCTGTTTAAAACATTCATATTTTGAATACTGACTAACAACTTGACAACAGTGAATTGCTTTGGATTGGTGTGATGGATTCAAATATGCTTATATGTGACCAGTAAAATTTCTTCTATATTATTTAATATGCCATTGTACTGCAAATATTTATGCAAAGTATAGATTTCATATTCTGCTATTTCTCAAATTCTTGGAATATTTTTGCAAAGCCATAAATTTGCTCTATAAAAATAAAAGTAAGCATGCTGAGCTGTGGCAAGTCAATGTGATGAGAGAAGCCAGGCAGGGTGATGAAGTTTGTTTTCCTTCTTAAATATACAAACAGTGATTTAAACCACTAGGAGCTATGTATTTGGACTGAACTCTCTATCCCACAGTTGCCACTCCTTATCCAATAAGCCAAGTCATATGACTGGCAAATGCTGTCTCTGATGCGTGTATTTAGAGGTACACACATAACCGCAGCCTTGTGTAAATCACATCTGACAAACATCATTGCATGGAAATAGCTCAAATAATTCAAGTGCCACACAGAAATGCCAAAAATACCAAAGCAGATTCTGCTTGGTCATTATCTCCCATGTGGTTTTCAACATTCTTCTCATATTATGTTCAGATTCAGCAGCCGCAGCTTCAGCTCCAGCCTGTTTAAGGCCACATGACCTTGGCACCAGTGCTCTGGTGTGGTTCTTGGTGGAAATCAGGGATGTTGTTCGTACTGGGTTTTTGTGGTTGTGATTGAGAATAGTCAGAAAAGAAATGATAAATTACTGATTTATCTTTGCTACTTTCCAAACAGGTGATGCACTGAGGAAAAGTTAAATATTAAAACAAAAAAAATTAAACATGTCTTTTCATTATATCCTAAAATAAAACATTCTTATAAGGATTAAGAAATCTTGTTATTGACAGATCTCCTTTACAAAAGTAATTAATGTAAATCCTTTGTAAAATACAAAAGAAAAAGCATTTGAACAAAGTGGTCTGTGTTTCTGGAATTGCAGGTTATGCAAACTGCTATTGTTCCTGATAGAAACTGTGACATCTATATTATTTATATTCCTTTATCAAGACATAGAACTACATAAAAATCTATTGAATGGTCAATTCCTGTTTGAATAACTTATGTCAATTTGTGATTTTTAGACACATTAGCAGGAAGAAAGGAACCAGTCCTCACTGACAGTAAGTAGGCAATTTCGGAAGACCTCATGGGGAAAAAAGCCGCTTTGTTTTTTTACGCTTGTCTGAAACTGGGGTACTGAGTGATCCACCTGTAGTGAAATTTAATAATAAACCAAAAAATAACTCATGACACAGCTATCCACATACCAATGCTCAGAGCCTTCATCTTTCATCTCATTTCAGTGAAAAGATGCTTTGTTATGTATTAGATCAACCTACCCAGTATCAAATTGTGATCTGCAAATGAAGGAAATTACCTTGTAAGAATGAGATGCACTTTTTGACAAAAAAGCACCCCTTCATTCATGTTTTTTTTGGGGAGGCTAATTCCACACATAAGGCATCAAATAGCCTACCTTCAGGGTGTTCAGTTTTGTCTGACTGATTTAAAGGCAGTTGCAGAATTACATTGTTATAACTTTCACTGTAGACAAGCAGGTTCTTTATGCCACTGTTTCAGTCGAAGGAGCCAAATAATACCTTTTTTATTGCAATATTTTTAGACATTGGATACATCTGGAAAAATATTCAAGCAGATAATTAGATTGCATTAGCAATGTGTCTGTTGTGGTTTCCCTGATCCCAAAGAAGGCAGCCCTTTATGAAGGACTTGGCCACAGTCTCCGCAAAATCTGCTGTGTAAATTGGCCCACACTAAAGCATGTGGAAAACATTTTTTGGCTGAAACTTGAAACCATTCATGTGGCTTTGAGACAGGGAAGCTCAGCCTGCCAACATCAATAGAACTTTGTTCTACAAACCAAAATGGTCATTTAGACATGTGTACTTTCATGCTCGCAAATGCACTGAGGTCAAATATTTTTTAATCTTGGGAATTTTTCCTCTTTATACAGCCTCGTATTTCATGCAGGAAATGAGGCTGAGTACAACAAACACAAATCATTGAGACTGACAGGGCATATTGGGTTCAAAACCCAAGCTTTGACTCTAATTGCTCTCCAAAGGCCTCTGGCTCAAGGTAGCTGTTGATTTAGTTCAGCTGTTTCAAATCAGCACTGTAAGGTCTTGCTAAGACAAACTGGTTAGGCCACATTACATTTGTACCATTGGATCCCTCGGGTACAAGTATAACACAGTTAGCATTTTAAAAGATTGCATTTGTCTGTACACTGCAGGCAGTAATTACGAGCAGGCAAATCTTTTGTGAAAGATGGTGTGACCTTCCTTTTGGTGAAAGAGTGATGATGGCTTCTCGCGGAGGAAAAAATAATGTTTCTATTCAAGGTTCAGAGAGGGACCCCACCTTGTTTCATACGCAAGCCAGCCTTGTGAGACATTTGTTGCCGTTGTTTTTGTTTTGCTTCAATAATACTTGCTTAGTTAGATAACATGTATCTCTAGAGCGTAAAATTTCTGTTACTCTGCTGCTGCAAAAATATTGCAGCACCTTCGCAGGGAGGAGGGGTTGCTGAAGGAAAGCTACCTTCCCTCTGCATGAATTAAGCCGTTGACACTCACTCAATTCCATGTATTAGTTTTCTGTATTATTGACTGCTTCTGACATAAACTGGGTCTGACTTTTCAGCAAGGGCAAGCCTGGAGGATTACCCAACAGAATATAAATCTGCTTGGTCTATTATATTCTCTTACTGTTCATAGCAATGTTAAGTGCTGAAGTGTGATTTATACCAATACATTCATTTCCCTGTCTGCAGTCAGAATTTGCATAGTAAAGATCTAATCCCCTAGAAGGAAAGCACGGTGAACTTATGCCAGGTTTAATTCACAAAGTGCTATTTTACCAGTTGACTCTTCTGGCCCAGAGGTCATTCCAGAGTGTCACACTGGGGCTTAGAAATCACAGATCAAACCAAGTGGCCAAATCAAGCTGCTTTTAACATGGCAGTGGACTGGAGAAACAGTAGGGCACTAAGCCACTTCCCACCCTGCTAAACAGTCAGCCGTCACTGCAAGTCCCGCTGGTGGTCCTGTCGATCGAGGATTGCAGTTCAGAAGACATGGAGGACCTGCCTCTTCTTCTCTGCAGCACGTCCTCTGTGCTCGCCAGGTGAGCTGGGAAGGGATGGCACAGGGTTGACTTTACTGGCTTTCTGCCATCTGAGCAACACAGATGAATAGGTGATCTGAGACAGGGTCTCATTAATTTAGATTGTACTAAGTATCATGTGTACATCTGTGCGTAGGCAGCAATATTCACATTTACTATTACTAGAGTGTACGTTTTATGTTTCATATGATTTTTGTTTCTAATGAAAACACATTCCTGATGTTCCTCTTGTCCTTTTTTTCCAAGCACATCACATATGTATCCCCAAATCTAGAGTTTACTGCCAAGAACCCAGACTAATACAGGCTGGGTGGAGAATGGATTGAGAGTGGTCCTGAGGAGGACTTGGGTGTGTTGGTGGAAGAGAAGCTCAACATGAGCCGGCAGTGTGCACTTACAGCCCAGAAAGCCAACCATGTCCTGGGCTGCATCAAAAGAAATGTGACCAGCAGGTCGAGGGAGGTGATTCTCCTCCTCTACTCCACTCTTGTGAGACTCCACCTGGAGTACTGTGTCCAGCTCTGGGGGCCCCAGTAGAAGAAGGACATAGATCTATTGGAGCGAGTCCAGAGGAGGGCCACAAAGCTGACCANCCATTCTATGATTCTATGATTCTATAATACCATCTTTACGGTCTCTAGTTTCTCTCTCAAGAGCTAAGAGGTTCAACAAGGTGATGGCAGGGATAGATGATCTCTCTGTGATTAACTATAATCCCACACTCAGGCATGGTGACTGGGCAGAATGACATCCAAGGAAACAGGGGTGGTTTAATTTGTTGAAAGATGTGTAGCTTGCTGACTTTACTATAAATAATGTGATAGTCATTATGATCCAGAACAGATTAACAAGTTACCAGACTGTTGCTTTCAGCTCCTTTATTACCTTTTTCAAATAAAATGGTCAGTTCATTGCCAATCCACTATCTTAGTTGACTGTGCTGAGCAGTTCTCCAGAACGAGAGGTACCTTTTCTGAATCTTGGGTTATGCTCTGCTGGTCATTCTCAAGCAGACACGAGCTTGTTTTTTCTGTGCTCCAAACCAGCTAGGAATTGTGTTAGTACCGACCCAGGTCGGATCTGGTAAGCACTCTGATGAAGCTGATGTTTTAGGTTGTACCTGCAGTAATGTGTCTTGCAGCTTTGAGGTGACTGGGATACAGGCAGAGCAAGTTCATGCGTGCCTGTAAATTGCTACGTAGATGTGTCCATTATGGAGATGTATAGGCTGGGTGAGAAACTTGCACTGTCATTTGTTTCCTTAGTCCACTGGGTAAGTAGAAAGTTTTCTTCCTTTTGCTCCATGAAGCATGTTTCTTTTCTCTTTTTTATGTTAAATTTAATTCCATAAAATATTCTTTATACCCACTTGCTGTGCTTGCAGGAAGCCTATAATTCCATTTAAAAAAAAACAAAAACAAAAAAACCCAAACAAAAACAAACACACACACACACAAAAAAAACCCTCAAAGCTTCCAGAACTGGGTTTACCTCTTTCTAGTTTTATCACTTTTTTAATAGAGAAGAGGGCTAGAAATTATATGTAACTAAATACAGATATATATGACAAAGTAGTTAGAATAGAGGTAAATCCTTCATAGCTACTCTGTGTGTTTGTGTGTAATGCCCATTATTAAAGCATTCAAAGTATTCTCCAAACACTAAAGAAAATTTATCCCTTTTCCCTGGTGAGGCATTTGGGAGTGGTTGTCAATACAAACATATTAGTTTACAGACAAATAGTAGTTACTTGAAATTTTGTTGTCTTTCCCTGTTCTCAGAAAGATGGAAGTTGTCATGTCTGCTGGCAAAAGTTGACTTTTAATAGTAGTAACTAGGAGTATTTTTAGCACAGTTTAGCAAACAAACCAACCCAAAACCAGAGATCACGGAGGGTCACTGGAGGTCTTCTGAGAGATTAGAGAATGAAGATAACACCAATGACATGTACAGTAAGAGGACTATGATAATGATGACAGATTCTGGACTGAGAGAAGTCCTTCCAGTAAGTATATGCAGTATTTTATGCAAAACCCTTTTGACAACCTGCTAAATATTATTTTCATGCCTCTCTATATATGTTGTCTTCCAGTTTATGGAGGAATAGATTTGCATTCCATTTATGGAATGGAATTACACTGATTCTGATTTGAAAAACAATATATTTATTAAGTAAACATGTTACAATGCCATTAAATATTGAGCATTTTCCAGTCACATTGAGGAGTAGGTGCCTGGGTAATATTCTGCAAATGTTGACATATCTTCTTTTGCTCAGTGCTTGCCCTTGAAACTAATCTGTTCATCCTTAGCTAAATGTATAAGATCCTCAATATTAGCCATATTCCTAGTATGGTCCATAAATCCACTAATTTAAAAATAAAAATAATGAATCTGACAAACTCTTAGGCTTTCTATAAGAAAATAAACACATTTGAGAATACAGCAGATTGGTACAAATAAGCACTTTCATAAGTCAAATATTAATTTTGCCCAAAAGAATTAAATAGCTGTATTTTGTTTTCACATGTAGATGCTGAACATTGTGCTGAAGTCAGTGTAGAACAACAGGCAAAATGTGTTTGTCACCAGTGAAGTTTTCTGTGTTAACCCAAGTAAAGTGTCTGGTATTTAACAGTCGAGTCTGGTGTGATGAGCACTACTCTTACTCTCTTATCCTCTGTAATTATGGCAGCAAAAGCATAAAGAATTCCTTATAGCAGCAGACCTGCCAAACACAGTCACAGAGCTGGTGCTCAGCTGAAATGGCATTTCCAAACACCTCAGAGGTGACAGCTCAGGCCTGAAGTTGTTCAGCCTAGGTCACTTGGTGGTAAATATTGGATTTGCAGTTTGTTTTCATCAGTGCCTTTGAGAGAGTTGAGCTGCGGCAGTGCAACTACTGCTAGAAACAAAGTGATTCACCATAATGCCCCTGCAAACAGCAATCTGTAAAGCTAGAGGGGTTGCTTTTGAACATTATAAAGTTATTTTCTTTCTGGGTTTTATGCTTGTTAGATTATTTTCTGCCTTTGCTACTCTGTGTCAGCAGACTGTCTCCAGCTGCAAAGCGTTATAGGTGAAATGATAAAACTCATGCACTCCCCTCTTTTGAAAGGTTATTTATTGTTCCCTTTTAAGACACGGATTTTTTACTAGCTTCCTCTTTATCTTTGAGTGATTTCTCCTTCCTGGTGTTTGTTAAGTTTCTTTTCACAATGCTTATAGGTCTTCCTTGAGCCTCATTGCGTGGAAAGGCTTTATGTGAAGCACAGGGCTCTGATTTACCAACTGATGGTGAAATGATGAGAGACATTAAAAGGGAGGGAAAAGCCAGGAAGCTGGAGGAAGGGAAGGAAAGGAATATCTTTCCAAAGGAAAAATGAGACAATGTCTCTAGCAAGCCCAGACTGTGCTAGTCTACAAGCCTGGATAAATCCTGTCTTTTCCATAGTCAAAGCTTTTCTGCATGACAGTGGAGCTGGTTGCCACCTTACCACAAGTTTTACTTTTTTGAAAACTACTTTAATTCTGAGATTCCTGTTCAAGCTGGGCCAATTCCCCATGCCATGGGGACTAATGCTTTTGGTTTTTTTTTTTTTTTCTTTTCTCAGAAAGAAAATGAGTGAATGAAATAATGGAAGAATGACTGAGCTACTGGACTGCTTTCTAATTATTTAAAGGACCTCAGACATCCATGTCTTGGCCACACTGTGAGCTTCTTCACTATGAGAAGACACATCTACTGTGTTAATAGAAAAGGCTTAACTACAGCTAACAATATATCTCGCCAAACTGCATTTCAAATTGATAACTGTCTGCAGAATGTAATGTTAAAGACACTGAAGTAAAGGCTTTATGCATTCATACCTATGCTTGGCTAGGTATATTCTCATTCACGTGGGTTGTGGTTAGTGCTCTTTAGAAGAGGAGTTCTGAATTGTAAAGGCTGCTTTTTTTGTCACAAGGGAGGTATTTTTCTTGAACCTGGTTTGTGATGACTGTAAAAGTCAGATCTCCAAGGTACATCACTGAAAAAGAATATAATCTGATGCTTAAAAGAGTTTAAATGTCTACTGACAATCAAAGCATTTCTTCTCCCCTCCCCCTTATTTTTCCGTTGTGTATTTTAGGGTTATCTGAGAACCACAGTTGTGATTGTTATGATCTTTTTAGTCATCGCTTTGCTCTATGTGGGTTTTATGTTACAGTTTATAAGATGCTGAACATTTGCTGAGAGATCAAAGTACTTATCATAATGAGAAAAACGTACGTAACAACAGTTGTATAGCAAGGGTAAGGATTGCCTGAAGCAGAACAAATTTCTACAGATTGCCTGACAATGAAAGAATAATATAGCAGTACAATCATGAGAATAATATTACTTAATAAATCACTGCTCTTATATGTCTTACAGTGAAACTTACCATTTTATAAACTACTAAACACATTTTCTGCTTGATTAGCTATTTTATGTCCAGAAAACCTACAATAAAATCCTCTTCCCTGAAACTCATTTGAAAGAAAGATCTTAATTTTATTTTAATACTGAAGATCAATAGAGTGGCAGTGGCAGACTAATAACATGAGTTTTACTTTGTTTAGCAACATTGTGTAGCCTTAAACGCATACTCTTGCCCAATGGGCGCAGGAAGCTTGGCGGTGCCTTGGGACGTGCACACTGAGGACTTGTGCCTTATTGTGCTGTTGAACAAGGACCTGTGAGCCTCCAGTTTCGTCACTGTAGTGCCTAAAGAATGAATTTAATAAGAAACCTATTGACCCCTTGAGTCTCCTGAAGTCTCCCAGGAGCTGCACCCACACCCTCACCGCTGATCCTTTGGCTGTATGGGTTTTGTGTAGTGAAGGTCTATGGAGGAAGGATAATTTTCTAAAACTCAGGCTCTCCCCTTCCCAGTTCTTTCCTTGTCCCTCTCCCTTTTGCTCCACACCTCTCCATGGCATGCAGAAAATGAAATAAAGCCTGTTTGCCTTGGCTTTTCAAGGGGAAAAGAAAGTAAGGCTAAAATTGCCAAATCCTGTAGCCTTTACTCAAGTGTTGTTCACTTCAGCTTTGATTGTGTTTTGTCTGGGTGAGAACTACAGAATTTGGCCCAGAGTTAGTACAGATTTGTTGGTATAACATGTGTTAGCATTTACAGAATCTGAAATCCAAGTTCATGCTTCATACACCATTGCACAATAGATGGCAGGTTAAGCTTATGTCACGAACAGAAATTGTTTCCCTTTGAAAGAACTAACATGTGGAGATTTCACAGCCCAGAAAAACAGAATAGCCTTCCTTCCCAGCTTTATGACTTCAATGTTTTAACAAGGCTAAGAAGGGAAGTGGGGGTTCCTTGTGCCTGAAGTGTATTTGCTTGTTGCAATCTGGCTTGCCTCCTCATTGTAGATTACTTGGAGTATATTTTTCTATGAGAGATGTTTATTAGACTCTGAATTAGGAGTCTAAAGGTTCTATCAATTCAGTCATTTAAAAAGAGGCCCTGGATACCTGTCTGTATATAGTTGTTATTCATAGCTGTTCCTCGTCCTGTGCTGACAAGATGATCAAGCAGATAAGCTAACAGAGTCCTTAATACCTTGTAGTTTGATTATACACCGTCAGCTTGGAAGAAGCGTACAGTTTCAGTGTTCTCTTGCACATGANTGTGTTTGATTTTGGAAGTGTTTTACAGGAGGCTAAATATAAGGGCTTGCAAGCCATGAACTCTGGGGTGGGATTTTTAAAAATGAGTTTTTCCACTGACTTCAGCAGCAGCCACAGCGTTAAACCCATGCCAAGTGGTTACATTCTTACACCAGCTCTGGCAGCAGATTTTTCTGCGGTCTCCATCACGTTTCTTAACTTTTCTATTGACATGCCTCTGATTATAAATTAGGGATTAATGATATTTATGCAGCTCATTGGAATAGGGTGGTTTTGTGGAACACTTTGTGGACTAAAATGAACAAGGATTATTATTACAGTCTGGATTATTATTTCAAATCAAAATTCAACAATGGTGTGTCACAGGTGACACATTCTTAGAAATGTAGCAAAGCTTGCTGTAATGAATCAGCAGCATATTTTCATTGTCCCCTTTCGTTGTAATATGTTCATTTGGTTACCACAGGGTTTCACCAGCACTTTAAAAAATTGCCTTACTATTGTCTGTAATTTTATTGCTCCTTTGCCTTATCATGTCAGGTTATGAGCAAGGTTCTTGGCTGAAATCCTGTCATTAGGAAAGATTGTTCAGTACCTGATAAAGTCTATGTCCATCCACAGATGTAGTCTGAATACATTTGACCCAAAGGGTATGCTTGTATTTGCATCCATTGAGTAAAAAAGCCATTTCCTGAAGTTTTGCAGTTCAGAGGCAGAGCAGTGCACATGATACTGTATAATAATGCATTTTAAATAATATGAGCACAGTAAGCTACTCTTTTCTTGCTTTCTGCATACTATGCTGTTAAAAAAATTGCCCTCTTATGTTGAATTATTTCCTGGTCAAATCCCATCTACAAGTTGAACTAATGACAGCTTTTGCTTAAATTATATGGATTTGTAATGTCTATTGTCTTGCTCTCTCTTCTGTGAACAGGGGTTCACTAAGCTGAGCTGTGCTAGAGTGCCCTGCTACGCAGACTTACAATAAGAGATTGTTTGAAATGGCCTTGTGGCCCATTTATGTAATAACAAGGAAGACATGTCCTGACCTATCAATCTCACTCTAAAAGCGCTGTTCAAAGCAATATGTATTGTTCATGCAGAAACCAATGGACAAGAATGTTTATTATTACAACAACTTTGAGCCCAGTAAAATTTCCTGAGAAGTTCAACTGGGAGCTGAAATCAAGTTCTTTGTTTAAAATTCCTCGTAGCACCCCTATACCTGACAGTCCATGTAATATCTAATTTTTCACCTGCAGAATATTTTTTGTTCCAGGGTTGGGGTTTTTTCCCCCTCTTCTCTTCCTTGGTAACCTATTTGGTTAATAACCTGTATGAATCTGGCCAGGTATTCATAACTCAGTATATTATGTGCTATTTCTCGCTGAAAGACACATTAAAGCAATTTACATTTTAAAAAAATCTTTTTATTTTATTTTCAGTTTTTAGAGCATTAGAGTCTGTTTATCAACATTTGGTCAATATAAGCATGCAGTAAAGAAAACTAACAAATATTTCAGTACTTGCACACACATTTTAAAAGCAGAATTCAGGTCACCAGTACCACTGGGATTATACCAGCCACATTTTGATGGCAGATTGGCTTAATCTTCTGAGAGTTTTCTCTTGGTTTATTTTTGATGTCCTGCTGGAAACTCTCTAATCAGTTTCATCTTGTTTGGGAGTCAAGTTGACAGTCTCAGCGGAGCTAAAAGCTGCCAATTTGGACCAGAAACTAAAGACTATGCCTATACCATAAACTCTTGTCAATATAGCTGTGTCGATCGTGGGTGTAGTAAGGTGGAATTTATGACTAGACCTGCTGTACCAACAAAAGCCCAGAAGATGCAGTTATATCAGCAGTATCAGTTACCAGTGTTGGGTTTTTGGCCTGTTGGAGAAGAGTATCTACAACTGGAATGCCTTGCAGCAAGAAAGTATGTAGTGTTACGCATGTTAATTTCACCCATCTGAGAACTTGCTGGTGTCACTGTAGGTAAGCAGCCAAACAAAGATTGTTCCTGTTAATGCTCAAGCCTTCAGAGACTGTTTATTTTATGGCTGTGGTTAAGGAACACAGTGTGACTGATGGAGACTTGTGTCTGTTGTCCATAGATCTGTATTGTAACAGAACACACAAACTTTCAGAAAGGCAGATCAGAAAATCTACTGGATTTTGCGAAAAACTAAGATTTGAGGAAAAAGCAACAGCAGGTAATATTTACCTTAAAAATTCCTCTCTTGTTCACCTTGTGGAACTTATGGACTCCACTCATTATATTACAGTTGATGATGCCTCTATCATTTCAAACAAAACACTCAAAGAATATTTTTCTCTGCTTTTGCCTCTGCACTATAGGGAGGTATGGCTGACTGTAACAATATACCTGAGCTGGTGCTAGTGGCATAGTTAAAATAACCAAGAAAAAAGTACTGTGTGATATCTTCATTAAAAAATAAAAAAGCTGGCAATAGCTATTGTTTTAGATTTATACCACAAATCTACCAACTTCATTCTACTCAGCAGGGGCTGAACTTTTAAAACCAATAGAGATTTCAGGATAACCCCAAGAATGACTGAACAGAATTCAGTGAGTGTATAATAGATGTTTGTGCTGTAAAACAAGGATACGGTGCAACTAGAGTAGAAATCATGCAGTACAACAGACATAAAACAATGTTCTTTGCATTCTCCCCCATGTCCCTTACCAGTTAATATTTTACCTCTTAGTTAAAATGCATTTTTGGCATGGGATTAGTCAGCAAAACTGCCTGTGAGAAACGGCCAATTTTATAACACACTTGAGTAAGCCTAAACAGCAGGTACTGCCATGCTCCCATGGTCTCTAGCAGCAAGCCATGCTCCACTGTGGGTCTGAGATCAGAGGGGCTGTTTAAAGCTTTTATTTCTGAGTACTATAAGGTCCTGTGAGAGCATAGATGGCATTATAAGCTGTCACTGGTGTTAAATCTTAAAATTTAGCTTTACTACTCAGGGTTTCCGCTGGTATTGATTATGCATGTGTGCGTGTAAGAGACACCTCCCCTAAAATTCTCGGGAGAGGGGAAGTCACCGCTCATTTCACTGCACTCTGGTGGGCTCATCGTGCTGCTGAGTGGGTGGCTCTGCACACTCGCTGTCAGGGGAGCACTGAGTTTGGGACAGCTGTGACCTGGTGTGGGATGAGCTACTCAGGGCTGCAGGTATCGGAGGAGACCAGAGGCGCAGAGAGATGAGAAGTCACTCATAACTAAGAGTAGGATCTAGTACTCTGGCCATATATTCTTTGTGACCTACTACCAGCCTGTGCTCACTTATTTAAACAAACGCATGAATGGAAATCAATTAATGTTGTTACTGTATTAGTTATTACTGAGTCTTACAAAACGTTCACTGTATTTGTGATATCCCTACACTTTCAGCTTTTCATTGTCCTGCAGGCGTCGCAAATGGCAACACAAAAATTCATTTTAGATTTGTTAGCAGGAAGTCAGGGACTTTGTGCTTGAGCTATGGAAAAGAGGGAGGAAGTGAATTCACGAACATAGCATCTGGAATAACAGATACTTTTTGGGTCTCACACCTGAAACCTTTCACATCATTTATAACCATGTCCCAGGCTGCCTGCAGACTGGAGAAGACACCTCCTTCAATTCAAGTTTGATATATAATTTCCAGAGTTTTTCTCTGCAGGCACAGTCAACCAACACTGATACCACTGCAGTCAATGTCACCGCAGTCAAATACCACGCAGACAGAAACGTATGCCTATTTTAAAGCAGATTAACTGAAAGCAAGTGAGGGTTCTGCAGGCAGCCTGACAAAAAGTAAGAGCAGAGTTGATTTATTAAGTTTCATGGGGAGTTTTCCGTTATTTTTCTGTTGATTCTGATTTTGTAAGGATTTTTCCTTACCAAAGGGAAAGATTGGCAGTACTGAGATAATTTTCACCCTATGGGTATGATTTTTTTTTTTTTTTACAATTTCAGCAAAAAATCTACTACTGACATCAGTGGAAATGATAGTTAAACTTGCCTGAACATGAGTTTTATTTTTAATTTAATATGATTTTTGGCAAGGAAGTGTTTAATTTGTTCCATGGGAACCCACTGTAATATCTTGGCAAGACAGAAGATTTAAAGCCATAAGTAACTTGCCCAAAGGAAAAAAGGCATTAATTTTGCCAGGTAAAGATACCTGATTTACTTAAAAGGATGCTTTCATATACTAGGAGGCTTGCAAAATGCAGTAAGCTGAAAAGAATTTAACTAATTTCATAATTAAGAACTGGCTTCTAGCTTCAGTAGCAAACACATATGTAAAGCTTTATTTTAAAATAACACATGTATTCAAAGAGGCACTCCAAGTAACATTCCACAAAAAAATCCCCCAACAATAAAACACAAGAAACCCACCAACCCCCCATGAGACTGTAGCAGCAAAAAGAAAAGAAGTTAGAATCCTTAGCATACCCTGAACTTACTGCTGTTCATATCTAATTAGAAGAGAAAAATATTTCATCAAGTGTAAGTTACTAGAAGTCAATTCTGACAGATTTGCATGTTAATTTTATACTTCTTCCTTAATCTGTGGTTTAAACCCTTTTTTACTCCCCTGTTTCTCCAAATTCATCATTTTGATATTTGCAGTGTTGAGAAAAAGCTGTCTTGAAATAGAGCTTATCAGCTTTGTCTTTTGCTGCCTTACGTGCAAATACTAATGTCATTTTGATAGTCATCCTATATTGAAGCAATATTAATGATCATATCTTAGCATGAAAGAAGGTTGTTTTCAAAGAAGCTAAGTGTCTGTACTTGATTATTTAACAGACTAAGCTTTTATAAACTTTCTATTTTATAGGATAAAGATTTATTACTCATATTATTATTAATTTGAAAGAAATCATGCACATTTTGGTCTCTTTTTTCTTAATTTGGTATGGATGCAAAATAGATTAATTGACATCAATACAGTAATTGTGATGTAAATGAGAAGCTAATTTGGAGATTTAAAACTATACTTTGTCTTTTAATTAGATCTGTTTTCCCAACTAGGATAGTTACACTTTAAAATCAGGAAAAATCGTAAGTAGAATGAAGGCTGTGTCTTGCTCTTGGAGTAGCAGGCTAGATTTTTATTGAGGAATGCAGCTACTAAATTGTCATAAGGAAGAGCTGTAATGAAAAAAAAGATTGGAGCATAGATGTCATGTTTCACTTAAATTTATGAACTGTCTTGGCACTAGGCGGCAATAGGCTCACAACAAATCCTTGTATGTTGCAATTTCCTCCAGAGAGCCTCTCCTACAACCACCAAAAAGCCCTTTAGGGTTGGGTGGACAGGAATACCATGCTAATGCTTTAATTCTATTATGCAGTAAATCACCGTTAGACCAGACACAGAGTCTAGCAGGTTGTCACCACCCAGCAGCTGAACCAGCAAAGATGGGAATGATATAGGTCAGAGGTTTCGCCACCTGAAAGGTCATAAAGTGTATTGGAGGTGGGAACTTTACACCCTAGTTCATGTGGACACGGAGTAAAAACTAGGTCTGTGGTCTTGTTGCTGACATCAAGTGAAACCATGTTTGTACTGAAAGGTATCCCAGCACACCCAGTACAATTAAACCTGCTAGAAATGTCATGGTTTATTACCCCACCTGTTGGATTCAACTACTGCCTTCACGGTGATGACATTTGCAGTTTCAGCCTGGCAGGCTGCAAAGGAATTAAAAAACAAGTGCACGCATGTACACACTCACACACCCACTCCACACATCCCCTGCTCCGGCACCGCGTTTAATGCATTTTCCAACATGCACAGGAAGCCAATACAAGCGGTCTGGCAAAGTAGGACTTGACCTACAGATCAAATGGCACTCCAGAGACCAGTGATTGAGTTTTGCCACTGCTGACTGATCCCATATAATTAGAGTAGATCACAATATTGCAGGGTAATAAAATATGCTGTTGCGGTGTTCTTCATGTAAATATGGAAGAGGTAAAGAGGGAAAATGAAACCCTTACATTTTCTCTACCGGAAATATTCTGGTCTTTTTTAAATACACTGCCTCTAACTAAAACTTGATTACTGGGGCCATTTCCTCATAAATGTATACAAATCTTGTCATATACTCTCTATAGACTTGCTTTCATGTGCCAATAATGAGAATCAGTGCTTTATGTGACCAGTTGCAAGTGAAGTCCTTTTAAAAAAAGGAGTGAAAAAACCAAGTACTAATAAAGCAATGGGAGAAACCCTCACTTTCAAACAGACATGCATGCTGAAATTCAGGAAAGAGATGGTTCTTAAGTTGCTTTTTCACTTTAGCTTTGGTGGTGCAACTGACCACGGGCTGCTCTCTTACCATACCTAAGAACAGATAGATGTCAAGATGATACAAAATAGCTTCCGTCAAGGAGTTGGCTGGGTGTCACTGAGGCACAATGAAATCCTACTAATTTTATTTTCTTTCTGTAGAGTCCTCCCAGGGTGTCAGACTTTGTAGGTTTTTGTGATTTATATTCTTTCTGTTGTTCCTGCGAAAGTGGCGCTTTCTGGGGCACATAGCTTGGTCAGTAACCTGCTCTGGAGAGTCCCTTAAATCTAACCGTAAAGAGGCCTTGAACTCCCACAAGATGCTGGCTTCTCCTTACCTACAGTCTGAAAGAGAGGAGTATAGTGTAACAAAAATGAGAGAGATATTTTCATGTTTTTAAGATATGTTTTTAACCCCAGTTCTTTTCGGCAGTAGCCCTTTCCTTCTCTAAGCATGGGTCATATACCTGCAGAGATATTGCTGCAAAAATATGTGTGGAGAAGAGATATACTGGAGAAATGATGCAACCTTTCCACTTCCATATTGTATTTCACAAACTTCTCAAGTGCCTTGGGTAATTCTTTGATAGCTCTGTTGGGAAAAATGATAACAGTACACTGACTCCTGCATTCTCTCCACATACGTCTGCAGTTATGTTGTATCACCAATATGAAGTGTAGGCAGGGAAGTTTCCCAAATGAACTTGTGAGGGAGAATATGCTGCAGTTGGGGACAAAGGTAAAGAAAATTAAAAACCTGATCCTATTTCAACACAGTTATAAGACTGATCAAAATTTCAGATAATTTGTAACCTTTTCTGTCATCAAGGAACTTCTTGTATGGAGCATAATATGCCCAGGATCAGCTTTCACCTTATTTTGTTTTTTTTTTTTTGTTTTTTTTTTTAGTCTAATTTGCTGATGAAGAGCAGGTTGAGGCTGATGAATGAGGCAATAACATGGAAGATCAGGATCACCGCTGTCTCTCTTGCATTGTTGTTTCTCTTGCAGAAATTCACAGTTTGTTCTGTTGTTGGCAAATCTCAAATGTATTACAGAACAACAAATGCATATGTACGCAAGAGTGATATCTAATGGGAGTGACCTTTACAGCTCCAATTATGACTGATAGTATTCTACTGCCTTTATGCTTATTTTAAAGTCCCCTTGACACAGATTGATTAAAGGCAAGGACCCATATGAACTTATGAAAAATTTATGGATTTTTGAAAGAGCTTTAACATGTACCATTTAAGAACTAATCATTTCTTGGCTGTCACTATTTTCTTTCCCCTTCTCTCCATCACAAAATCTCTCTTACAGTGGGAATATATGCTTAATAATCAAAACCTGATGCTGTGGATTAAAGAATAAAGATGTCACTGGATAAAATAAAACAACAACAACAGAAAAGAAATTAGATTTGTATGATTTTAACTATTCTTTAATCTGCTTCTGGGCAACAAAAGTGATTTGTGTCAGCCGTTATTGCATTAAACTTTAATTTTCTTCCACAAGAACAGGATTATATAAAGGAGTATTGGATTGCACTCAGCATGGATTAGCTGAGCGGTGTCTTTGCTGCCAAGGACCAAATGGATTTCCTTCCTTTTTGTGATTTATATTTTTATTGCTGTTTTCCCCCCCTCCTTCTAATTCCCATTACCCGTTGTTTGCCAGAACTGAGGTACCCTCAAGAGCAGCAGAAAGGCAGGCAGAATTATTGGCTTTTTGCATATATTTATGTTCCAAGGATCCTCACTAGCCAACGTCAAAGGAATAAGCTAGCCCTTATCATAGAAACCGATTGCTAGTTTAAAACTGAAAAATTAAAAGCTTCATTGTTAAAGGGGCATAGTCTTTTCTTCTTGAGTTAAATATATACATATGCATAATCAGTTTAACTTTTCCCTTAAAAGTTGATTAAAATTTCTAGAGTTTTGCATAATGGTAGATAAGCAAAGGTTTGTTGGATATATAAAATGATGAATGGTCAAAACAGAGACGCTGGCAGTGTGAATGGAAGAGGAAAAAGATTCACTCAGTAGAGAGGCAGGGAACATCCAAAATTTGCAGGGATAAAAAGGCAGAAAATAAAATCTAAAGCCTCTGCTAACACACTGAAAGTCATAAATTACAGTTTGTATTTTGCAGCCCATTTTAGAAATGACTAATGAATTTTCTGGTCTTGACATTTTAACCAGTAAGAGGTGCTTGGTGCTAGATGAGACAGAGGTATTTAAGGAAAAATATTTAAGCTATTAAGTTACAGAGGATGGTTTGGGTTTGTAGGCAGTGAAGTACAGCAGCCCGAATGCCTATCAGTAGTTTCTCTTGGGCAGATTCAGCACTACCAAAGGACTTTCAAGTGCAATAAAAAATTAGAAAAGCATAGAGAACATAGAAAAACTATTCTTAAAAAGCATAAATGAAAAGTCTGATTCTCCACCACAGGGATGAAGTAGGAGCAGAAGCAGGCCCTGTTGTCATTACATCACCAAAGTAATTTTTATTAATAATAAGTTCCAGAGCACATTTTCCATGGATCAGTCATAAAAATATTTTGTGGGTGACAAACAGTCCAGAAGCTTGAAACTGAGATGTGTAACTGCTGAAACCTGAGCTACCCTTGATCCTGTGCTTAAATACTTTTCTTGACGTTGCACATCCGTTGCACAGTCCAGAACTCAATCCGCAGTCAAACCTGGCCCAACCACTTAGTTTTGTGTTGTGAGGTAAACTTGACCTTTCCATAAATTATTGTGTAAAAGAAGCACATAAAAACTTCAACTTGATTCCTCACTTGGCAATGCTGCCCACTGAATCTGAGCAAAGGATACTTCCACATCATTTCATGTCAGAGCTTAGGCTTTCCTTATTCTTCAGATTACACAGAAGGAGTCTTAGTTCGTGGCATTTTGTTTGTTGGTACACAAAAATAGTGGGTTATTATTATATTATTGAAAATAATCTTCATGATTGTTGCTGTCTTATTTTCTGAAATTGTTGAATTAGTTGGGGATTTTTTTTGTTTGTTTGGGTTGGGTTTTTTTGTTTGTTTGTTTGTTTTGTTTGGGTTTTTTTGTTTGGTTTTTTTTTGTAACTGTTAGATTTCTCAGAAAGAGCTTTCAGCTCATGGGTAAATAGAACCTGTAAGTCATTTTCCAAACAGGCATTTAGTGCCTTCAAACTACAGACAGAGACACTAGTCTGTCAAACACTAAATCAGAAAGGATATTTCCTGCTGCTTCTATCACATCAGAAAGATATACAGAGAGACTCCCTATAGTGGCTTTAAGACTCAGTGTTTGCCTGTCATTTCTCTCTTACATGAAGGAACTATTTGTGATGGAACAAATATTGCACTATACAATAATGTAATTGAAATTTATTCCTTTTTACTGGAAAAAACAAACAAGCAAAGATTCCCCCCCAACATGTATACACAAAACCACAGTCTCCCCCACCATGCCCCAAACAGGGAGAAAGATAAGCTTGTTCTAGCAGATTCATCAGACTCTGAAGAGATGTCGCTGCTTCCAGAGAGATCTCTGCAAAATGGAGCACACAAACAGCACGCTTACCTAGCTACTAGCCTGCACGCATCGTGGGCAGAAGCACTGGTGCTCTTAAAACTCAGAAAGATGCCACCAGATAGATGTTGTATTTTCACTTGTCCATCTTACCTGACTAAATTAAGGTAAAATTCATTTAAATAGGGACTAAAGGGAGCTCCTAGAATATTAATCTCCTGCTATTGTGAGCAGTCACTTCATGTCATCTCTTTTAGATGGTCATCATATTACATATGGAATGTAGTTATATATTCCTCATGACTTTTTTGTCCTCACTAATCTTCCTGGGATGTATTTTTTGTGATGCCATGAAAACTTTTGAATTTCTCTGCAGCCTTTGCAGCTTCCCTGGATGCAGCTTTTACATTATCCATAGACAGAAATGTAGATGTGATACTAGAAAATGGTTCTTTAGGAAGCGATGTTTATGATCTTCTTTGCAGCTTGATTCTGAAATTGATGCTGTTCTGTCTAAAATACAAAGTCACCTCAACATGCTGGGATGCACGGGTCCCAAACCAATCAAGGTGGGCTTGCTCTGTAGATGCAGAACATAAGTTGCTTGTGCAAAAAACTCAGGTTAAGTGGACATACTAATAGGACTCTACATGGCTTGCGTAATGAACCTGGGATGTATGTCACCTATGCAGTAAAATTGCACTTGTGCAAGCCACAAAGAATCATCTATGTGTGTGTGTGTGTGTACATGAAATACACCATTTTGACACGGATTTTATTTGGAAAGCTACAGGTGTCAGATGTCCTGGCCACCAGTAGTGAGAGGAGCTCAGGTCTTTACACAGCAAATCTCAAACCATCAGTTTTGAAAGATACTGTTGAGCTGTTAGTTTCTTTCAGTTTTGTCTGAGGGTGTTTTTGTTGTTGTTGTTGGGTTTTGGTTTTTTTTTTGGTCTTGTGGTTTGTTTTTTTCTTTTTTTTTTTCCTGCTTGGCTGTAGAGACATGGATATCTACAAGTAAAGTTTATCTCAAGATTTCCAGCCTAACTGTGCAGATCAAAAAGGTTTGGGCAGGGGCAGAACTTTTGATGCTAATGAGAATTAGCCTGCTGTTGGCTGTCCTTATAATATTTCAGTAGTAGTTTATCTGGGAAGTGGTAATGCACACTGAACAAAAGAGTTAATGAACTATTTTGCATTTGAGGAAGATTTAACTTTGCTTCCATCTGACTGAAGTATGGGGGAAAGCCTCAGTTGCTTCATCCCAATTCATCTGCTTAACTCAAATCAAACATGTCAGTGGCTGAGTAAATCACACACATACCTAGCTATATATAAACCTATTACAAACATGTCTTTGTTTTTCATTCTATCTATATACTCTCAAAGTCTGACTCCTGAAGATTTAGGCTATGATTATGCTGCTGTTTTTGACAGTGGCTGTCAATCAGAGCAAGTCACTATTGAAAAGTTTGCAGTTAGGTTTGCATTGCTTTAGGTCTTCCAACTTGCTAAATACTTAATTTCTGGGACACTTTTTCACACGTGGAGAGGAACTCTGATTAACTTGCTTTCAGCAGTGGAAAACTCTTTTCTGTGACAGCTTAAGAAGATATTAAGCTGTTATAACACAGCTTTTTTTTTTTTTTTTTAAGTAAATACCTCATGAAACATGAAAATAAAAACGTGATTGGTGCATTCTTGGTACACCAAGCGCTTAGTAATGGCTCTATTCCATAAGTAGTATATTGGTTACACTCTTACTGTATGTATATAATAAACTAAAATCTACAGTAAAATGAAGATGCATGACTAGGTTATCATGAACTTATTTTCTATAAGAATTTACTACTGTGATACACTGTGATGCCTGAATCTGTGTTTTTCAGAGGCTAAAGAAACTGGAATTTTTTTTTTTTTTTAATATATATATATATTTTAATCATACTAAGGAAAGGATATGGAAACTTTGAAGTGTTTTAACACAGAGTCACAAGAAAGCTGCAAGGAACAACAAAAAAGTACTTTACAGTTCTTTGTTTTAATTAATCAAAATGACAACTGAGAGGTAATTTAATACTAGTTTCTAATTACTTACATGGAGAAAGGTATAAGGTAGTGTAACTCCTCTACCTTTTTTCAGAAAGTGGCCATAATGAATCTAATAAACCGAAGAAAGAACTAAACAGATCCACACCAGATATGAGGTGTGAATTTTCAGTAAGTGTAATGATTTTTGGAATAATAAAACAACATTCTTCCAGTGGATTCTTTCTGGTCTGAAATTAAGACAAGAAATTTTTCTGAAAGAAATAGTACAATTCTATCACAAATTATTTATCTTGAAGGAGGTATTACTGGTTATAAGTGCACTGTAAAATGGTCTCACATGGCTTGAAAGTTATTTTATATATAAAAGTCAATTATACTTAAGCTTACTTAAGATAGTTCAAGTATTTAATCTTTTGAAGTTTATAGTATCTTTACGTGTTAGCGCAAGTGCTTTTGCACTGCTCTATCCTATCACATTCTGAAATCTGACTTGATCAACTGGAGTTGTGTCATCAAATTTGTTGGTGTACAGCTGAAGCAAAAATAAATTAAAGCTATAAAAATTCCTTTCTCTGTGATGTCATTTCCAATTTTTGTTTGAATTTTAGCTCCCTGGAGGACCTGAACCCTGGTGTAAATGTTTTAGCTATTCTTTAACTACACTAACTTTAGCACCAAGAGCTGACCTAAGCAGGTCAGCAAAAGGAGCAGGGGAGTAGAAATTCACTTTTTTCCAGCTCATTTTTTCAGAGCTTTTGATTTCTCTCTGTACAGGTGTTCCTCACATTGTCTACACATTTTTTCTTGAACCAGAACTCTATCATTTGCCATAAAAAATGTACAACTGATTGTAGAATAGACATCTGGTCAGGAGAGCAGCCTACCGAATTTGTAATTTCCATAAGATTGTATTTCTGGGAATTCAAAACTATGCACTGTGTATAAATCAAGGCTTGCAATTATTTAAATCAGTTCTTCATCTGACCTGTGTGCCATTCTCACTTCATATAAAAATACAATCAAGATTTTACTGCCCACCCTTTATGACAAGTATGAAAATATTAGATGCCATTGTGACAGCAGCCAGGTAATTCCCTACCACAAATCAAGATTTAACTTTCATTTGCTCTCATAGTTTTTCCAGTCTCCAGTATTTCTCTTTATGAAATAGTAATAGAGTTTTTGGTATATTTCTGTGATTTTATGGTGTAGCAGTATATAGGAGCACAAGCTACCTAGAATGAAGCATTTCTGGTTTTCCTTTAAAATGGGATGAAACTGAACTTGAAAATTTGAATTCATTTCAAATGCTGGGCACAGAGGTTTATTTGGTAAATCTAAGGTAATTTTGAAGGTAATTTTGAAACTGAACATTCTAGAATGTGCCATAAAGCCCAGTCCCTAAAAAGATTTGAGGGAAAACAAACAAATAAACAAACAAACTAGAATAAGAAAGAACTTACCATCTATGGCTCACTGAACATTATCGGTTTGGTAGGAATAAGATGGAGAAAATCTCTAAAAATCTACTAAAAAGGCCTAAATGCATATACCCTATACAGCATGACTGTATTTTAAATTGTTGCCTTTTTTTTCCTTTAGAGTTGAAAAAGAAGTTGTAGTCCGTCTTGGTTTTTCAATTGTCTCTCATTAATCTGCTCTAGCAAAAACCAAAATAATTCAGTCTGTGGCCCAATATAACTCAGTATCCCCCTGTGACAGAGTTTACATTGAGAATGAAGAATAAGGTATATGAAGAGATTCTGGAATTCTGCCATATGCTATAACATATGGGTAGTTTACACTATGTTACATCCATGTGAAGGAGAAGACCCTGATGGACAAATGTGTTACATTATCCTATCAAGAACCCTTAGTAAGAGTACTTAGCACTTTCATAACGTTGCAAAAGAATTAACTAATCCTCAACAAACCAGAGCTTTTATAAAAATTAATATAAATATATAATGTATATATCTTTTAAATATAAAATTTATATTATCATATGTTTATATAGTGTAAATATAAAAGAAAATACAGCCTACAATTAGGGACAATGAGGCACAGAGTGAGCACAGAGCTATGCTGGGCTTGGTAATTAGGATATTGGAGCCCCTGCTCTTTTCTCTGTTTTGTAGCACGTGCCACTACTTTTCAATTTGCTATATATGCAGCAGGCTTTGAAATGTGTACACATCTCTGTACATTATGTACAAAATGATCTTTGTTGCACATTTGTGGTGACAGAGAAATAGAACTGTCAGCAGTTTCTCAAATATGTAGAAATACAAAGAAACATGTATTTTGTTTTATGAGATACGACACACAGCAGTACAAATTCAGTGGTAAGAAGGCATATGTTACAGCTGGATAAATAAGTGAGAGTTGCTGCAAGTTAGATGTTGAAGGACAGATTTTGCTCTTATTTCTGCAAGTTGCTACCTGATGTAGCATCGGTGAAATCACATTTATATTGGTATAACTGCACTGGCGCTGTATTTGAGGAATGAAATGAAGGCATATGGCAGGAAAAATAATCATCAACAGGGGCATAAAGAAGCAATCAGCTTCTCGCTCCTCTTATCACTTTCCATCCCACACCTTCCACTCTGATGTCGTGCTCGTACACATGCCTCAACCCAGTTCCCTAATCTTGAAAGTTACATTATTCTAAATCCTCTCTGAGTAACACCTACTTATGGAGATTGATCTCTAATAAATGGCTAGCCTACTACGATTTCAGTATGACTTCATATGGTACTAATAGTCATGGCTATATAAATAAAACCCAGCCTTCTGGAACTGTTTTCCATTGAATTCTCGGCTGCTGTATTTACCTTTCTTTCACCCTGATCATCGAACACATCAAATTGAGAAAGTTTTTCCGTTCTTTCTTCTTTTTTTTTTTTTTTTTTTAAATATATTGTTTTTTTTTTTTTTTTTTTAAATTAGTATACTGGGCTTTTTGTTTGATTTTATTTTGTTTTGTTCCAAAGCAAGAAAGTTGACTTCTAAGAGTTCTCAAAATCCTGACAAAAACTCAGCTACAAGGAGCAGTTTCAAAAATTTCCTTTCAGAGTATTTCCATAAAACATATAAAAGATGTAATTTCTTTTCATTTCCAGATAGGTTAAAATATATTCTCACTTCATGCTGTACACATTTGTAGCATGATTTTGTAGAGTGATTAATGATCTGAAGAAACAAACCCAGAAGATCAGTGCAGGTCTGAGATCTTAGGCCCTACTCCCACAAAGATCTTTTTATAAACTTAACATTGAGAACATCTGCAGTTTTAGTGAAGTCAGTTGAACCTCTTGAACTTTATTTTAAGCACATGTAAAGTCTTTGAATAGTCAAAGATTGTAAATTCTTTTGTGTAGGAACATAATTTGCCTTCTATTTATAACATAAAGAAAGTAATGTATCTCCAGACTAGAAGAAGTCTTTGAGTATAAGTGGTAAATAATAATCATTTAGCCCCTTTATCCTGTCCAAAAGTCATACAAAGAGATATGGGGCATGTTACCTGGTGTAGTTTATTCCGTCAGATGCTATAACATTGTTAATGTCATTTGTAACAGATAACAGTCAGAGTTTAAATTTAAAATACGATACTTAGGTGTGTTGCTAGGTTTTGTGAAGAATAATAGTATTGGACAACTCTCCTGTTTTTATTTTATTTAAATGTGGCTGTTCTTTGGGTAAAACTTAGTTTGGGATTTATCATGGTATGCTTAAATTGGAGAGCCTGATGTTGACATAAATTCATTGCAGTGCAAGCATTGACTGTTATTGTACATATGTTACAGCATATGGCAGATTTTCATCCCTCATCTCTTTCTTATGGTCTGTCCTCAGAGTCACTAAAAGGCTGTCCCATGAGATGACTGTTTGTTAAATTAGGTCAGCAACTGAAGGAGGCCATGTGTCAACACCATTGCTGAATACTATGGCAGGGTTAACACTTGAAAATGATCTTTTCTTCAACCTTTTCTGGGAAGAAAGGAGAAGTATGACAAGAGATCTTAGTCTGACCATAGGAGTCTCTGAGATACTTCTTGTCAGATATTTATGAGTTATTTTAAAATTTATTTTCTATGACTGTGTTAACTACACTGTTGTTTTCAGACATTTGAAGCATACTAGACAGATGTCTGTGGGCAGAATTAAGTTCATCTCCATGAAGCTCCTGTAGTGGTGTGTATGTGTGATCAGGAGGAAGGGGCTGACCTTGCAGCTAATGCCTTGGCTGCTTACAGCATTGGTAGTAAAAGCATGATTTTGCATAAATTTGTCTCTACAGACTCTGGATTGCTTTGCTGTATCCTATTCCGCTTCACACATAGCCACACGTCCAGGGGAAGGGGAGAGATGGTGGCATAGCGTGGAGTGGTGTACGCACGTTATATCCCCTGCAGGACATGACCTTTCTCCAGCCTTCCAGACGGAAGGGAATTTTACCCCTGTTGCTTTACCAGTGGTTCCATTTCCATTGTCTTTCTGCCATCCATGTTTTTATAAAAGTTTACCACAGCCTTTCTCATACTCATCTTTTTCAGGCTGTCGAGTATAAGCCTACTTAATTGTTCTGCAGTGCTGCAGGCTTTGATTAGCTCTGTTGCTGCCTTTGAACCTTTTCCAGTTCTTCTATTCACTTTTTGAGATGGAAAGTTTAGTACCCCATGGTATTCAAGAGGCCGACATGCCATGGATTTATACAGTGGGTTAATTATGTTCTCTGGGGTTTTTTGTTTGTTTGTGGTTTTTGTTTTGTTTTGTTGTGTTTTGTTATTTCCTTACCACTTTTTTAATAATTCCTAACATTTTATTTATTTTTTTTCCTGCTACTGAGGACTGAAGTAAAATTTTCATGGAAGTATTGATTTTTCTCCTAGATCTCATTCCTGAATAGTAGCACTCATCTCAAATAAAACTCCGACTTTAGGGCTTTCTGGGTTTAAGTTACAAAATTTAATTTATTCTTTGATGCACAGTTAAGACTTGGATCTATGAATCAGCAATGAACAGAAGTTTCCAGGGTGTTGTGACTTTTTTTTCTTTTCTTTTTTAATATCCCAATGCAGAATTTCTGGCCATATTGTCTGGAATATGGGAGTGACAGTTTTAGCTCTCTCTTTCAGAAAGATGACTTGTACAGAAATGGGTATGTAGAAAGACTTCTAGAATAAAGATAGTGCCTCTTAGAAAGGAAGCTTGAATACTCTGACTTGTTTAGCCTAAAATGGGCATGATCACTACCCATAAAAACATTTTGAGGGCAAACTTCTAGGAGGAAACTCCCAACAAGCTAAAGGTCAGCTAAAGGTCTTCATTGGCATAAAAACTAATTAGTATAAGCAGTCTGTGAATAAATTGTATGCAAGGAATTAGGTGGCTGCTAAGGTTAATGTTATTGAGTTACCTGTGGCAATAGTGAGGGGAAAAAAAAAAAAAAAAAATTCTGTTTCTACTATGTACTTTAGAAGTTGAAGAAAAGTATTATTCTAATGTTTCCTGTGGGAGCAGGAAACTAGACCTTACACGGGATCCCTCTACAATTGTCTTCTATGCATATAAGTGGAAAAAATGACATTTCTCATAATTTGAACAGCAAAAGTAGAACAAAAAGAAAATGAAGCAACTTTGCCCAAAACTTCCAAGAGGCTTTAGGACTGATATAGGAACATATATGGCTGAACTTATTTCCAGTAGATCTATGTGCATCCAAAAATACAGGTTAACACTGAATCTTTGTTTCTCCTTCCTGCTGTATTGTTTAATTTCAAAAACAAATACTATGTGCTCTGCAGATGCAATATTTGTCAAATGGGTTTTCTAATTAGTAATGCTCTTTGAATGAGTGGAATGGATATTAAAAATATGATTTCTATTTGCTATTTCTGACATTTCCACTGCCCCTTGAGTTTGAATGTTCCTTCTCTTTATCTTTTCAAACTGATTGTGGGCCTGACCTCATCTGAAGTAAAAATGCAACTGAATAGAGGCAAAGAGAAGGAGAGAGGAAAGTAGATTTTCTGCATTTTGAGTGTTGTTTGAATTGATGTAATGTACCCAAGTGACTGAATTGCAGAGTACAGTATGTTTCCTGAACCAAACTCTGGATGCAGAATACTGCTTATCTTCATTCTTGTCATTCATTTCTCCCATCCCACCTCCTCCTCTTACCATATTCTTTAGTGACAGTTGCATTCCTTTCAAGCACATTTTCTTATCCACATTATATGTTATTCTAGCTCTTTTATTTAGGATTTTTCACACATCCTTCACATCTCCTTTACAGTCTCCAGTCAATAAGCGCTAAGACCTAAATACTCCTTTGCACTTCATGGCTATTCCCTTATCACATGCATTTTCTGTTGCCTGAAGGCAGATCTGTATAATTTTTGTTATTGAAATCTGTTTTTTTTTTTCTTCCCAGGCAGATGGAAGATGTGTAAATGTGTCTAAAGACTGAGAATACCATTAACTTGGTTTTTACAGAGCCCTGGGAGACACAATGTCTCTCCGGCTCCTTTTAAACCAGACTGAAAAAAAAAAAAAATAGTAATAACTCCACAATACAAGCAAAGCAACTTTAGCACATTTTTGTGTCTCTCTTATAGCTCTGACTGCAGGGAAAAAAAGATGCACTTCTGCTGCTGTGCATCAATCTTTTGCTCTTTGCAAGAGAACACAATCCCCAAGTCATACACAAGCTGGATTTACATTATTCCATTAAGTATTGATTGTAATGCTTGAAGCCTTTATTGTTGCAATTTATCAGAGCTTTTTGCACTGTGATGGATAGAAAATCATACTGCCCAGCTACTGCTTGTTGTGCACTCCACAGCTGATAGGGCAAAAGTGGTCAAGAAGTGTTGTTGTTATTAATATTTTTTTTAAAGTCAGTAGATTCAGAAGGAAAAGCTATGTTAACCCAATTTGCTTGATACGTGGTGTAAAATAAAGAGCATCCAATCTATAATTGGGGGTAGACATATGAATCAGAATTATTTTACAAAAGGTGGATGGCCTTCCCTTACTTCAGCTTTGTAAGACTAAATTCATTAAATGCAAAAGATTAGAAACTCCTTTTTTTTTGGCAGAGAGGGATGTTCAATCTTATTATTTTTATCAGAGCTCATCTAGGCTCCCTGTTTAACTTCAGACTGGAGTTATTGCTTCAATAAAACATAAGATTAAATTTTTAAAAAAGAAATTTAATAAAATCAGCAATATTTTAAACAAATGATCATATGACTGAATGAAAAAGTACATAGACATAAGAGAGCCAAGGCTGCTTTGTGAGACATTTCATACAAGTTTTCTGTTCTCTAAATATGCTTTTCGTAAATGATGACTTGGAAGATTACAATTCTGGAAAACATCTGAGTCAACTCTTTGTCAAAATATTGCTTCTATACACATATATTTATACATCTAAAAGCAAGTCTGAAGGGTGTGACGGAGAAATCCAAACCACCAATGTAAGAATATCTGGGCCAGATCCTGATTGAAGTAAATTAACATAATTACATAAACCCCACATCATATCTGTTAAAATGTTGGTTTAACTTCATGATAATATTTTAAACATTGAGACTTCTGTCTCTCCCAATTTTTACAAGGTTATAATACATCTGAGCTATGACTTTAGTATTAATATTTTGTAATTCATACAGATAATAATTTCATCTCCGAACGGTAGGAGGCTAACTTGAGCATTAAATCCACGATTCAGGAATGACTGAGATCCTCAGCTATCTCATCTTCAGCTATTTAGCCACTGAAGGACCTCAAAACTGACAAAACTATCTAAAACCACATTCAGTTTCATTGCTGGTGATCTTCAAGCTTGTCAGCATTTCAAGTGGATTCTCAGGTACGGACCTGCAAGGCCTGATTCAAGGGGCTGTTGCAGAGCATGTCCGACTGTGGTTGTTTTTTTCATTTATTCAGTAAAGTGCTTTAGAGGACACAGAATCACTGCTGCCACCTCCACCTTATTTTTTTCCAAAGCTGGGAATCACAGAGGAGATTCACCACCTGTGGGTGGAAGGGAAGACAGCCGAGAGCTGAAGGAGTTAGTAGCTAGGTCTGCTGTAAGAAGCAAGGGCTCTGGCACTGCCATACACCTGGTTAGCTTAGGCGGCTCCGTGCCAGGTTAGTGCCTGTTATGAATGCTATGGGCAGACATCAATAAATTGCTGTGTCCTTCAGGAAGAACGTGAAAATCTGTTTCAGGATTCTGTTAGATGACAGAAAACACCGCAAGCTAGCATAATAGTCACTGTTCCAGTGTTGAAGTTCAGCTGCAGAGTTAGCTCCTGAGCAATAACAGAATCACCTAAGGATTCCCTAAGGATTCTCATAAACACTGCTTTATGCAAGATGGAAATGTTTCCAAAATTTAATCCTGGGATGCACATGTAGGACAATCCTATATATGCAGTACTTGTGGGCAAGAACCTCAAAGTTGCTCTGTTACAGTCAATACCCACAAAAAATAGAAGTGTTCTTTTGCATCTCTATCTTTGTTTTGAGTTTGTTTAAAGTTTAATGCGTATTTTTACCTGTACTAATGATAATGTAAATTACTTTGTCTGTTAAAGCTCGATGGACAGCTCAGCTAAACCACATAATTTTCTTGCATCCAACTGGAGTAGTATCAAGCCTGAGCTCTGAGATAGAGATTTCTAATTTCGTAGAGATGTATGAGAATAGAAGAGAAATCCTACCTTGTTTTCCTCTTTGGGGGCCTGGCAACAGTCCACTTGAGTATGCCGAGAGCACTCTTGGCTAACACAGCTGACAATATCAGCCTGTGAAAAGCTTCTGCAGAGGGACTGATGAAATAAAATCCAAGCCCTTCGCTTCACAGCTCTCTCTGCATTGGCCAAAATATCTGGCTTCTTGTAAAAGTACATTCTCTGCCACGTCAAAGAGTGACAAGGTTGATACTCAGACTGGCAGAAACATTTCTGGGAAAGTGTGCTGGAATCGCTTCAAGAGTTTCTGCTAACAGCATAGCTCAGCATTTGTAATTTAGAGCATGGCTAAAATTTGGAAGAGGGTTCTCCACATTGTAGGTTCTGTGGTATGTACACTAAGAAAAACATACTATTAGAATCATCTGTGAACATTTAAGACAATGTGAAGAGTAGTGAAAACATATTCCTCTTTGCACCTTCTAGGAAGCATTGCGTTATAGGTTTATCCACTCAGTTATTCTGTGTAAACATTAGTAATATAATAATTCTCTCAGTACTCCTCATGCCAAAGCGGATCTCTTCAGGATCTTATGTCTTTGCATAAGTCTCACATTAGAAAGATGGAATTGAATTCAGACTGCCAAGAGAAGAACATCAAGGGCAATTAAACTGCTCTGATTTTTTTCCAGAAATGAACACAGCACGTTTAGAAATTGTGTTGAAAGGTGGAACCTCAGGTCAATCAAATATTTTGCACATAATTCTAATGAACCACTGCTTCTGGGAAAGGGAGAGAAAGGGAGCTGGCTGTATGTCCTCTCCTTCCATGTTACTAGATTGTGTCTTGTTAGCCAGGTGTATTTCACTGGTAAAAGTCATTGCTTACAGCTGGGAAGATATTTTTTTGCACATCTATAATAAAATATCTTTTAATTGTACTTTTACTTCAAAAATAAGCCAACAATCATGGAAAAAATCAGAAAGTCACTTAAGAATCATGCTGAATATTTTTTCATTTTATTTAACTGCTTTTGTTCCAGCACATGTGGAAATTGGGACAATGACTAATTCAGAACTTATCTTGACATGCATAATGTTCAACATTTGGCACAGAGTTTGAATCGGATTCATTTGCAGACTTTTGTTTGTGGGATGTCTTTGAGGTGTATGCTTATGGGAGGATGATGGGATAGTCTCTAAGAATAGGAAATGGAGCTTGAATAAAAGTGGAAGGCCTTCCATAGCAGAACAAAACTGGCATTCAGCCTAGGTTTGTATTGAAATTATCTGAAATAATTTATGAGATGCTGTCCAGTAAACAGAGTTTATCATCTAAAGAGCCACAAAGAAAAAAAAAAAATCATTCAAGAAAACCATTGTAAGGATAAAGTGGAAAAGAGGCTATAAATCTTGACTTGATGGAGCTGTTTTTCAAAAATTTGTCTTGCTAGGCTTAATGAATGACGATGGTTTGGGTTATTGCATGGACCTCTATCTGCAACATAAATTCTGAAATTGTATCCTTACCAAGCAGAGACAGAGCCAGGTCCTCACACTTCTTTTTTAAAACGAAGTCCATAATTTCTGCTCTTCCTTATGAAATTGTCTCTTCATTAAGAAAAAAAAAAAAAAAAAACAGCTGTCTTCCTCTCAGTAATTCTGTTTAGTTTGACATGTTTTGTTGACCAGTTGGATCAACATGTTGTTTCATGTTACAATAACTCTTATCTTACATTGCTATCTTGTGACATCCCAAATATTTCTCTTTACAAACACTATTGTACAGCAAATATAATGGGGGTTATTAGGTTTTTCAGTCACCCTTAGGCTTCTCGTTATGTGTGTCCCTCAAACAGCTCCACTGGCACAAGCTGACTACAGAGACACCAAATCCTGGTTTAGAGCCCAAAGCAAAGGAAAGAAAAATGATCCCCAGGCAGCTAGTTCTCACTGATGGTCCCACCATTTTGTTCTACCAGTTTTGATGCAATGTGAGAAAACAGTTATTCCATGGGACTGTGGGTAGTCATGTTCCAATACCTGACTACAAATACAGAGGACAAGAAGCTGTCTGGAATGAAAAGAAAATGCTAACACTGAAATTAGGTAAGTAAGAGGAAAACGCTAGAGTGTGGGGAATCAAACTATGTTTGATTGTGTGAGCAAATGGAGAAAGCAAGAAAACTAAAATAATCTGGAGTGAGGATCTGATCATAACTCTATTGATATGTTGGCACTAATAGATACATTTTGCTCATATTAGCCTGTTTTTCTTGGGAGCCCCTCCACCCCCAAACCAAGCATGATGTAATGGCAATATATAAAATGCAATAATTCCTGAAGTAGAATTACTTTTTAGTTATGATAAAGGCAGTGTCTGTAATCTATATGCTTTTGATATAATTATGATAATTTTATTCTCAGGGAAGAAAAAGGTGCAAGTAACATCAAAGAGGAGAGAATTATACATGCACAGAATTCTCTGTAGTATTTTAGAAGTTCACTTTGGCAAATAGAGCTGGAAAAGCAAGAACTCAGATTGAGTCTGTGGAGATGAGCATAAAGGTCTACCCAGGTTTAGAAATTAATCCATGAAGTTCATGGTCACATGGTGAAGAGGACACTTATGCACAGACACCTCACAACTCTCATTAAATACTCTGGTAGAAATATCCTGATTAATAGTTCTCTGACATTGTTTTATAATAAGTTGAAATAGTAGTAAAAATTAATTTAAATTAACCAGATCTTTTCAAAGAGACTTTTCAGGTAATCTGATCCAGCATACCAGAAGTTTTCAAAATGTCTTCATGCTGACAGCACTTTCAGGTTGTATTGTTACTGCTTTTCGTCTTTCACAGACAAAAGTCACAAAAATAGGAAAAGGAGGCAAAGTTGATGGGTTCTTAGAACAACGTTTGCATTCACTCTATATTATGAATTAGATATGAATATATGCTGGAATACAAGTTGGAAATATTCCAGCTGTAGCAAAATTTCATTCCATGACAGGAAGCACCAGTGAAACTAGTCTGTATATCACACTTCTGGGTTGGCATCCTAATCTGAATCAAAGTCGTAACAAAACTGACCTCAGTTAATGATGTAGATCTGATTTTGATGGCTGGAGATCCACCTTTTAAATCTTTTACATCTAGATCTAGAAAGATTGCAACATGTATAGTATATTCAATATGCATTTGGTTCTGTAATTTATACCCAAGACAGTTGTGAAGCCTCAATAATGAGAAAAACAGGTTATGAAACCACTTAAAAAAAAAAAAAATTAAAACTGTAATATCTTCTGAAAACATGTGTGATTTTTTTTCTAAAGATCTAGGTAATTCAAAGTACCATGGAGTGCCTTCTTAAATTGTAGATACGCTGACCAGAATTCTTTTTTCAGATCTGTTTATAACTTGCTTCATACCACTATTTTGGAGAGGACTGAGAGTAGGAAAGTGGGCAATTATGAAGAAGAAAGTACATAACATCATTAAGTACCTTTCCCCTTCTTCCCACAGCTTTTCTTTTCATTTCTGTCCTTTGCTTCTGATGTTTCTTTAATTTACTACTTTATTTTCTGGCAGCTGTACTAAATGTTAGAGAGACAATACTTGTTCTAATTTCTGTGAGTCATGTTCAGGTAATTATTTCAGGCTCCAAACATTTTGATGTGGATTTGTACAGTTAATTGCAGGGTTGAGTAACTAACTTACCACCACTACTGGGAAGCAGCTGGAAGCATGCATTTCAGATTTGATCTCTCTTAGATTTATAACCGTGCCATATGACTTAGCAGGGCTCATTAAAAGAGCTTTAAACTAGATTTGAAGGGGGAAAGGGAGAAAACCAGGCTCGCTAGAGATACGCCTGAGGGTGGCATGCCAGTGTTTGAGGGACAGTGTGCTAGCGAGGTCCTTTGGTCTGTCATCTCGGTGGAGGTAGGACATGGAGATCTATGCGACAGCAAAGACACAAGGGTTGTTGATAGGTTAGAAACCACATAAGTGCTTGAGAATGGTCATGTAGGAATTAGGGCTTCTCCCCTCAAAAAGTGATGGGGATCAATACCCCAGCTGAAGTGCATCTACACCAATGCATGCAACATGGGCAACAGTCAGGAAGACCTGGAAGCCATTGTGCATCAGGAAAACTATGATAAATGGAAACATGGTGGGATAGCTTGCACAATTGGAGTGCTACAGTGAATGGTTGTAAAATCTTCAGGAGTTATAGGCAAGGAAGGAGAGGTGTTGGAGTAGCCCTGTATGTTAAGGAGTGTTTTAATTGTCTAGAGCTTAATGAGGGTCACAATAAGATTGAGTGTTTATGGGTAAGAATCAGAAGGAAGGACACCATGGGAGATATCATGGTGGGAGTCTGTTATAGACCACTCAACCAAGATGAAGAAGAAGATGAATATTCTATAAGCAGATGGGAGAAGTCTCACGATCACTAGCCCTTGTTCTTGTGGGGGCCTTCAACTTACCAGACATCTGCTGGAAATAAAAAACAGGAGAGAGGAAACAGTCTAGGAGCGTGTTGAAGATAAGTTTCTGACACAGCTGATGAGGGAATCAACTAAGGAAGGTGCCCTGCTGGACCTGTTGTTCATGAACAAAGAAGGACTTGTGGGTGATGTGGTAGCTGGAGGCTGACTTGGGCACAGCGATCACGAAATGATAGTTTTCGATTCTTGGAGATGGGGGGTGGGGGGTGGTTAGCAAAACTACTACCTTGGACTTCCAGTGGGCAGACTTTGGCTTTGTGTTTAGGAGCCTGGCTGACTTTTTGTTTAGGAGCTTGTTTGAGAGAGTCCCTTGAGAGGCAATCCTGAAGGGCAAAGGAGTACAGGAAGGCTGGACATTCTTCAAGAAGAAAATCTTAAAGGCGCAGGAGCAGGCCATCCCAATGTGCTGAAAGGTGGGCTAGTGAAGGAGATGACTGGTGTGGCTGAACAGAGAGCTTTGAATGAAACTCAGGAAAAAAACTACAATTTATGACCTTTGGAAGAAGGGGCAGACAACTCAGGAGGACTACAAAGATGCCATAAGGTTATGCAGGGAGAAAATTAGAAGGGCCAAAGCCCAACTAGAACTTGATCTGGCAACTGCAGTTAGAGGCAATTAAAAAATGTTTCTATAAATTCATTAGCAACAAAAGGAGGGCTAAGGAGAATCTCTGTCCTTTATAGGATGTAGGGGGAAACATAGTGACAAAGGATGAGGAAAAGGTTGAGGTACTTAATGCCTTCTTTAGCAGTAATACTAATTGTTCTCTGGGTACGCAGCCTCTTGAACTGGAAGACAGGGATGGGGAGCAGAATGAAGCCTCCATAATCCAAGGGGAAATGGTTAGTGACCTGCTACACCACTTAGACACACACAGGTCTATGGGGCCAGATGAGATCCACCCAAGGGTACTGAGGTAGCTGGCGGAAGTGCTCACCAAGCCACTTGCCATCATTTATCAGCAGTCCTGGATAACCAGGGAGGTTCCAGTTGACTGGTAGTTAGCAAATGTGACACTCATCTACAAGAAGGGCCAGAAGTAGGATCCAGGGAACTACAAGCCTGTCAGTCTGATGTCGGTGCTGGGGAAGGCTATGGAGCAGATCATCTTGAGTGCCACCACATGCCACACACAGGACAGCGGGGGGATCAGGTGCATTCAGCATGAATTTCTGAAAGACAGGTCCTGCTTGACAAACCTGATCTCCTTCTATGACAAGGTGACCCACTTAGTGGATGAAGGAAAGGCTGTGGACATTGTCTACCTAGACCTTAGTAAAGCCTTCTACATAGTTTGCCACAGCACTGTCCTGGAGAAACTGNCATAGTTTGCCACAGCACTGTCCTGGAGAAACTGGCTGCTCATGTCTTGGATGGGCGTACTCTTCACTGGGTAAAAAAACTGGCTGGATGGCCAGGCACAAATATTTGTGGTGAATGGAGTTAAAGTCAGTTGTCGGCTGGTCACAAGTGGTTTTCCTCAGGGCTCAGTACTGGGGACGGTTCTCTTTAATATCTTTATCAATGATCAGGATGAAGGGATCAAGTCAACTGTCAGTAAGTTTGCAGTTGTCACCAAGTTGGCAGGATTGTTGATCTGCTTCAGGGCAGGA
>VXBL01008297.1:0-35418 GCA_013400195.1 Aramus guarauna
AAACTCTACCATTCTGTGATTCTAACTGGTTAGGAAAAGCAACAATGAGAAGAGATTGTTTAAATATTAAAAATAGATGAAACCCAGTTAGGAAAGGCTCATACCTATGAAATAGCTTTTTGTTACTTGCTCAGCATTATTTTAGAAGTATGTAAGGAGATACAGAGTCTTCCTAAAGGTAAATACAGCACTTGAACTTGGGAGCACTATTCTATTTGTCTGTAGCTTACTGGCCCCAAACCTACTGAATTTACTCAGCACACTACCAGATGGTTTAATGTGGACTCTGTAGCCTCAGACTGATTCCCTGCCACAAAACACTCCCATGGCAAAAGCCACTGACATATTGGGTATGCTGACAATTCCTTTGGTAACCTCAGTGGTGGAGCCAGAAAGTCCCTTACCATTCCTTGCCTTTGATTTCTGTCTTTGCAAGTCAGAAAGCACATCGAGTGCTTTCTAATGCTGGGTGGCCTGTGCACAGATAAACTGCTCCTATAATACAAGCCACACAAGAAATAAGATGTCCTGTAGATATTTCTTTGTAACTAACACGTTATCAAGAAGGGGTAGCCTACATCAATGGAGTAAGGAGGGCTCCATACGCACCCAGGCATCCTTGCATGGACCCACAACAAGGCTTACAAAACCATTCTTTTTGCTCATACTTAAGTTTTTTTTTCTTTTTGGAACTTAACTCGTTTTTATTAAGTTGCTCAATAAAATTTAATGGGATTGGAGTTTCATGCTGTGCTGAAGAGTTTACAATGTACAAAATACTGGCACTGAGAGAAAAAATGACAAACTCATTAAAGTATTTAGACATTGTACTGATGTAGTCACTTTCATTCAAGAATTTCAAAAACACATTCTGATCATTAATCACCACTCCCAGATGCCATGTATAAAAAGTATTACTGAACCAAATACAGATGAGACATAGCAAAGATGCCAATTGACTTGGCTGAGCTCATTTGGGATCTAATCCAAATATTCTGTTCAAATACATGAGTATTGCTATTGCTCTTGCCTTAAAATGGATCCAGAGGATTGACTACAGCTCAGGAAAAGAATCGAGGAATCCATTGCCCCAGCCAGCCTGCTCAGGTCACCATACCTGGCCTGATCCCAGAATGAACAAGGGGAATGGGTATTGTAGGTCTATGCTGAAAAGGGGCTTAAAAGTTGTCACTAGGTGATTTTGGTTTTGATGGATCTTCCATTTCTGAGCAGATTTGCCATGTGCACATGCACATTTTTCTGTGGTTTCTTTCTTTTTCGTATATCATTCTGGGAGTAATTCCCTAAGCCAGGTACCTTGAACCTGTTTGCAACCTGATGAAGAAAAAAAGAGTTGGCCCATGTCTGTGAGGGCACAGTTCAGCCTGGAGCCTCACTAATGGTGCAAATAGAAACAAAGAGATTCCATCTGACTCTAAGCCTGAGCTAAGTCTGCATCTCTAGTAATTAGGGACAGCAATCTCTCTGTATGAAGTCTGATATAGCACCACTGACATGAAGTAAAATCTGCAAGCCGTTTTGACCACCATCCTCTAGACAGCTGTTCCACTGGAGTGGAACAGTGAGTTGTGATAGGATGCCCTTTGTTCCAGGCAGGAAGAAGGTGGAGGCAGGTGTTTTGGTAGTACAGATGACATCCCTCTTTCTGGGTAGTATGTTGCTGAGGTTCCTGTAGTCATCATGTGTTGCTCCCTGTTGCTGACAAGGATGCAACAAGGTAGTAACTGACAGGTTAGGTCAAGGAATATGGCTGCAGTGCTTCAGATGCATGTGGACTTCCCTGCATGGACCCACAACAAGCCTTGTTGAGAGACTGACCATCCTTTATGCTTACATTTCCAGGATTTGTGAAGCTGCTTGGTGACCCTCAAGCATGGAGCACGTATACATCCAAATAGCTTACTTTATTGTCAGAATTGTTTGTGATAAAGCTGTTACAGTCCAAGAAGACAGTCCAAGGAGCCCTGCAACGGCAGCAAAATGTGCGCTGGGGAAGCACACACAGCACGGCCAGCCCACAGGTACCATGTCACACACTGCTGCAGGTTCTTTCTGTGTCAAAGCTCCCTAGGACAAGCATACATTCTTCACACAGATGCTGTGTATTTTGATTTCCATCCTACATAAATTCTCGATATAAAGTCAAGAAACCATGGACATGCATTACCCAAATTCTTATAGACCATTTCACTTGGAAAAAAACCAACATAGTCTGAAATGGGGATTTCTATTTTTTTTTAACCTTCTCTCCCCTTTCTCGGTGACTTCTGCCGGAATAAGGAAAACAGCTAGTCAAGAAAGGAAATAAGGAAAACAGAAGGTCAAGATTTTATGCTAATCTGTTATACAAGGTATAAAGCATGTAAATGTTGCTCCACAGGACTCCTTCAGAAGCTGTTAATTCCAATAATGTCATTGTCTAAGATCTGGTCAAAACTTACAGATTGCCCACAGTGAAAACCCATGGGAAACTCATACCAGAAGAATGACTGCTGGTACAGCAGTGCTCCTTTCAAAACAGAAGTGGGAGCCAATAGGTTGACAGGATCTGTTCTTGACTTGAGACAAGTTTATTATTTTAAACTGCTTTTGAGAATTTCCCTGCATTTTAGTTGGTAAAAATAGCAAGCTCTGCAAAGACACAACATACGAATTACAATAAATAACCACTTTTTAAATCATTGGTCTTATTGTTCCCTCACAAGTCTAAAACCTGAAGAGAAATTTGCTTAGGGCCATGGTGTCATTCACACTAATACCCAAAGCATTAACAAAATAACTATGTTTATGTGTTCATAAGTAATTTAGCCTTAGGCTGAGAAAACGACTCTTAACTGGAGAAGTTCAGGAAAAGGTGGTTAAGAAGTTACTGCCAAAGACTCACATGTAACAAATGCCCCTCTGTGTTAAAAGTGTATTAAGTAACAGTAAGTCCTTTCTGTTTTGGAAACTGTAATTTTCATCTACCTATCAGTTCCTAAGAGATTATTACAGATGATCTTTGGCCCACTCGATGGGACTCATAGTATGTGCTTGTGCCATCAGAAACAGGCCTCTATAATAAATACTGTACCTTGAACTGAACTTCACAAGCAAACTGAGGTCTCTTCAAAGTGCAAGGAAAGCACTGCTGTAGTTTTCACAGTCCATCACACTGAACCTCATATAAAATATTGCTGCATCCAGAAGCATCCTATTAACGAGAGGTTCACAAGTCTCATTTGTACTGTGTATTAACAAATGCTGTGTATGGTAAAGGTGTTAGGTGATAAGGATCCTGCAATGACATACTCTGCTGTTACCTTATTTTGCCAATCAGATAACGTCCTCCTAGCTGCTACACCAGAAGACACAAGTCCTTCTCAAGCCTTGTAAAGGCTTTTATGCAGCAAAAGGATTAAGAGTCAAGGACAGAAAAGGAAGTTACAATCTGAAAAAAATATGCTCCAGAGAAACCGTAGCTGATGTGCCTCCTTATTGTGAATCCAGTTGTATAACACCTTCTGAATGCAATTGCCATGCCATTTCTGCATGCCAAGAAAGAACTGCAACATGGACACAGGTGGGCAAAGGAAGGACTAATAGATCTACTGCTGTGCAAGTTATGCATGCAAGTGCAAGCGACGTTCTTGCCTTTTAGCAGGAGCAACAAGTTCAGCTCATACTTCTGCTTCACTGACAGCAGTTAATGGGTGTTATTCTCTGTAGATTGTTTTGGTGTCTAGATGAGGCATGCATGCAGAACTCCACGGAGACTTTTTCTCTGATATTTCTTCATCTTCTTAGATATTGCATAACTTTGTGGCTGATGTAATGGAACAATCACAGGACAGGCAAACGCTTCAACATGCTGTAAGGCATGAAGAGTCCAGGTCTACAGGTAGAGTCAATTATTATGGCCCATGAACAGTCAGAAGCCAAGAATAAGGAAATCAGAGATAAGTGGAGTTTAGCATAAGGCGAACCCCTTATGCTTTGCCCTCCATAGTGAGGGGCAGTTATACTGCAGTGCTGGGATTATAATATGAGGTGGGAAGGCCTGGCTCAGAATCATTCTAGTTGAGCAGGACCTATGTCAGAGAGGTAAGAAAGGAGACAAAGACGACCAGGGAGAAACTGACCAGACTCAGGATTCATTGCGTCACCTTACTGAGTGTCTTCTGTATTTGTAACTACAAAACGGTGCCAACTAGATGCTAGGGTCAGAAGTGGGAGGGATGTGGCTGACTGCAGCCAGCTGCAGACCCACATGTAATAGCAAGTTCTCATACTCTGCTACCAAAAGCATCCTAGTGTATCTTTATTCTACACAGCTGCACCATCTTTCTCCTTCAGGCAGAGAAAACAGACAAGTTACTTGATTACTGAGAGCTACAAAGCACGTGAGAATCCCGTCCCAAATCTTTTGATGATGCTCAGGCAATATGAAGAAGCCTTAAAGTGAATTTAACTGACATTGATTCTCTGTGACCCTTCACTCTACCAAAGGATTAGGCCCATTGTGGCTTTGAATTGCTTCTGGAGTATTGGGTTTTGAAATCTTCTTAGGAGGGCAGTGAAGGTCCACGATCGCTACTGGACCATGCACCTTCACTGCACTTGAAGGAGAAACACGCTACATTGAATACTGCGCACAGTTAAGAATCTCTTATTACCATGCAGTTCAGCTTGAAAAAGCTGAGCCCAAATATTTCCTTATTCTGAGGAAACTATAATTTGCCACATTTCTAGACTGTGAGGGTAAAAGCATTCATGTCTATGTGCACTTTGAGATGTTCAGAGAGATGTTTTACAAATCAGAAGGCAATTTTATTATGAGTCATCAACAAATTTCCATCAAAACTTTCCACATGTGTGTGTGTGTGTGTACCCATGTGTGGGTAGGACTGGCAGGACTATAGGACAAAATAGATTGAACAACCCAGTACCCAGCAAGATGGCGAATTAAGCTAGCTTTTGCTCCTACATCATACATCCAAGGCAAAAGGCAAATCTCTGAATGTATCAGCTGAAAGAAGGATAGGGTTTAGGTCTGTATTATAAACAGTAAAAATATTCACAAAGTATGTAGAGGAAAGTTATGATTACACATGATTGTATGTATCACATAAAAAACTTCAGGTAAGTATACTTCTTATTCAGAGGTAGAGCATAGGTAGCAAGCAACAGAAGGCAGTCAATATTTGTATCCAAACTTCAGATATGAACTGCCAGATTAATACCTGGTGAGCTTTCTCATCTCTTTCCCATCTCTCCTCTAAAAACAGCAATACATTCCCAACCTAATGTCAATGTTACTCACATCGAGGAACTTGAATCAAGTAAAAAATAAGTATTTTTAATGCCGATATCAGTAAAAAAAATAGGTACTTCTCAGTAAAAATAGGTGCTTTGAATTTTGTAAAGACTTGTTTTATCAGTTTTTGCCTGGGAGGACTATACTATGATGGAGTTAACTGTATCACAGCTTGAATGAAGCAAATATAGGTCTAGTAGTTCCATGGGAGTTGTCAGCTTTGCCAATATACTACAAATGTGATGCACTGAAGCGTTGCCGTAGCTATAGCCTTTTGTATCAACAATTCATATTAAAAGGACCTGGAAACAAACCTGCCTTTTACCATTGTATCTCTGATACCATTAAAGCCAGAGAAAAAGTGAGAGTGAGTTTATTCCCAGGCTGAATGAGCTGGATGATTAGCTCCTTTGTTGAAATCCCAGAACAACTCTTTGACTGAAGGGCAACAAATAATTTGGCAGGGAACTTGGCTTGGAATCTGATTTTCCTCCTGGAATTACACGATACTGAAGAGATATTAAAAGTGGTAAAATTCTTTATATTATGTGGGAAGTCAACCCAAACATTTAGAAAATCTAAAATACTTTTCAGTCTGAGCTTCAGAAAGAAATTGACAGGTAAAACCTTTCATAATTGCCCAGAATACCAGTGGTTGATTAGACACTACTTGAAAAGTCTGTGATTTAAAAGAAATCATAAACCTCTTTAAAATTAATCAACAGGGAGAGGCCACTTATACTCAGGAAAAGCAGAGAAGGTTCAGTGCCCTTCTGTTAAGCAAGAAAACAAGATACCATCAGGATTTGGAGACAGATTTGGCCCTAGGTGTGTACTGTAAACAGCAAGGAGAAAAACAGAAAGGAGGAGACAAACAGCATGGCAGAGCACCAGCTTTCTAGATTGCAGCTTGCCAGAAGGACAGCCGTGGAGCTACAGGCCAAGTAACTGCTTTTGTTCAAATACAGTCAGATGAACATGATTTGTGTACATCCTTTACGCATAAGCAGGACTGCATCAAATGTGTACCCTACCATCATCGGGTTGTTTTTTCCAAATGGAAACAACATGTAGGAACTTTTTATTGCCTAATTGCTGGCACTTAAAAAGGAATATCAACTTTCTTACAAAAGGAAATCACTTTGTTAATTCTTGTTTTCCTTACAAGAAACTAATTGTAAAATGATATGGTTATTAGCTATTTGGTTAAATGCCTACATTACAAAAGGGGTATGAATTCAGAAAGCTAACAGGATAATATGTTACAGTCTGTATTGAACACAGAAAAAATGACAAACCTCCTCAAAAACCTTCTGATTATCATCAGAGTGACGCTGTTGGGCTCCACCCCCAAAACAGTTTGCAAAGAATAATGATATCCACAGAGCTAGTAAGAGCTGTTAGCAAACATACTGAGTGTCACCTAGTTATCAATGCACCAGGAGGAAATGAAGTGAGAACAAAATAACAAACCAAAATCAGCCAGTATGTTGACTGGAATACAAGCTAAAGGCATCATACCACGACTAACAACTCACAATAAGGGTAAGATGTCACGTGTGCCACACAAAGCAAGCATTTGGAACTGAATATGGGGAACACAGAAAAAAAAGACATATTCAGTAACTGGTCAGTTGGAGCTTTGACCTGGAAATTAATGAGACACAATAAAGGACCCTCAGTATCATTTTGCTGTCACTTTTTGGAGCAGGAACTGGGAATTACTCACAAAGAGAAAGACTGCCCCTACAGATAACCATTAGGTTGCTCAGAATAAAGTGTAATTATTTATAGGATAGCTTTCTTAGATGTTTGCAAAGTTCATTATAGACCATTAAGAAACAGAGAATGCTTTAATTGCTACAGTGGTAGCTCTACTATAAAAGGGATCAACCATTCATCACTAATACAGTGCCAAAGAGTAAGGATAAAAGAAAGGTGATTGTGGCCAATTTTTGTGAAACAGAGTTATCAATAATGTGGAAATGAAATGATGGAAACTGCTTTCTTTGCTACTTCTGTTCTTTTATCATAGTGCCTTGAGATGTTTAGCCTTCTTAGTTTCCTATATTGTGCTGTGGAGATGGTTTGGAGGGGGTTTTTTTTGTCTATCCTGTTTCCATGTTCCCCAGGGAGAACAGACAGGTAGGCCTTCTCACCCCATATCAACGGATGGATTCCTCTCTACCATAACTTTTTAAACAGGTGTAATATCTTTCAGATGTTGACTCTTCCTCATTTTTTCAGTTAACAAAAGCCATATCCTGTTATGACTACATGCTACTTATTCTATGCATTCAAACTTTCCCTAAACCTTCCTTTCTAGGGAAATTTTTAAAAGTGTGTGTGTCAGGTTCTTTAATTCATTTTTAGCTGTAGCACAATATTGTATTTGGCTGCCTGATTAAGACTAACATTTACATGACATTTAGGGCGCACTATTTTCTAGACTGTCTGTTATGAGTTGATGGACAGCAAAAAAGCCTGGATGTGAAGTCTTGCATATTCATCTGGAGGAAGAGAGTGGAGACTGCTTGGATTGGAAGGGGGAAGAATCTGGGGCTTAGACAGACATATTCTCCTGTGTGCAAATGTGTGGGGGAAAAACATCTGAACGGAACTCATGGTACTATCCTACACGCAGATCCTTTATCACTTTAGATGAATACATCTTTCTTAAAAACTTTGGAATATCTTTTAAAATTTATAGACTAAACCAACACCTTTAAGAACTGTGGCTGGGAATTTCAAAATGAGTTTAAGGTATTCAAATCTCACCAAAATGGGTATCTGGCACCCATTTCCCTTTGCAAATTCCAGTTTTCGTTCACTCACTAACAGCACCTGCACACTACCACAAATCAAATAAAAATTATTCCCTATAAACAAATTATTTCAGTCTCAAATTCTTCACATTGTTTTAACAACTTATTGTATTTGATAGATGCTCATATTAAGAAAAGAAGATAAGAATTCATTTAAACACTAGACTCTGTGTGGACTGTTGCTCATTTGCAATCTGATTTTCCCATGAGAACTTGAGAACTGCTTCTGAAACAACCCACAGGAAGCTCTACCCATTTGTCAAAGGATACTGTCTGGTATTCATTTTAGCAAGGTTCAAAGAGAAAAAAAGACAAGAAGGAAAAGGAAGGAGGGAAGGGGCTTGAATTTTATCTTGATCCCTGTAACAGACAGATAGCATTCTGTGCCAAATAGATAAATTTGATTTAAAAGCAAAAACTGCGCTGTGATTTTGAACTCTGCGATGAGTAAGATTCTTAGCCCATCTCACTAGCTAGTTAAACAAATACAAAACCAGGCAATAGAACTGATCTGGAGATAAGCAGGAACACTCCTTACCTCTCTGCCTTTTCTCAGTTACTCAACCAGAGTAAGAGCAGATCAACAGCAGGTTACACAAGGCAGCTTTACAGGATGTGTTTGTGTCTTTATTAGTATTTTGAGACTGAAGACCATGCTCCATGCCAGATGGACAAGACAGAAGTAGCAAATAGTGTCATCCTAATAGCTTGCCTTCTCCTACACTTCCAAAATATCCCCATTGTGCTTTTTACCCAGGTACATTCTCTTTCAGATGGCGAGTTATGCTTAACCATTGTGCTCTGAAACCTTTCCTGCTTGCCACACTAGAAAGTTTTTTTACATATCTTCAGTCTATTTTGTCCTTTTGCAGAGCACAAGGAAGAACATGTAGATATACAGAAAATATACATTCCTGCTGAAATCACAACAAACCACATTCTCTTCCACCTCTCCACTTTATGTCCATTCAAATCTTCCCTTTGAAAATGCATATTACAGACATGACTTGCACGTACAAGCATGCAACATATACCCTTCCACACACTCTTTCAAAAGTTTGAGTCTTTCTATAAGTGTGTAGAGTTCCAAACGTAAAAAATCCTTTTAAAATGGATAATAGAGTCAAACACTCAGGAACTGGGAAATGTTAAAGGCAAGGTTAAGTTTGTCTAGTTCTGCACATGCATGACAACAGCACGCCTATTTATGTGATCCTATCTTGTTTTTTCTTGGGACCATTACAGATTCTTTGGCATATCTCCTCAATCTTCTTGCCTTTTGCCTCATCTTTCCCAATAAGACTTCTCAGCCTTGTCTCTTTCCTTCTTTCAGGCTCTTCAGGCTTGTCCTTTTCATTGTACATAGATAGTCTATCCTTAGGCTGGGCAGCTTTGAGAATGGCTGCTCTACTGCCACTGTAGGAGACAATTGGTTTGGGTAGCAGTGCAATGCTGCAGGTCCTGTCTCTGTATTTGACTTACTAAATTGTGTTCAGTGGATGTGAACTCTGGCCTCCATGTGTTCCTGAACTTTTTCCAAACTCAGAGCTCTTCCTCACAGGAAACATAAGTTTTACTGATCTTTGGCTATGCTTTGTGGCAATGCAGATCTGTGAAATATGCTGGACTACATGAAGGGAAAATGTTTTCTAAGCACCAGTTTTCTTCCCGCAGTCACGTGGGACTATGTGAGCCAAGGATGCAGAAAGTGTTAGCTGAGGTGCATAACAACAATAAAGTTCCTGGCCTTAAAAAAAAAAAAAAAAAAGTACCCTATGTTGTCTTTGTGTTATTGATCTGTTTGGATCTGTGAAACATTTTTCTTTAACACATTTTTTTTCCATTACATTATTTGTCCTAAAAATTGAACTATAGAACAGAGGCTTTACCCCCATATGCAGCATCTTATTTTTTTCCTGGCTAATGCTTTGACATTTATTTTGGAAGGAGACTCTAATTAGTGAAGGGCGCAAGACTGAACCATACGTGTCACTCAGAGTTCCCAGGGAAAAGTACCAAACTCTGCAGACCCAGTGGTATTCTTTTGACTAGAATATGTGATACGTTGCAAGATACAAAGTCTCTGCCTGCAAAGGAATAATGACTCTTTATGTGTTCTGTAAAGACTGAAAACTCAATGTGAGAAAATGTCCCCTATGAAAATAATATACACTGAGGTTTGTTATCTTAGCATAACTCATCATAAGTCAAAGCTTAAAAAAGAAATTGAATTTTTTTTATCAGAGATGGATGCAGGAATTAGAAAGTTTTATTTACACATGACATTACAATTTCTTATGTTGGTAAGAGCCATCTGAAATCAAGTCCTCATATAAGCCCTATTTTCAGTCTTCCATCTTCCCTAGACAGACTCTACAGCTATATAATAGCTTTATATGAAAAAAAAAAAAAATCTAACAATTTAAATACCTCCTTTGTTTAGCTTTGTATTGCCCTTGTCACCTTCTGCACTACTATTCTTCCTATGTCACATCAGCTCTTGCACTAAAATATGAACTCTCTACGGAAGTGCATTTCTTTCTTCAACTTTGCATTGTATTAACTACATTTGGAGTATTTTCATGATATAAACTACATGCATACCCATACAAAAGGAAAAAAAAGGTTAAAATCATGTTAGTTATAATCCAAAGAATTAAAAACCCCCAGGAAATGCCAGAATGAAGACTGCCCAAGTGACATCAGCATGCCCCTAAAAAAGAGCAATAATCATTTTCCAAAATGTCTCAAAACTAATGGCTGAGGCAAAGGAAAAGAAACACTTGGGATTCATGGGTTCAAAACAACATTCAGGAGGAGACCATTGTTTAGATAGACCGTTTGATCCCTTAGGGCTTGTTTCCATCTCATTTCTTCTTGCACCTCCTCCTCATGGCTTTCCTCTTACCCTAATGCTTCAAATCTTTGCTTCAGAGAATGAAAGACTCTAGAGATTCCTGATGGACTTATGAAAAAAATCAACAATGGAGAAAAACAATGCAGTTTTCTCTAATCTAGTTCTTGGAAACATCTGTGCCATTTAATCTGAAACATTAAAACAAAAAATTCAGGCTAAGACAGACATGGAAAATATCAGTATAAACAGTTCAAATTTGGCAAAGTTAATTCAAATGAAAATAGAGCCTTATAAAGGGATCTCTTAGGAAACTTTGAATTTAAGAGGGGGGCATTTAACAGCTTTGCATGTAATAAAAGACTATATAAAAACAACATAATGACTCTACAAACAAGCATCACAGTAATGCGTTATGCATTTTTTGTGGATGGTATGGTCTTTCTAAGCTCAATTTACATGCAAATAACATAAAAGATTGTTCAGACTTCGAAAAAAACACCAGATTAGTACTGACAAAATAAAGACAAATCTGATGAAAACCTCAGAAATCCCAAGCCAACCATTATTTTAAAAAGCAAAGGAATTCAAGGAGTGAGTCAGTTTTTAATTGCTGGTAGTAATCTGCACAAGTGAGAATTTCAGTCTAGAAGAAAATTATGCCACAAATTGGCAATACCCCAGCTGTGTTTGTCAACTTAGAAGCACTTTTTTTGTCATTGAAAGCCTACAAGTAGGACTCAACAGCTTAAATGCTATTTTATCTTAACAGATGAACATGCAACCTGGAAATCCATCAGATACACAGACAACTAAAAATCTTCACAGGCAAATCACTTAGAAATGCAGTTGATATTAAGTGGAATGCATTTGCAACAGATTTCAGTATCTGTCAGAACTAAATGTTTCCTTATCTTTTTGTTTATGCATGAAAGAAGATAAAAATATTTTAAGCAGACAGAAGTATGAGCCCAGAACATGTGCCACAGGAAACCTAAATCTGAACACAGCTGAAGGATCCTTCAAAAGGGACTAACCCAAAGAATCCCTCCATCACACAGCAGTTGAAGAAGAAGAACAGACAGGATTTAGTGACGGAAAAGAAGTGTCCTGGGAGACACAGAGAATGGTGACACACTTTAAGAAAACCTCTGTGTTACAGGAATATTCCAGAAAAAAATTTATTTTATTTCTAACACAGCCTCTGTTCTGGTACCCAGCACATAGCCTAAGCAGTGGGACATGTAGTCAAGTAACTAGTACTGGGGAATTAAACCACTGGGGAGATACTCTTCATTCTTAGGACTGTAACACCCCCTGCATATTGGGCGTGGTGAGTAGGTCGTCTCAGAAACTCCCTCAGTAGTTGCATGCAGGAAGCTATTAAGGAACTTCATTCATTCAGGAAGCAATTAAAGGAGCAGAGGGAGTCAGTAGCAACAAAAATGAAGTAGTCTCTGCCTACCATCTGGCTGTCCTGGAATGGCAAAACTTCACTGATTGACTCCTCTCAAGAAAACAGTGAATCCCGAAATCCTGTCCCTGAAAATTATTAGAGTGGTGCAGGAGAGCAATTTTAGCCAAGGCACGATGATTTCTCTCACTACAGCTAAAGCAGATATATAAAAATCAGATCGGTCTCATCTGAAGCCAGTAAGAAGCTATTGGCCCCAGTTTAAGTAGTCCAGAGGAATAATTCTTGTAAGAGTTAGATGAGTAGCACTTGGCCAAAATCAAATGCCAGTCAGTTGCATCTAGTGTGGAGAGAAGTCCCTGAAAAAGCACAGCGATGACCTGCTGAGTGATACCAGAATACAAGATAGGTCTTGTGATGACTGAATCTTGTGATATAGAATGAAACTCAAACTCTCTCTCTCCCCTAAAAATTGAAGAGCTGACACCTTAGGTCAGAAAAGGAAATGAAAGAGAAGTTGGCATTTTAGGACAATGAAATTACAGTCCCTTACTGTATGTGTCTGCTTCCTGGCTGGCTAAATAAAACTTAGAATCTAAATCAGGGGAAATGTATCTGCCAATATAAGCCACACAACAAACAGGTAAGTACAGCCCCTTAAACCTGCTAGCCAGTGTTCCCCACTATTCTTCAGTATTGATTAAATTTTGCTGTTTCCATATACTATTTGGCCAGGAAATTAATTTAAAACAAGGAGGGTAAATTCAGCTTCTTGTGTAAACTGTGCTCATTGTTAATTTGTGCTGGCATCCAGGTGTTTGTCCGGTACTCACAGGTAAGCACTGAATCTCCCAGCGTGGGATCTGTAAGTAGAACCCCCACTGGACCAAGGAAGAGTCAGCGCTCTCATTTATTCAACAATTGCTGGTCTCTCTGTCAGAGCATGGAAGTCCTACAGATCCAGTGGAATACACTTCCTTCAAATGGGTTCCTGAAAGCCTGTTTTTGTCATAAGTCTCTGGCAGTACAACTTGGAAAATCCAAATCAAATTTCCTCTTACTTAATTCATTACAAAAGCAAAAATCGAAGTAAAGTCCAATAGAAAGTCTTTTTAATTCTAGTTAAGTGACAGGCTTTCCCCTCACCTTATCAAGTGTGTGAAGTTTCTTTTTATGAGACTTTTTTTCATCCTCACAGAAAAAAAAAAAGTCTTGAAGTTATTACCCATTTAATCACAGTACTTGATTTGCAATAAGGTCATATACAGTGTCTTTCTTACAATTCCTGGAGAACAACACGGCTCTGAAGCAGAGACTGAACAGTATTAGTGTCTGTTTTCACTTATCCCATTCTAAAGTTCCTTTTTACTTAAGCTGTGGCTGGCTTGCTTGGCATAAAACTTTCAACTCACAGTGCTCATCAGTGTTTTCAGCCAAATACTGAAGGTGGGGTACAGTTAGCAGGCTTGGCATCTGAGTAAGTATTCTAGGTTAAAAAGCAAAATTTAGCTACTAATTTGGGGTCCATCTTTTTTTTTTTTTTTCCTCTCACGTAAGACCAGACATTAGTCACTTTGTATGAAAAACTATTCATGTGCTTAAAGTTAAGCATGTTTTCAAGGAACCTGCTGTTTGGCACAGAATTCTTTTGCAATATGGCTTTGTAAGACACGTTTACACCATATCGCCTCTAGTTTTCCCTCAGCAACTCCTCCTCTCAGACCTCACAGAACAAAATGCATGTCAAAGTTACCCAGGCAACAAAAACAATGAATCCAAATTTATATGCTTTACGTGTGAACCAAAGAACACATACGTGCGGCTGGATACTCTGTTTGCATGGATCTTGGAAACGCAGTGGATGTATGCCTCTAAAATCCTTACAGAAAAAGAGGTTCAGATACAAAAAAGGGTACATGAGACTACAGACTAGGTCATTATACCATGGTGTTGTAGTATTTTCATTACTATGTCATGAGAGTGTCTTCAGGGAGACATCATTTTTTTGTGAACTGCTTCTCTGGACTCTGTGAAATGTGAAAAGGAAACTCATAGACAGTAAACTACATTGCAATCCCTATACGAAGGGTAAAAAAATCAGAGTGTTGAAAGCAATTGCTTGAAATGAATAAACGGTCGCAGATCACAAAAGCTAGACATCCACCCTTACCGTGGTGTTTTGCAAGAAGACTCTTCACACAAGGCAAAATTAACAGTTTGCATTCTTACTGAGATATAAGCATTCTAACATTTTATTTTTAAAATAAAACCATGCCTTTCTATCCTAAAATTGATATTCTTAGTTTCATTGTTTAAAAAATACAAACCAGATTAGATGAAATGTAAGTTGCATTTAATTTTGCAGACAATTAGATCTTAGCAAAATTAACTGATTTCTAACATACAAAGCTGCTCTCTCCTGCATATGCTGCTGTCAGTTCCCATTTTTCTTGAAAGAGTTTTGGGAGAACATTAATTTTTGCAAATATTAAACACAATTGCAAAAAAAGAAAATTATTATGGTTTGCAGGAAACACAAAACAAAGAAACTGAAAAACATCCCACCAAAAACAAGACCTGAAGCATTGTCAGCTTTGTTTGCAAGATTTTATTTTTTAAAATAATTAAATTATATTTCCAAATATGTTGTCACTTTGAGTTAAAAGAATATTAAACTTTTTATTTCAAAATTTCAAAGTTATTCTCTTATTCTGCCATAGATGACAATATGATTAACCTGGGTGGCCTTAATTGGCACTTTTTGGCAATAATAATATATTTTTTAAAGCGATATCCTGAACATATTTTTAATTCACCTCGATTTGTTTTTGTGAAACTGCATGTGTATAAAGGTGTGTTCTGCACAGCTAGTGTAAAGAGAATTACTCTGTCTGGAAGCCATGCCGTTCTAGCACAGTTCCTCAGATGTAGATATACAGAAGAAGACATTAACAAGAGAGCAGTTCCCAGTGATTTTCACACTAGCATAGCCCTCTCTACCATTCACAGGACATGTGGTGCAGCAACAGAATTCTAAAGCACTTAAATTTGCTTGTGGAAACAAATGCAAAGTTCTGGATTGTGATTTATTTCTGCTTCGCTTCCAGATTATACTGCTGAACCTTTTACAGAAAGCAAGAAAACTAAACTGAGAGAAACCTGAAATCATCCATACAATCTGACCAAACCAGGATCAGGGTGCTAACTTTGGTGTCCTTCCAGAAGCAAACAGAGTTCTGGTCTGATGATGTGCGCTGTATAGCTACCCAGCTATTTCTGTACCAGCTGACAGAGTATGTGCTCGGTACAGGACAGCACCAAGAGCAGCAGGGTGTGCCCTTCACTCTCTTGGCACATCTCCCTGACCAGAATGTATACCTGCAAATCAGTAAGTTTAGTGGACTTACTCCTCAGGCAGCCATTGCAGCTCTGAAGTAGTATGGTAAACTTGTGGGCAAAATCACAAAAGCTCTTTTATCTTCCATGGAGCAAACGGCTTTAAAGAAGGAGGTATGTTTGTAAAGAACAAAGAACATTTCTCATGCCCAGTGTTGGCTTGTCTGTGTGGCCTCATTGTGCATCTAAACCTAGACAGCTAAGAGACTTCATGGCAAAAGCATTTCCCATACTCTTTGGTTTAAGGCAGGACTTTTCCAACACTGCAGTAAGTATTGCAAGCCAGTGCTCTTTAACAAGCTGCATACACAGAATGAAATCTGTGTATCTCCTTTTGCAGTTCACACATAGTGCTAATATCAGGTTTAACCAGGGCAAACTGGAAAAGCCATTAAGCCATATAAAACAGTGACTACAATTTGAAATAGACCTTCATAAGACCCTAAAAAAGCACATACAATTACCAGGTTGTAAAAGAGGCTGAAATGCAATTGGTGTTGATATTTCTTCTGAGACAGTAGGTTTATAGGAGTGCTTAAATGTGTATTTGCTGGAAGGATCCCAAAAGGAGACGGGAGTGGAACAGAAGTCCCCCTTTCTTCCAATTTTTTTCTTATGCTCATCTACCCAATAGTGGTTGATCCCTAGGTTGTAGATGAGATGCATACATTTTCATTGTAAATATTAAAAATTTGGTAAGAGGAAAACACAAGTTCTTTACCATAAAAAACCTGATTTTCCATTATAAAACTGATGAATATATTAGTCAAACTTCTGGGCAGATAAATATAATGAGATGATATACAGAGAGGTCTTCCATGATCTGTTGGTTTAATGAAAGGAATGAGGTCATTCAGAGATAATAGACTGTCACTTAATTTAGCTCATCTGGTACATAAATCATCATTGTATCCCTCTCTGTGAATGTTGAAAAGGGATATAAAAGGTGAATTAGGAATTTCTGCTGTTAGCACATAGCTTTGTGGCCTTATATAGTATTTCTGTAAAGACTGTAGTTTGTATCCTGTGCTCTCCTGTTGCAAGTGGTAATATGTATCGCTATTTCCAAGTAGTTAAATCTAGGAAGGATAATGCAGCATCAGAACCTGTTCTGTCTTTTGATTACCTTCTCTTGAATCCTTGCCAATGGACATACATAATGTGAAATCAATCAAATGTATGGAAAGAAATAAGGGAAAACATCAGAAAAGCAGAGTGCTTAGGTTTCAGATCTCGGTCCTGCCATCTGAATCCTAGTTGAAACCATAAAGGACTCAAGCTATGATATTGGCCTCTGTACTCTAATTCACTGCATGTCTGAAGGTGTTTGAAGCCAACAGCCCAGTTTGGGTGAGGTGTTGGGTTTGGTTGTGGGTTGTTTTTTTTAAGGAGATTGACTGTTAAAACAGTGGTTTCAGACCCACCTCAAACCAAAGCATATTAACTTGTATCCGCTTTTCTCAGGACTCCCAAACCAGAAATACAAAGGCTGCAGAAACAACAAATATTTTTATGTTTTCAGCAAAATGAGATGTAAGAGTAGAATAGTGTGTTCAAGCATTCAGGGAGGAGAATGCCAGAGCTGGACTTCAAATCTGTCAGTTGTCCTGGCTGCCAGTATAATGCTCCTCTGTCTCTGTTTTCTCAAAGGCCGCCACTGTCATACTCAGCACCTTCAGGTCTCATTCCATATACCAAACACTGGTACTCCAGGAGGCAGTCTCTCTCTGTGCATGTGTTGTCCGACACGCCAATAGCCATGCCCATCATGATGGTATTGCATAGATTCAAGCATGTCAATACCTGTACTTGTAGTCAATTGCCTATTTTTATCAATGTAAGAAGGCAAAAGCAGTTAAGATATACAAACTGTATGAACATGGTCTATCTGTGATTTCTCCGACAGGACCTGAAGTGAATTTAGTGGATTTTTTTTTGATGGTGACAGCAGTGCTGCAAAGACCAGACTTGTTCAGGTCTTCTTGTCCTTATCTATAGTGTCTTGACTACTATGTAGAGACTACTGAAACTATAGTTTGTCTGTCTGTCCAGCAGGCATCTTCCTGATGTCTTTATGGATCACAGACAAGAAAAGTTTAATGTGGCCTTGGCAAATTCCTGAGCTATAAATCCTTTTCAGCAATTCTCATTTGCAAGTGGAAAAAAACATATCCTAAATTGGTATGCCACCATTCTTGATATTCCCAGCAGGCCACCCAATGAAAATCAATAAAGATGTTTGAATAGTCAAGCTCATTATTCCATTTTGTTCCTAGTTTATGTGTGAACTGTTCTCACATTCCCCCTTCCCTGACTGTGCCCCTTCCTCACGATGGTAACTACAGCATCACTTTTCACTGAGCTGGGAGGATGATAAGATGCCTACTTTCCAAATGCTTGCAACAGCTCTTGCACATGATCCTGGAAATGACAAGGAAACTGATTTAGTGATTTGTCAATACTGAGACAGAAGATAGGGCTATGCAGAGTATTGATGTGCAGTCCTCTTGGAAGGATTCAGTAAGAGACCAAGGAGACAGTGTCACCTGACTTAAAAGTCCACAAGGATTGAAAGTTGTTTTTCCTAAAACAAGAATATATGAACAAAAGTCCTTCTCCTGTCTCCAAGGCACCTATCTTCCTACACCCTCACTTCAGGTCTGGCTCCTTTGGGGGCCAACAGCTATGAACATGAATTGGCCACTCAACTCTACTTCCATTTGTTTGGTGCATCTCTCTGATATCAACACTTTGTGAAACAACACACTTAAAATCTCAAACCTAGACTTTGTTACTGATTTTTTTTCTGACATAGTGGGCCCTTCCACTGTCACTAGTCAACAGAAAGATCAGACATACCATGTCCCGCAAAAGCCTAGTCTCTCCTCTTATACAAGACCTTCTTCCTCAAATAATTTGAATCCACTTTCTATCTCTTTTCTCTGAAACTCCTCCTCTCTGGGCCACCCACTGTCCTTTAGACAGTGGCACTTATCCAACAAAACTTTTCAAGTGCTGGCTGAACAGATCCTGTTCTTCTACCTACTAAAGCCATTGGCAAAACTCCATATGACTTCAATGGAAGAAGAATCAGGTTGCTGGTGGATAACTGCACTTCTTCCACCAAATCTCAACAACAGATATTGAGTTGGTAACTGTGTGGGCCAGTCATTTTTCTCTATTGTATTATAAGAATACTGCAAAAGTATTGTAACTGTATAACGTTGTACGTGTCTCTAACACTGGTTTTTTGAATCTTACATGAAGTACTTGGCTTCTTCCATTTTATTTCTTTCAAATTCAGGTTCACATGCCAACAACCACTTGCAGAAGGAAAAAAGACTGACTCTCCTGGCCAAATGAAAAAGTATATTCCTGATATGGCATCCAGCTGAGAACTTGAATAGGAAGCAATATACTCAACAGGCATTCTGTGTCTTCCTCCAACCCATCATCCCACCAATTTTCGGTTCTCTCAACACTCTCAGAGACTAAGCATCAGCAGTTCCTTATTTTATTTTATTTTATTACCTTAATCATTTGTTTGTACCAGTGGTTGCTGAATGCAACCCTACAAAGGCATGGATGAAGAGAGAGGAAGGTCTGAATACAATAAGCTGGCCTGACTGTCAGCCTAGAATGTGTGCTGAACTGGTTTTTGAATTACAGATTTATGACGTGTCTCTGCATCCTTCTCTCTTAGTGCATTGCTTGGTTGCTTTTGTTCACCTAGTTCTGTGTGGTTAATGTCAGGTGCTGGTCTCCCTACCAGAACCTCCCTGCTGTTGGCCTCTCCAGTAACAGCCCTTTTCTGCAATTCCTGTCCCTTGCCCTGCTGCAAGAGCAGACATTCCTGATGAGACCAAATGCAGCACTCCTTGCAGGAACGTGTGTCCATAATACACCCACAACCTCTAGGAAGACTTACAGGCCTTTCTGAATAGTCAGACATTTATTTTGCTATGATTGGCAAACTTTGATGAAAAGGGGAATAAAAACAGTCATATAGGCTCAATATCGGATATAATCAAAATGGCAATCAAAGCAACCTCTAAAAGTGAGCATAAGCCATGATAGTTAAAATCTGTGCTGTGAGCCTCCACCAGAACATAGAGATCCTGTATCTGGGAATTCTCCTCAATCTGTTATGCAGCCAGCCACTTAAACAGAGGAAGTTTGACTGCTCCCATCAGAGATTTTGGTATACCTTTAATTATGGAGACAAAAATCAAGTTTACTTGCCAATGTCATTATGGAAAATCTAAAATATGATGAAAGGTAGACTGACATTCCTGAAGGCATGCTTAATCACATATAAGTGTTTTATTTACCAATGAATCCCAATGAATGTGTTATGATGTTAAGGTCACATTGTAATAGGAACTAAGATTATCCAACCAATATATGTGAATTTGCAATGTTGAGTAATTCTCACTTTTGGTTTTTATTAGTAACATCCTGTTGCAGAAGTGGCAATAGATCAGTCTGTGCTCTGCCCATTTTTATCTTGGGCCAAAACTGTTTTCATTTATTCCATGTCCAAATGAAGTGAGCAGTTTAGTCAGTCAGACAAGATACCATTACCACTCCCTGCACATCTGCCACATTTAAGAAGTTACATAAAGTTGAATGTGCTTTTTTTATATATTGTCATAAGTCAAAGAGAAGAACTTGGGGTTTATTATTTCATTATAATTTTATTTTATTAGAATTATTATCTTACAGGCTTTTACCTTGCAAAATAATCACTTGCAAAATAATCACAATCCAAAATTGGATTTTGGAAAGAAGAGCTACATGCCCTATCTGGAGTTCTAATAAAGCCCAGAACTAAACAAACCCCAAATTAAAACAAACAAACAACAAACAAAAAAGGTCTTCAAGATTTTAGGAAAATTCCAGTTGTCACTGACATTTTGTGTCTGGGGTTCATTTTGTTACAATACTCCACAGGAGCCCTAGCAGACCTAGACTTAGGGATCCTAGAGATTTTACACACAAGAGCTCAGTAGTGCCTGACAAAGAATTCAAGAAAACCCATGCCTTTCATATTCAGGTCAGCTTCATAGACAGCCAACTTGGCATCTCTAATAACTAAGCTTTCCAAAAAGTCTGCAGGGATATAACAGATATGGCAGGTTGCAGGCCACCAGAGATGTGGCACTGCGTCACCAGAGTAGCAAAACGTTACATACGTCTTTGTCAGCCCTACAATCTCTGTGAGGTGCTGTGCAGGTATCAGACCTCAGTTTCCTTTCTTCAGAAGCCTTGATAATTCAAGCACAAATCTCCTCAAGTTGACCACATATCTATTTTGACCTCCTCAACATTAAGAGATCAAGATATTTTTCAAAAAAATCTCACCATAATTCTTTGCTTTTTCCATTGCACTACCCCAGTCCCACAGAAGACCCAGAAAGAATCTTACCCTACAGTCATAACAGGAACAAAAATAATTGCACTTTATCAGGACTTCTCCCTACGGAGAAAAAATCCTCTTTGTATTCTTTGACATCTAGGCAAAACTTCTACCTGCTTCAAGGAGCCTGGGACCTCATTCTTATTTTTGTAGAGAATACCAGTGTTACTGAGAGGCTACAAAGAAAGCCCAAACCACAAATACAAAAACAAATACAAAAGAGAGAGTGAGAGAGAAAGAGTAGTTTGACCACTGAGAAAACATGTGATATAGTATTTGAAGCCAGAAGTATTTTCCCTCATGATAGAAGGGTACCAGCCACACTGTGGCACTCAAGCAATATCAATAGCAATGCCAAAGGATATGCTATAATGAGGAACAGGAATATGTGCTTTTCTGTGCTTCACAATGGGGCAAGAGTTTCCAAAACAAATATTTCGAAGGCAGAAATGCCCATGCAAACCACTTATGTATAACTCAGCATGCTGAGTGATAAATAACCTTCTGGGAATTTGCTCTGCAGTGTTTATTTCTCTAAAAGCTTTTTTCTATTGTAATCAAACCCTAAATTCAGATGCTTAAAATTTCCTTTAGAACTAGATAACTATCTCAATACAGCTGATTCCACAACACGGCACTGGGAGTGCCTCAGGAACTGTGATGGCAACATCAAATGAGTGTCCTCACAGACTCTAAGTGGATCAGGACTGGAAAAGTCATTTTGACTCTAGTCCTTTGAGTCACTCTGCATGCTGTCTTTTTCTCCTTAACCCCCAGAAAGCCAGAAAAAATGGCAGAGATTGCTATTCAAGCAGGAAGGCAAAGATCCTGAACAGTGCAGTAATTAGTGTAGTAAAATCCCACTGTAGTATTTGCATGTTTCTGAAGCATTTTACAGCAGGGCTGCTACCAATGAACTACAACATGGCAAGTTTACACAGCCATTGCTATTTAAAGAATTTTTTGCTCATAGAAATGTCACTCCATTACATCACAAAGGGAAAATGAATGGGGTATATGAATGGCAGAGTAAGGGAAAGAAACAGCTGGACATCATATGGTGAGATGTGAAACGGCTGGACTATGCTACTGAAGGCATAAAGTCGTTTCAACAGGACTACATCCTATCAACCTCTAAGACTCTGCAAGACACCACAAAGGAAATTAATAACATTATAAACCAAAAAAGTGAAAAACACAAACCACATTCCTTGCAGCAGTTTGATACTCAAGTTAATGACAGATTATTTCATGTAAAATGGGGTCCCATGATGTTAAGGCAACTTAAATTACTCTTATACAGTAGGATGATGGGCTGCAAGCAAAACTAAAAAATAGACTTTAACACTCAGGAAAACACAGGAGAAGTATAAATACCAGCTAATCCTGGAATGCTAAGAAATGGGCTACTCAGTTTCAGTAGTTCACAAAGTAACTGCAACACCTCGTTAGAGAGGTGTGTAAGAGAGGAAAATCATAACTACACAAAGGACCTAAGTTTATAAACAGTGAGTAAGCAGCAATGGTTTCCAGCATGATTTTATCAGCTTGCACAGATAAGGCCAAACATTGGTCTTCGTTCAGATGTATTAACTATTCACCATGGACTATGAATTCAACTAAGTTAGCACTTTTGGGCTGTTCACAGGTTGTAGAGACCTTCAATGTCATGAAATAGGTTAGGCAAACTAATGTTGACCTGTAACCTGGTCACAGTGTATTTGAAATAACTACATTTTCATTCCTCCTACTGTGGTGGTTGCCCGAGTCACATGCTTTCACCTTACTGCTTGAATAGATAATGCTTCCAAACAAACACATGTGAAAGCAGGATCTGAATATTTCCGGTGAGACTTTTTATACACATGTATGTTCATATTTCATGATGTTGTTCAGCAGTCTCCCCACTAAATTTCTTGGTTTGTACAAACAGTGGTGGAACACTAATAGGAGGCATCATGACTTCTGTGTAAAACTCTGTATTTTGTTTAAACAGATACTAAAAATATTTTTTGCACACAATCTGCCTATCTCTACTTCTAATGCAATTTGGTTCCAATGGAATTAGTAGGAGTCACCAAATTAGAATTACACTTACCAAACTACTATATACTCTCTAATCTGACTTTTCCAAATTCTTCTGTGATGTGCTTTCACCTTTTGGGAACTGATAAACGTATGAGCATAGTTACTATGTGAAAGAAATTGCTTGCCTTTTTACTTAGTTAATAGAATTACCCTACATGAGCAAAACACAGTATTTTTCAACATCATATGAAATAATTTCACTTTTTTTTTTTTTTTTTTTAACATAGCATGCTAAAGCTCACTGTGACTACTTAAAGTGTTTGGGAAGAAGAAGAAATATATTTGTATAAAATATAGCACTACGTTCTATAACAATGATATAAAACATTAATAGGAATGATGCTGCACAATTATATAGCATAGTCTAATTTTGTTTTTCAGTAAGTTAACAGGACATGGGGCATTTTAAGGTAATGATGGGCTTCTTCAAATCAACCCAAAATCAAGTATTAGCTTGGGAAATTACTACTGACTGCTGTTGCTTGGTGGATCTTACTTCCACTCAAATTATAAAAAGCTAGTCAGTAGGAATGAGCGAATAATTCCTTTTCATTCAACAGGAAATTTTTCAAATATTAGACTAAACCATTTTTTTTATTTTCTCTACTTTAGAGGAAAAACTGGGGAAAGTAGTTTCCTGCACACAGAACATTTCATTTGAGCCTTAACAGAATGCTGCATTCTGTGACAGTTGTACAAAAAAACAAAGAAAAAGCCAAAGGCAGAATACTCCTTTTTTATCTCAGAGCCCCAAAGCCTCCTCACTGGTTTTGTCCACATTCCTCAAATCTAGTTATTCATCCCCACTTATCTGTTCTTTTTAAATGCCAAAATATTAATTTGACCTACAAAAAACCTGTCACTCATTCACATTGGGCAGGAATAGAAAATTCAACTTAGATCTGACTTTTTAAATATTCAGCTATTGAATCAAAAATCAGTTGTTAGCACAATCTTCAGTGGAGGAAATCTGGGCTGAAGTTAGTATTTTTATTTGACGAAAGAACTAACTTTGTGAGGGTTAGCATTGGGAATATATACATCCTACAAAATGCATACACACTATATTTGGACAAAGTGGAAAGACCATCTATGTACAAAGAATAGCAAAGTATTTCCATTTTCAACTAAGAAGTTATACACTTGAATCTTAATCTAAGAGAAATGTTTCCCATTCAGACAAGAAAATGCTTTTGGAATGATAAGGACAAAAGTTAGTTTCCTGAGTGATCAAAGCTGAACTCACAGCTGGACTGTTCAAAGTTTGTATTTTCTTTAATTGTAATTTTATAATCTCACAGGTTATAAATCATCATTAATTTGACAATCTGGCTTTATGTAGGTTTAGTTTAATATGCTGGCATGCTGTATTTGACTCAGGAGTTAAAATAAATTATAACAAAGTTCCAAATTCAAACAAGTTTCCTTCATATTATAATGTTTTTAAAAATCTGCTCACCAGATTTAAAAGGTCAGCTTACTTGACTTCCCTTATTACTGTCTTCTCTGGAGTTCACACTTTGTTGACACTCCTAGCATGAGTATTAGCAGGATATGATTTAAATGTTTCACTCTTATGAACTTACAGTGCTTTGGAAGGGTAAATAATTCTCGTATCTTAAGACTGGAGACTAGCTTGTGGAGAGAAAATGAAACGCTGAAACACGCTATAGCAATGGATGTAAAGCTAAATTTGAACTTTACGGTTAGGTGTTTTGACACCTTTGTCGCACCAATGTGTTCTGCACCCTGTAATGCCACTTGTTATCAGAGTTCTGTTATCAAAGCTCTCTTCAGATTTTTGTCAGCATAAGAGTATTTTCTAGGATCTGGATACTATTCTCCCTGTGTCTCCCAAATGAACTTCAAATTTCTGCCACTGTCCAGATAGCTGCAGTAACCTACTCTATGTAAACAACCACCCGCGTCCCATTCTTCTCTCAATCGAGAAGATGCCTGACCCCATTCCCCTCTAAGCTATTTGACTTTCTGTCTAGAGCTCCTTTTCTCCAGAGACTTTCTTCTGGCACTGCTTCCCTTTCTCCAGCTTCAAGCCAATACTGAGCTGAATACTGCGTTCAACTCCCTGTCACCACTGTCAGAGAAGTCCAGGAGAGAGCTCCTGCCCATGCTCAGCCCATTTCCTCCCCTGACAATACCCCTCTGCCTTGGGGCACTTCTCTCCCACGCACAGGCTGTCTTATGACTCCAGGCAGTCTTATCTTGTAGTCAGCTAGGGCTTTTTCACTGCAGTGGCCCTCTCACTGTCTAACATTTGATATGATAACCAACTGAGGGAATAAAAAAGAAAGAGGAAGATCTTATCAAAGGAAAGGAGGGATCTTATCAATATGTATAAATGTCTGAGAGGAGGGAGTGAAAAAGATGGAGCCAGACTCTTCTCAGAGGTATGCACTGACAGAACAAGAGGCAATGGACACAAACTGAAATACAGATAGTTCCATTTAAATGTAAGAAAAATCTTTTTTTACTCTGAAGGTAGTCAGACATTGGAACGGGTGCCCAGAGAGGTTGTGGAGTGTCCATCCTTGGCTATATTCAGAACCCAACTGGACACAGCACTAAGCAGACTCTTCTAGCTGACCCAGCTTTGAACACATGGACTGGACTAGAGACCTCCAGAGAGCGTCAACCTCAGCTACTTGGTGCAAGTCTGTGATTCAGTGACAAATACGGGTAGGAGTGGATGCAGGTGTAAGGAAGGAGACATGAGATCCAGAATGAGAATTAATGAAAATACAGATTTCACTGATGCATGATGAAGGATAAAAATACACTTGAGGAAGCTGGAGAGAGAAAAAGAGAGGCAAAAAAGTATAGAGGAAGAAAGTGGAGAAAACCACAGCAGGAGATCCCACGAGGCAAATCTAGAACATCTAAGCCAGCATTCTTGCTGAACTGGCATCTCAACCTGCTGGAACTGTAAAGTTTTGTTTGGGCATTTCTCAAGCTACCAGTCAGTGGGTGACAACCCAAACATCAGCTAGGTAGAAGCTAAGGAACACAACGAACTGTGAAATGCCTAGAAACACGAAACAAATTACAAATTCCAGAAAGTAGAGACACCTGCATGCAGTCTGAAAAAGACTGCACATGTTCTGTCTCTTCCTTCCACCTGCTCTAACCCATATTTTCCTATCCTCTACTCCTCTCCCCACCAACTCTGACAAGTAGGTAACACTGTCACCTCAGTGCTGTCCTGTAGGGACAACAGTCCACCCAGAGACAGGAATGCTCTGATCCTACACAGCTGTTCTCTGCCTGGTACAGAGACGCTGACCCTTCCCTCCCACACAAGTTCTCTCCCTGAATATGCATTACTAACTTTGCTGTGTTACTGAAGATTCATCTAAGTTTTGAAGCTCTAACACAGAATTCCCCTTAGCCATCAGGGGAATGGCCAAAGAAGCCTTCACCCACTTCTCTTCTCTCCCTAGCAGTTTCTGAAATCCCCAGTTTGTGAAAGCTCAGCCCAATCCAGGAAAAAGGTGGCATGTAAACAGATGAGGAACACGTGTTTCCAAGTGGGAAATGGGGTAATGCAGACAGGGAAATTAGTACAGCTAGGCCTGAGCTGGCAGCTGTGGTAACAGAGGAGTGGAAGGGTTTACAAGGCATTAGAGGGAGCTGACAAGGTAAAAACTCAGGTACTAGACAATCACTTTATTTCCCAGACCCAGGCAGGCCTGGATTTTGATTTTATTTCTCTTTGATGCAGCTAATGTGGATTTTTCTGTCTTCTAGTTGGTATTTGTTTAAATCAAAAAGCAATCGTATGGGAATGTTTTCCACTCTGTTGACAATCAGCAGGACCAGAATGGCAGGTGGTTGCAGGGACGGGCTGAGAAGCATTGTAAGAATCAAAGGAAGCATCTGTCTGGGTGAAATATCATTTCTACTTTTTCATTTCCACCCATACTGAAACTATTTTTTAAGGGCATGCTCATGGTACACATGATTTAGACATTCAAAATATCAGCCTAACACATGATTAGTATGTTTCTGAGGAGCTAGTATCAGTACATCCCTCTAAACCTTCCTTAGAAACAAACATATTAATTTCCTCTCTGAGCACATGCACTGTCAGAGAAGCATGGAATATACTATTTTCAGATACATGTACCCTTTTAGCAATATAGCTGTCCTTAAAGGAGTGCTTACTCAGTGACTATGTAACATCTGACTGCAGCATACAGCCTTACAGACTGTGGTTTCTACTTAAGACAACAGCCAGATAAATTAAACACCATGTTGGAGAGCAAGACTTAGCACTTGCTTCATAGCATTTTTCTTCTCTCGATATCAGAGAGCTTTTGGGGGGACAGTGATGTCACAACCCCACTTCACAGTGAGGAAAAATGAGGCAGAGAGAAGCTGAGCTATTGACACCCCTAAAATCAAAGAGCAAACCAGGGGCAGAGTAAGCAGTAGGACCCAGATCTCCTGATTCACAGACTGCACCCTCCCACACTTCCTTTGTCAGCTTAAATATGCTAACTTCCCTACACATGTTGCCGAGCACCACTCCGGGTTTGTAAGCTTTTGATGGGTTAATTAGCACCGAAGCATTTTTTCTTCTGTGGTCTAGACATAGAAATATCCAGATTTTGTTTCCCTTGAAAGGCAGCCCATCCTGGCAACTGTACATGATCACCCATTTCTATGTTTTTCTAGGGCCAGATGGGGCTAAACATGATTTGAAGATTTTTTTCCTTTCCTTTCTTTAATGTTTCTTTTCCTTTCTTTCACTGACTAGCAGCTTGTTTGTTTTCTTTTGAGGATGATGCCAACCATAAAATAAAAAAATGCAATTTCCAAGGTGGGGAAATTAGAGAATGATGGATTTGCTGTTGCCAAGAAGAAATAATAATTCCTGGACCTAACAAATAAGTCTGAAAATAAAGAAGGGATTATTAAATGTTATATAATTTCAGTAGTATAAAAGCAGAGAGAACTTTCAAGAGACTGCCCTCTTTTTTTTTTAGCACTCTGGAGACCATGGACCATATTGTTCTCTTAGTCGTGCAGCTGTAAATATGCGGTTCTTCCTACTCCACTTGAATTACCCCTGATATCTCTGGTGTAACAAAACAGGATCTCCCTTTCAGGCTTCTCTCCTATGCGTACATGCTTGCAGGCAAATACTATACTATAGGCCTGGGCCTCAGTTAGAGACTATGGAATTAGATTTGAATTTTCCCACAGGGTAGGGGCTTCATGTTTGGTGGTTTTTGCCTCTAAATTGAGTGGTCCAAATCCACATACTTCAAAATCTGGTTAAGTATCAACTCCAATCTAATTCTAGTTTTAATGTCACTGCTATTCTATTTATTTCTTAATATTTTTATTTTAAATTGCAAATACAATTTTTAAACACATTGCTGAAGTTATTTGCCTAGTATACATACAATAAATACCTAATAGTAAGTTTGAAAAAAGGTGTCACTGGCACTCATTTGAGATTAGCTGTGCAATTCGTTCCTGGAGTTCCCATTAGATAAAATGTTCCACATCTGTACTTGTAAACTGTGTATGCCACACCATACAACTTCATATTCTCTTCTTTCTGTATTACAAGGCACCACCTGCTATAAAATGCTGTACTCCACTAGTTTAATTTCTTTTAACTACAGACACACTGTCAAATACATTCTACCTGCCTCAGTAGTCATTTTGCCAGTACTCGGAAAAGCACTGGCCATCTGAATGCCAAAGTTAGTTGATCAAGACAATAGCATATAGCAGAGGTGTGAGGGTTGTTGTTTGTTTTTTTTAATCAGCTATGCACTCGTTGACACAAACTGTGCTCTGAATTTATTAATAAGATTGTATCTTTTTATGTCAAACCTGAGTTACTGCATAAAATAATCATTTAATGTACTGCCAGAAACAAACTGCTTTCACACACTACAATATGAATGTACAACATTAGGATTCACTCCAGACAGTTGGGCACTCCACTCATATTTAATGGAGATAAAGACTGTATTGTGTTTCTATTGAAATAAAGTTTACAAATGCTGACACAAAGTAGTGACATTTACATTCTTGATCAAGACTTGAAAAACTTGCTTCAATAGTAAAGCAAGTGTCAACATGATAAATTTTTACAAAAACATACCACTTTACCCCTAAAATAGGAGGATAAATGTTCAGAAATGTAATCAATTTTAGCCACATTCAGAACTCTCCTTCCTGATCTGCCAAGGCTTATTTCCAGTTCTTTGCTAGTGTTACTGCCATGACTACGGTGGTGTAAAACTATAGTAATGAAGTGTCAAATCAAGGCAAAGGGGGTTACCCAGCAATGAAAAGCATGTAATTTTATGGTTCTTCATCCCGATCTCATTTGTAAAGACACCTCCCAACCCTTTCCCTTCCAAATCCTCTCAAGACAGACTCCCAGTCTGTCCTATACAAAAATAAGTAACAAACAATGTAATGGTCAAAGACCACCTGGAAATGGTGGATATTTCAGACGATAAAATTTTTCATGTCTTTGTTGTCAGTGCAATCCATATGTGAACCAGAAAACCTGGATTATAATTGGATTTTTCAGCTGGTTGATGTTGATGATTTCACATGGTTTTGCACCTCACAGTCTTCTTTTTCCCTCCTGTCTGTTATTTACAGAGATTGCATTTCCGTAAGCAAGAACACACAGCACTTAGCATTCTGGACTCCAATCTCATGTGTGAACTTCAGCTGCTGGATTAGTACAAACTATATTAACACTTTACTTACAGGTTCACTTTCCTACCCTATTTAAGCTGGTATGTTTTTTGTTTTTCTGGTTCAGAGGTGGTGTTCTATAGATATCTGAACTGTACCTTTCCTACTGTGGATAACTAACATGCAACAACAAAATAATAACTTGCATTAGTAAACATCTGTAGAGTGTTATAAACATTAATTCTCAACAGGAAAAAAAGTATTTGCATTTCTGCTAGGATTTCCATTTCATGGTAAAACAAAATATCGGAAAATTTAGTGCATGTCACAGGTAGTTGCTGACAGCAGAGGAATATTGAGACTCCAGTATTAGTACCACCTCAGGCTCTCAAAGAGCCTATGCCTAGGCACAGCCTCTGCCTAGCTTCCCTGAATATGTTTACATAAGTCCTATTTCCTCTAACATCCTCCATGATGTCCAGAGCCATCTGAAGATTTCTCAAAACTGTCAGGGAGTAATAAGAGCGGTGTTGCTTCGTAAAGGAAGGGAAGCCAAGAGCTGGAGTGACAGAAAGCAGGAGATCAGAGATTTAGCAGAAACACATGCTGCCTTGTACCTCCTATCTCCTCCATCATCCTGAGAAGCCTGTCAAACTTTCAGGGCTTTGGCGTAGGCAAAATAAGCAGCAAGCAGATGGACTTTGCTCTCCCAAGTATTTTACTTATGTCTAGGGCCAGGTCTGCAGAGCTTCTCTTCCTTCACTAGTCCATTCCCTGAAGCCATTCCTCAGGACTCCAAACCTAGCATCCATCTTCTGGTTCAGGAAGTCATAGTTTCATTCCTTTAGATCTTTCCTTATTCCTGCCTCCTTGACTAGCCACAGATAATTCCTTCATCTCAGCTCTGTATCTGAATATCATTCACATTTGTCTCCTTGCTCAGCTCCCTGTCTACTCCCATCTCCTGTCATTGGCCCCACTTTCATTGTCTTTTCCCCCCCTTCATCTCCATTAGCCTTATTCAGTCTCTTTTTCCCAGAAATCCCAGTTCATATCTCAAAGAACATCTTACTACCGTATCTGCCACCTCATTCCCAGCAGTTCTCTGTTCCTATCTTCTCCTCTACCAGTACTAATTTGTCCCTTTGTATTTCACATAACTGCTAGATATTTGGCCTCTGTTCACTTCCCTGTTTCTGCCCTTGTCTGAGTCACAAGCTCAATCAGTTCTGTTCTCTCTGCCCTACTTTTCTTCTCCTCTTTGCTCTGAATCTTTTCCTCTTGTCCCCATAGAGGTTCAACTCTTTGCTTTTCTTGCCCTTACCTAGATCAGACATAGCACACATCTGTAGTTGCAGAGAAAGTCTTGCCAAACCCCAAGGTGCAAAATGGCCCATACAGAGATAGATTTGGGGAGTATTAAACTGTTATATTCAAAGTAGGTCTTTTCAGAGCCCATGCAAAATGTACTCTCTTAGAGGCTTATAACTTGACCATATGTGGAACAATGGAAGTTGTATTACTGATGTGAAGCTTTTCCTCTCTGCTTTCAGCCTCACCACCCCAGAAAATGCTACATCTGTGCCTTAAGGCACTGAAGTTCTAGAGCTTTTCAAGGAAAAGTTTGCCACAGCTTTTTAGACATGGTCAGAACCAACATATTTTCCTTTAGTCTTATTTTTGGAAATGTCTGAACTGAGTTTTCCAAAATAATCAGCCTTGGGCAGACACCTGACATGGAAATTTTCAGCCCAAACTGTGTAAGTTTGACAAAGTTATAAAGCAAGGAAAAGCGAGGTCTTATTATGGGAAGAGTGGGGGCAGACAGTGCTACCAACCACACCTGTGATACTGACATGTTATAGTTGACATCATTAATACCTATTTTAGCATAGGTTATCAAGTACTTTCCATGATAATCCCTTAATTTTGTAGAATATTGGTCTTTTTGCCAAAGTCTTCCATGCTTGGTATTTGACCAAAGGCAATTTTTTTGGAGAACATTTGAAAAAAAAAAAAAAAAATCTACTGAGACACTTCTGAGTTATGTGTGTGAGAAAGAAAAGTACTGAACATTTTGCCCATTGTTAGAAAATTTTTCCAGGACAACTATTCAAGGATGGCTAAACAATAAAACATGAAACTTGGCATTTGAATATCCTGTAATGAGCAGTACTTGTCTGGATAAACTGGGAAGGAAGGGGAGACAACATGGGGGAAGATTACCACATATGGGTTGTCTCCCAAAACCTGAAGACTAAGATAAGGGAATTTTCTGCAGTTTCAGAACTTCTATTGTGTGTGAATCCACATTTGCCTCCCCTCTGCCACTAAGTGAGAATGAACTCCCACCATTGGTTGTTCTGAGCTCCAACTGAATCTCCACTGTTTAGCAGACTCCTGGATCCTGTATTTATAAATGAGTGATGATTAGAAATGAGTTACCATAGGTTACTGTCCTTGAGGTGATGATTATATCTGGAGGACAGACTCACCAGATATCCCCTCAATCATCCACAGAGAAAAGTATTATCTATACAAAACCAAACCAGTCCCTCACTCTGTGCTTTGTGTGCTGTGAGCACTGTGGGACCTTAGCCATTCCTTCAAAGTGCTCTCTTTGCCTTACTTTCTAACTGCTGGTGGGTTTCTTAGGCCAATGTTTCTGTTTTTTCTTTATCTTTAAATCTTGCCCCGAGCCTTCTTTGGAAGTGTCCATTTTACATAAATTGAAAAGGAGTCTTATCAAATCTCTGCTGTTTCATCCCCCTTGGGCTGGCACCTCTTGCTGCCCCTGACATTATTTCAGACATGATCTGATGCCATTTTGAAGCACGATATTGGAATTGCTAAACCTGTCATATTGTTTCATCTCTAGTAAGAACAAAAATGCCAGATAACCATATCTCTCAGTTCTGGGAAAAAAAAAACATACTGCCTATATTTTCAGTGTTTTTTCTCCATTCTTTTAGCTAGTAGGTATTGCCTAATAAATTGCTTTTTGTTGAATCTAGAAGAAATTTTGAGGGAGGGTACAAAATACACTGCAAGAGGAATCTAGAGGATGAAGCTATATTCACATGGATAGGACTAGCTATAGCATAGTTTGGACATTATTCTCTCATAGCCAGAACCAGGACAGTGAGATATGCAGTTTTGGTTTATCACCAAATATACAGTGCAAGAAATAGTGACGCAAAAGTGTTGGAGCCTGTGGTGTGGAGAGACCTAAACGGTCCATTTCCCCTCTCTGCACTTGTTCTTCCTTTCCTTTTTCTTTCCTCCACAGTGTACAACATGTGCCTTTTTCAGCCCTATGCTAAATCTTTGGCTTGCAGCATAAATGCAGATCAAACAAATCTGCAAGGAAGATTGCTTAGAGAGAGACCTGTAATGTTTTTTAGGTAGCAATCACTCTGCCTGCCAGATAAAGCCTGTTCTACTTAGCATTTGCTGTCACCTAAGCTCTTTAGGGCTACAGTCCACCATACATCATTTGAGTGGAATTGAGCACTTTCTTCTAGTTCTAAGAAAATCAGAGATGCAAGAAATTCAGATTGTGACATTTTATAGACATAAGGGTACTTTTTCATCAGTTTGGTTTGGTTTTATTTCAGAAGGAAGTTTTTGTCTACCTCAGAATCCTGTGCAACTGACTTTGTATCTGCAAAAGCAGCCAGCAGTTCAGCAGACTACCCAAAACACTGTGGAAAACTGTGACATTCCAAGAACATGTTTTCTGAAATAGATGCAGTGTGATCAAAAAGAAATTTAGCATGAGTTTGGAGCATGAGTAGTAATGTCCGAGAATACACACCAATTTTCTACACCACGCAGGAGATGAAACAACTGCCACTGATGTGTAAGGGTGCATATGTGGTTAAAAAGTTATCCTCTGCTTTGGTAGGCAAGGCTCTAGGCTGCAGAAATGGGACAAATTTGGGGTAAGCCACAGTTGACAGGAAGTTGTCTGTGCACTGTGTATAAAAACAAATCCTCTATGCCACACCACATCACACATCACACAACTTTGTGTTCTTTGTGCTCTCCAAGTTTTCTGTGCTGCATACGTACATATGCTTACAGTACCAGCTGGATTTATCATAGATAATTGTAGTCACTTAGGTGTCTAGACTTGGCTGATTGTATAGGCTTCCTCTATAGTCAATGGAGACAAACACTTCAGGGAAATTCACCAGATCTCAGCATAGATGTCAAAATAAAGTAGAATAATTTCCTTCTGGAACTGTTGATCTGCTGCTGACCACACTAACAGCCTATGTAAGGAGCCAGACTAATTGTCCATATTGTAAGATAGCTCATATTACCTGAAATAAATACACCCCGGCATGTTGGCATCTGCATACACACCATATCGAAACTTTCTTGATCTATTTTCACTTAAATCCTGTACCCCTGATGGTCAGAATACATCCAGCTTTCTAATACATTCTGAAAGATGACCATCAGCCAATGATTTCTTCTTCCATGAACATCTTTACTGTAGCTTAGAGTGGAATCAGACTAACACTGAGCAGTAAGTGGCAGAAATATTTACTTTGGCTCCAAAATATGAAATTTAGCTCATTCAGCATTCAGACATGTTGGCAGGAGAAATGGCACAGTGGAAGCTTTGATTTTTAAAGAATGTCTGCCCCACCTGACACAATGGAAAATATTAAGGATTCTCCTTGTACCTATGAGCTTAAAGCAAGAGCACTGCAAAGTTCAGAAATTATTTAACAGAATCTGAGCTGTGAATGTATACAGTACCTTTAAAATGACTGAGGTTGATAAAGAACACGACTGAGTAAGTACAATCAATTGCTTTTGCATGAAAAAATATACTGTCAATGACAAGGTAGTACCTACATGTCTGCTAGCATAGTTCTCAAATTAACTGAGGCTTTTGCTGAAGATACGCTGTCCTGATTTTTGTCTGGGATAGAGTAAATTTTCACAAGCTGGGAGGGAACACAGCCAGGACAGCTGACCCAAACTAGTCAAAGGGATATTCCATACCACAGGATGTCATGCTCAGTATATAAGGGGGGAGCTGGCCAGGGAGGAGGGATCGCTGCTTGGGGACAGGCTGGGCATTGGTTTCTGGGCAGTGAGCAAATTGCACTGCGTATCACCTGCTTTGTATATTCTTTATTGTTGTTGTTATTTTCCTCTTCCTTTGCTGTCCCAGTAAACTGTCCTTATCCCAACCCACGAGTTTTGCCTTTTTCTTCTGATTCTCCTCCCCATCCCACAGGGAGGAGGTGGGGCAGGGGGGATGTGGCAGGGGGGTGGCAGAGGAGTGAGCACCTGGCTGCGTGGTGCTCAGCTGCCAGCTGGGGCTAAACCATGACGGTCCTTTTTGGTGCCCAATGTGGGGCTCAAAGGGTTGAGATAATGACAGATCTG
>VXBL01008297.1:37091-61245 GCA_013400195.1 Aramus guarauna
GCCATCCAGCCATGAAGGGGCAGAACCCATCTGTATTTCTGGAGCAACAGGGGGATCCCAACAGCTGACTGTACTGGAGGCCAAAGTGAGTCTAACTGGCAAAAGCCCTGCATTGTGACTGGCCCAGAGGCTCCATGCATCCCGGGCACAGACTACCTCCAGAGAGGGTATTTCAAGGACTCAAACGGGTATCAGTGGGCTCTTGGCATGGCTGCCTTGGAGACAGAGGGAATTGAACAGCTGTCTACTTGCCCAGTCTCTCAGAGGACCCTTCTGTTGTGGGGTTACTGAGGGTCCAAGAACAACAGGTGCCAATCGCTACCACAATAGTCCACCAGCGGCAATATCACACCAACCCAGACTCCCTGGTTCCCATCCATAAACTGATTCGTCAGCTGGAGAGCCAGGGAGGGATTAGCAGAACTCGCTCACCCTTTAACAGTCCCATATGGCCAGTGCGAAAGTCTAATGGGAGTGCAGACTGACAGTAGACTATTGTGGCCTTTATGAAATCATGCCACCACTGAGTGCTGCCATGCTGGACATGCTAGAACTTCAAGATGAACTGGAGTCAAAGGCAGCCAAGTGGTACGCCACAGTTGATATCGCGAATGCGTTTTTCTCAATCCCTTTGGTGGCAGAGCGCAGGCCACAGTTTGCTTTGGAAAGGCATCCAGTACATCTGGAATCAACTGCCACAAGAGTGTAAACACAGCCCCACCGTTTGCCTTGGACTGATCCAGACTGCACTGGAACAGGGTGAAGCTCTGGTGCACCTGCGATACATTGATGACATCATCATATGGGGCAACACAGCAGAAGTTCTTTCTCAGAAATGGAAAAAAATAGTCCAAATCCTTCTGAAATCTGAATTCGTCATATAACTCAATGGTGGAAGCAACCACTGGATGGCTGGAAACATATCCTGTGCCCCATGCCACTGCCTGGAACACTATCCTGGGCCTTGAAAAGCAAGTCTTGTGGTGACATGGCACCCCAGAGAGAACTGAGTCAGACAATGGGACTCATTTCTGAAACAACCTCATAGACACCTGGGCCAAAGAGCACGGCATTGAGTCGTGTATCACATGACCTGTCATGCACCAGCCTCTGGGAAAATCGAATGATAAAATGGACTGCTAAAGACTACCCCCTGAGGTGGGACACTCAAATGTTGGGATACACATTTAGCAAAGGCCACCTGGTTAGTTAACACTTGGGGCTCTACCAGTCAAGCTGGCCCTGCCCAATCAAAACTTCCAGGTACTGTGGAAGGGGATAAAGTCCCCAAAGTGTGCAGGAAGAATATGTTGGGGAAGACACTCTGAGTTATCCCTGCTTCAGGCAAAGGCAAACCCATCTTTTGCTTTTGCTTGAGAACCTGGGTGCACTTGGTGGATGATGCAGAAGGATGGAGAAGTCCAGTATGTACCTGAAAGAGATTTGATTTTGGGTGAGAATTAGACAATAAATTAAATTGCATTATGTTAATTGCTAAATAACCCTGCCGTTGTATGTCATCACCACTACAATATCAATAGTGTTACAGTAAGAATCACCCAAATTAATGAAGGATGAACTTTGATGAAACCAAGCAAAGTACAGCGCTGATGGAACTAGAACTGGCTTCAGCAACTGGCGCTCAGCAACTTCCTTGAGATTGACACCTTCAACCTGCAGACCGTGAGCATGGGCTGCGCCAGACACACCAGCTGCGAGCTCTGGATGCAGCGTGCAACAATCCAACAGCACACACCACCTCTCCTGCCCTGAGAGACTGTTACAGCAAATGGAGCCTAACGTCATGGATTAAATGAACACAAGGGACATTTTAAGGGGATTTTGAGGGATGGCCCATAGACTAAGGGAATGATAACTCTGTGTGGGTGTGTATATATCTAAGACAGGAAAAGTGATGATGATTAAGTGTAAAGTGTAAGATCTGGGCATGACATAGATGGTATAGTATAAGACATTGTCCTGGTTTTTGGCTAGGATACAGTGAGTTTTCAGAAGATGGGAGGGAACACAGGAGAGGTGACCCAAACCAGCCAAAGGGATATTCCATACCATACGACATCATGTTCAGTATGTAAGGAGGGGAGCTGGCCGGGGAGGAGGGACGGGCTGGGCGTCAGGTTCCAGGCAGTGAGCAAATTGCACTGTGTATCACCTGCTTTGTATCAGTATTGTTGTTGTTAGTTTCCTCTTCCTTTGCTGTCCTGTTAAACTGTCCTTATCCCAACCCACGAGTTTTGCCGTTTTCTTCTGATTCTCCTCCCCATCCCACCAGGGGTGGAGGAGTGAGCAAGGGGCCATACAGTGCTTAGTTGCCAGCTGGGCTAAACCACAACATATGGTTTCACTAAGTATTTCTTTCTTACATCTTTCCTAGTAAATACCAAAATAATATGAATACTCCCTACGAGACAAGCTCCCAGATTATAGTTGAATAATTCAGATACAAGGAGAAGATTCTATTATGGTCACATAGCCAGCAGTAAAAGTCAGGTGTTCTAAATTTCACAGCTGTGCAGCTTGCAGAGAGCCCTCTCCCCTCCTTGCAGTGTTCCTATCAATGCCATTCATATCCTTCGTTCAAAATCTCATGGTATTTTTTTCTCTGCTATCACCATCCTACCTACCTACCTCACTACCACCACCTCACTATCTACTCTACATGCCCTCTTCTAGCCTCAGCACCTTAACTTTGTCTTTTGTACCTTTCCCCGAGCTTCACTGCAACTTTGGTCTCCCTTCCTTACACAAAAGGTGCTTGTGGCAGCTTTGTCCCTTCATTGGGCTGAGCAGGCGGAGTAGTCTCTTCCTGACATCGCTTCCAGATTGCTGCGGAAGTGTCAAGGTTTATTATTGGGATCAGCCTCACTTGCAGAAGGCCTTCAGTTCTTTGGCATCCTGAATACCACCAGTCACAAACTTCTGCCCTCTCAAACTGTGAAGACCTTGGATATTTCTTTTGCCTTTGATGACTTTCTTCCTATCTTTTAAGACATTTAAATTACCTTACTTACAATGACATAACGATATTTTTTCAAGGGTTTGCCTTTGAAAAGCATCACGTTTCTGCTGGGTAGCAGACAACATTTTCAAAAGCAGGATACTGCTCTCAGCACTATTTTGCGCAACAGTGTACATGGTAGACATTATAATATTCTATCATACTGTTTCAGGAATAGAGACTGCACCATTTTTGGAAAATTACAATATAATGGGTAATTGCTTAGTGGAAGAACAAAAACCATTTTCCAATTCCTTCCCGACTCCTGCCCCCTAAGGCTGATCACACAAGACTGGATTAGGCTCTAGAAACAGAAGGTATTATCACTGAAGCAGCAAAGGATCAAATAAGCTGGACTCTGGGACAGCTGAGCTGCTTAAAGAGCATCTTTGAAGTCCTAAGCTGATAACAGACAAATTTTTTTTCTGGTCAGATGTTTTCATTAAATAGGAGCTGCACTGCAAGCTCTGCTGGGCAGCAGGGAGGCAGGAAGCATAGGTTGTGTAACAAGGAGCAGGAGCAGCACATGTTTTGTATTCAGCACTTTGCCTGACTCAACAGCAGGGCTGAATGGCCCTGCTGGGAGCCACATCCAGAACTTTTTGGCCAGGAAGATTAGTTAGCAGAGTGCCAAGGTCTGCAAAGGTAAAGTAAGAGGGAACTGAGGGGGCTCTTGGAGACCTGAGCGTATGCAGAGAAATATGCTGTGAAGGGAGAGGGTGAACTACGCTCTTCCAAAGAAGTGTACCAAGCGTTCAGGCTGAGGAAGGCTTGGAGAAGTAATGTAAACAAAACAGTGGAACTCTTTTGCAGATGGAATATTTAGCTAATATCTCTTACTTTGGATCAAACCGTATCCTCTTTTCAGGATCATTGAGCCTAGCCACATTAGACATGCATCTGGCCTACTGTGCTTTTCTGAGCCCAGCAGTACCATAGCAGACATACAGTTTAACTCACAGAAGCTGTTACATTCCAGTTTTCTACCATTACAAACTGAAAAAATTAGCACAACAGGATAGCCCAAAGTGTCCAGAGAGGACTTAAATGCACAAAATCCCTTTAAGTCTCAAACAGGCTTGATCTTTGATCACCTACATACTTTAAACCCCATGCTCAGCATGAAAACTGTTTTACTTATGTATTTATGTCTTCCCCACTTTGATTTGTTTTTGAGAGTGAATGCCAACAATATCTCATTTTGCTTTCTTCATTTACTTTTTTTGACTCAAAGCAAAGAACAAGCCTCTCCTCTGTAATAGATTTGAAGCTGCCCATGATAATTCCCATATCCTATGCACGCACTTACTCCGTTGTTTACTGCATACAGATACTGAACTAATATAGTAGCAGGACAGGCAGACTGGAAAATGAAGGTGCAGTTAGAGTAACACTGTTCACCATACACCTGAAACATAAGGCAAGAGTCTTTTTTCTTCTTTTTTAGCAGAACCTGTAATAGACAAACTGGAGTTTTTTTTCCAAGAGATAAGCAGTCCTTTCAGGGAGAGCAGGAATCCAGAGATTCAAGAATATTTCAAGTAAGAGAAAGGGAGAGAGATTATGTCTTGAAACTGAGAAATCAGACTCCTCTATGAGGAATTAGGGAAAGGTTGACTTATTAGGAACCCTGGGAAGAGGAAAGTATGGCCCTTAGAAAAGTGAACTATGTACCAACCTGGTGTAATTTTAATACCCTGTTTCTCTAATGTTATGCTTTGCCCCTGTTGCTAGAATTAAACAGCAGTTTAGCTTAAACAGATTGGCTTCTTTATTCACAGTCACAAATTTGCTAGTCCAAGAGAAGAAAAACAGTTACCAGAAACATGTAAGAGCCTGGTGGGTAATCCGAACTGATTGACAGGTTGCTGTTCTGTGAGAATACTCAAAGAAATATGAAGGTATGAAGCCTTGTAAATGTCTAGAGGGGTACCCACAGAGATACAGAAGGGAACAGCAACATCCCATCTCCTTGAACTTACCAAGCTTGTCATACTGTTTAAGAGCAGAGTAAACCGATGGCAAACTAGGGAGGAAGCACAGGAAAGCTGATCTTTCATCAACAAGCCTTTTGTTACATGGTCAAGCTACTACTTCCAAGAAGTAAGAAGAACAAATGGGGAAATATGTATTTAAATACTCAGATACTTAAATCCCTCTTCCTGTTACCCTGCACACTGTCTTCAGAGGTCACTGTTGCTTGTGTGAGTGAATCATGCTTGCGCTACTGAACTACCAACTTTCCCTGTCTTACATCAGACAAGGCCCTCCACAACCTAGGACTGCAGCTTTTTGTCTTGATTGTTACTGTCCTAATATAAATCCCCATGTGTGCAAACGTACAATTACAAATAGGTACATCTGCAAACAGCCGTCAGTGCAGTTAGTTTTGCAAAATGGAGCCTAGTGTCTCCATGAAGTTCCCTGCTGACTGCATTCAGTCACTCACAATTAAACATAATCACGGTGTGCAAACACAGCCCATACTATGCAAATTATGTGAAGTATTTACTTGCTTATATATTGCTGACACACAAACCAATGTTCCTACTGTGACTCAGTGACACTTGCTAAGTCTCTAGCAGTGGGTTTGCTCCTGTATCATAAATGCTAAAAATTTCGCAAAAAGCTTTGGTGCTGCATGTGAGCAACATAACTTGCGTCCTTTCAGAGCAGTATTAGCTCTAAACAGCAACAGAAGCAAAAGGCAGTAAAAGGTTATTTTTTTCCACTATGCCTTTGATAAACACAAGCTAAAGCTCTGTTGAATAAAATGGAGCTAATGTTTTTGTGTTTCAAAGCAGAATCACAATTGAAAAGGTTTCTACGGAAATGAAGCAAAGAAGCCAGAAGAAAATTGTGTTTTCTTTTTTTCCTTCAAATAGACAAGTTTTGAAGTGGTTATATAATATTTAAGTTACTGAATACTGAGCATTACTCTGTTCAAGAATAAATGATTCACATATGCAGCATGATTCAGCCAAATTTACATGCTGTGAATAAATGTTTATTTATGAAATTACACATGCAGCACAACCAAAATGAAGCAGGGACAAGCTATGACAGCTCTCCTAGGATACGTATAATACGAAATCTTTCATGCAGCTACTAATCTGGCATATACATATTTAATATGCAGAAAAATTCACAAGAAGTGGACTGACAGACCAAAGCCAAGTTTCTCGCTACAGTGTTTCTGCTCCATCTTTTGCAGCCCATGGACAAACTAGGTGGACCTGCAGAGACAGTATACTAAAAAAAGATTTTTTTGAGACACTGGAGAGACAGCAGAAGGAAAATAAAGAAATAGGATAAATGTTTGAGAGTCTCCTTCTAGCTCAGAAGGTCTAATCTACAGGGTCTGAGAGGGCAGCGTTCTAATTCAGACCAGAAGGAAAAGCAATGATTAGCAACTTGAATAATGTCAATACAAGTGGAACCTACATAAAAACTTTCAAAAGCATAGCTTTCTAAGCTGCTGGAAAGGTTGAATAAGTTTCTCAGTGTGAAAGCTCCAAAAAAAAATTTCCTCAAATTTGGCTTGCATGTGTATTTCTTTGAAACTTGAGGACAGAGCCACATATGAAAAATACACGGACTGTACTGAAACTTAACTGCATCTGAACTTTGAGTTATACAATCTGTTAACTTCGAATTTACCAGTGTCTTCCTTAGGCATCTTCATATAGTCAATGAATAAAAGGGCTAACAAGCAAAGGAAGAGTTTGATATTAAACAACTGAGTGTTACTATCTTTCAATCACTTTTTTTCTTTTCATTTTCAGGTAAGAAAGCAGACCGACAAAGTAATTTGCCTGCAGGTAAGGAAACAGCTGACATATGAGGGTTAAAACTTTGCTTACCATGGAGACACATCTCATTTCAGATGCCAATTCCTTCCTCACCCATAACCCTGGGAACCCATACCCATTCCTGAACTTCGGTTCTCCCACCTGTGAAATAGTTGTAATCACCAGCCCAAAAGGATGCCTATTTATTTGAGTTACGGAAATACTTGTATGGCCAGAGATAACTAAGTGGGAAGCAGAACTTGGGAGCTCTAATTGTAACACTTGCTTTTGTTCTTCTGAGTACAGCAGCAGCAGCACCAAAGCTCACAGCTTTCTTAAAGTGTGAAAATGTGTCAGAGTTTTAAAGAACCTGTAACCTTTAAATCGCACAAAAACATTTCTCTGCACTCTGAAAATCAGAGCTAAATATTACAGAATGAAGAACAACATCAAAACACATGAGAGATGGGGAATATATTTTAGAAGAGCTGTATTTATTCCTTCCCTTTTGCAATTTGCCAACCATGCCCAGGTAAAATAAGTACAGAGACACTGCTCAAGCACAGTATTTCCTGTGTCCTTGACACTACTTGCAAATAATAAGGTACTGAAAAATCTGGGCGAGTGGTCATAACTTTAAAACCTATTCTTCAAAGTTTTGGGACTCTGAGAACCACAAAAAAAGGCAAGTTATAGCATATGTAGCTAAATTACTGTTAAGATAGGCACGTGCACATTTATGTTTTGGTAGGAGCAGTAGAAGCATTCTTCGCTGTGGCTGCGGTTTCTAATACTTGGCACCAGTGTGACTTAAAAAGGGTGGATATGTTCTGTTGAAAGTTTCCTGATAAATTTTTCACTTGTCTATAAGCAAGAATGTAATAATTCTGCCTGAAAGCTGGGAAAGTTATGAGTATCTGAAAGAAGCAGCTTGGTAAATCACAAAAATAATTGTACTTTTAACTGAAAACCATCATCACCACCCTGTTCTCATTACAAAAAAATCCTGTGGAAACAAGAAGACTCTATTTAATCTACCATTATAAAAATTACTGATAGCCCTATAATTTGATCATGATCACACATGTTCTTACATGGCATTTTGATTAGAGGATGTTTATACTGCGTAAGCTGAATGCTTCACTAGTAAAAATAGCGTGTATAGATAAAGTTAATCTTTCTTTTTGGAGTAGTGAGAGGAAGGACATATTTTTTATAAATGCCATACAGTAATAATTCAATGCATGATAAAGATTTTTATGCAGGCACACAAAAATTTCAGTGGTGCCAGTGGAAGGAAAGTAAGAATTTTCCAAAGTGCTTTTGGAATCTTGCACATATTTAGTGAGCTTGGCCCATCTGACACTTTACAAGCTTGGATAGCCTTTGTGTAGATTTCTGTACATGTGAAATACTTCAGTTCTATTCCAAAAGGCTTCAGAGAAACAGATCAGTCACCACAAAAGGGTGGGGTTTTCATTCTATTTCTCTAGACAGCATAAGGCCAATTCATCTATTCCTAAAGGTTTGAACTTACAGTTACATTTTTCACCTGCGAGTCTTGACCTCTCATAGATAAATATAACAATTTGCATTTTACAGCTGAGCCTACTATAAGGCACAGAGAAGCAACTTCCTCACAGTCCTATGGGGAGTCACTGTGACGGGTCCCCAGGAATTTGTTCAAGCCTCTAGTCTAGGAAGAAATGAACGAGAACATGTATTAATAGTGCAAAGTACTAACAAGTCTCCTACCTATGAATGCTTACAGAAAAGACAAGCCCAGCAATGAAAAGCATTTTGCAAAAGCATACCAAAGGAATCAAATAAACTAAAGAGAGCATATATTAGATGTTGCATTACACATTTGCATCTGTGTTTGTCATCAAGTTCAAAATCATCAAAAGTCTGCAAAACTGAGTTGTTTTGCCACTAATACCTCAGACATTTGTGGGAAGTTCAGATTTTTCTAAAAACTACAATAGAGTGCGTATCAGTCACTATAAAATTAGTGCAAACCGAGACAAGAGCCTGCAACATTGGCAATGCTCGTATTTCTCAGGGCCTTAGACCCAAATAGTAAAATGAAACTGACATATTTTATATATATATTACAGTATTTGTTAAAAAATTATGAAAAGTGTAGCCCATCTGCATGCAAGCAACTGTCAAGCAATCAAAATTTATTTACTTCAGTTTTTATGAGAACTAGTAAATAATAACACAGATGTAGAGCATATATAAATATAGCAGCCTGCTAAGAAACTAGAGCCTTCTCACCATGATTAGGAAACAATGCAATCAATTGCCATGAGAGCCAATGGAAGGACAATGATTCCGTTTCATGGCAGCCCTCTAGATTACCAAAATAAAATTGCTCCAGATATAATTAAAGCCAAGTAATGTTTCCTAGAAACATTAGTAATCAAAATGTCTTCCTGAAACTTGGATAGGATTTGAAATTTTATTCTAAATTTATTTTAAATTTAGAATTTCAGTTTTGTGCTCCTGCTATGATTCTGAGCAGACTTAATTCAGACAGAACAAGGATCTGAACTTGGTTCCCCATTCTCAGGTCCTTATATAAAGTCACTCTTCCCCCATCTTCAAAGCTTCCCCACGAAAAAGCTTTGTTGAAACATTCGTATTTCAGCAGTGCATCTCTTTCTGAATGACAGGGCCATGCTTTCTTTAGCTGAAAGTTTTACTTCTGCAGCTCCAGTCACCAGCTCCTATGACACAGCTACAGCAAGACAGGCAGCCCCATCCTTCCGTCACTCTGCAAGCCCCTCCGACTGTCCCACAGGACTTTAAATCAGTAAGCGTGCTAAGAGATTGGACGTGATCATGGTGAATAGCTACTTTAGTTACATTTTCTCCATCTCCCTCATATTATGAATTTGTCTAGACACGGAACAATTTACCCCCGGGCACATAATCCTCCTCGGCGCATCCTCCCCCAGGGCCGGACTCACCGGCCGGGGGAAGGCGACGCGGGAGGCTGAGCCCGCAGCTCCCTCGCCACCCACCAGGAGCCTCTACCCCAGGGCATCCCCCCCCGGCACGTCGCGGACGCTCGTGGAAGGGCTNTCACCCCGCATTCTTTGGCCCAGTTTCACCGCCTTTTGCATGAGAAGGTACTTCCACCCCTTCGCCTTTCTGCGCGTTGTTTCGGACGGGCCTGTTTCGGTAGCAGGCGGGGCTGATTGCGTAAATGCCTCCGACGTGTACGAAAGGCAGCTTTTCCCGTGTGACCAAATATTTGTAAAAGAATAGGGGAAGGAACGAATTAAACCTGCCTCATTTACATAGCCCCAGGCGATCCCCCCCTGCCTGTGCAGTTCTGGAGGACAAGCATGAAGCTGCCTGTGTGAAAGTCTGCTTGAAGCCCACTAGTGACCCAGCCTGTGGTGGGTGGCACCAGAGGTTTGTGAGCTGCTGACATGACAACGATTTTGAGACCTGCCAGGCCTTCTAGCGTGCCTCCTCGGCTCTCAAATGGCATTTTGTTGCATTAAAACAGATGTACTACCGCATCTACAGAAACCAAAGGTTCCTACTCAAAGGCAATAGTTAACTCCACAGCCTCTTTTTTACAGCCCTTTGTGGCCAGCGCTGCTAGTAAGTCGGCGAGCCTGCCTGCAGCTGATGCTAAGTGAAAATTAAGTCAGCGTGCTTTGATTCCCTTAAAAGCAGTTGCAAACTTTTCATGATGAGCTGCTGTGCTCCACTGAAACCAGAAAATTTTGAGGCTATTAGAGCATCAGAGGGGAAGTTTATGCACTCAGGTGCAGACAAATGTGAATTTGCTCTGCCTGCGTTTCCAGATGCCTGGATGTGTACTGCTCTGGAAGCGGCTCAGACGCACTAGCACGGGACGGGTGCACAAGCTACCAGACCACAGCCATGCATCAAAATGGCTGCCAGTCTGAGCTGTCACCAGCCCCTGTGGCTCGCAGTTTGGGTGGAGCTACCATCACTATGCAGATACACCCCAAAAACATTGCAAATCCGTTGTGGTTTTGAAAACATTAGGAAAAAAAAATGCACTTTTGGGTTAAAAGCCAGAACATTTGTCTTTTGGTCACTGAAACAGCTACTAGCGCTTATGTGGAGGGTGGATGAGGAGCAACACTTGACCAAGTGACTACACTTGTTTACACGACAGGAACTCTACAGGCTTATTGGATCTATTCAGTTTGCACTCATAACAAGAGGATGGGTCCCCATGTTCTAATTTTACAGAAACCTGCAGGTATGTTTGCATGGATTACTGCTTTGTTTGTCTCCTCTCTTTTTCCCCATGTTCAACTTTGACTGGAATGAGTAATGTTTTAATTTTTTTAATATTACTTTTGTCTGTCGTGTAGCAAAAATTATTGCTTACTATGCAACATAGTCGTACTAAGAATACCTAAGCTGTCAGGAGAGGTAACCTTCTTTAATGAAATCATTTATCAGGATCAATTAAAGAAAGCCTTTCAGCTTAGTTCAGTGGGTCTGTGAATCAGGCCCTAAACCATTAATCCAGCCAGAAATGAGTACATTTTAAGGCTAATTCTTGCCCTGGTCAGGCCTTTGAGGGGCAGGTAAGGAAAGGTTAGAAATGGTCAATACTAATTAGACTCCCTCAACACCTCCCTTAAGTTTTGGGTTGGTTTTTTTTCCCCTTTTGAAAAACTCTCAGCACAGTTCTAAGGGAGAGGAAAAGGAAGACTAGAAAAAGACACACTTTGCTTCTGCAATCCTGATAATGACATAAGTCCATGTGTGAAGGATGAAGGTAGAGGGTTTTTATTCTCACAATTTAGGTTTTGCTGCTCTTTCTAAGGACAATGCATCTTGTTTTAAATACCACATAGATTTGCAGGCTAAAGGAGCTGTATGTGCCAGAAGACAGCATTCTTTGGGAAACATGGTGCACAGGACAGCATGGGAACCAGGCTTTGCTTTCTCTGAGGATTCAGGACAACTCTAGCTTTGCTGCTGATAGAAGAATGAAATAATTTCTCTCTTTTTAATGCATACAAGGTAATCTTTGCTTCATCACAAGTGGCATCTGTAAACTGTAATTAGACAATAATCTGTTTTATTGTCTAAGTGGGACCATCATTTTAAAATAAAAACAATTGAAGTTGTTTTAAAATGTTTTTTTTTTTTGGTCTCTTATCTTGTACAGTAGCCCTTAGGTCTACAAAACATAAGGCCATCTGGACCATAAGATTTCTAAGAATATAGTTCAGAAAGCATGTCTTAAAAAGCATAAGGTACAATAATTAAGGGGAAGAGAAATTAAGAAGAGCGGGATTTGTTTGCAACTGCGCATTTACTTCAAAGTTATGGTTTCGGTCAATTTACTACCTAATCAGTATCAAATTTTCCCAGTGTAGTGTCAGCTGTGGAGTGAGGAGCTTTCTGCCTGCTAGCCTTGCCATTCCCAGTGACGCAGCAACTTGTAACATTCCGGGAACTTCTCACTTGCTCTCTATGCTTTTTTTTTTTTTTTTTGGTCTCCCCAGTCTGAATGTGCTCACCAGATGCAACGACAGTTAAACAAAAACACCATCAAAAAAAAAGACCAAAGAAAGGTCTCGCTAGATGCAGTATTTCCCAGTGGCTTATTTTCCAGTGGGTTATCCTTGCTGAAATGGGTATGTAACAAACTCTGCTAACCAGTGGAAATTCCAGAGATAAGTTCATACCAGAGATACTCACCTCCATGTAGTTCTGGGCAACTATTGTACAATAGTCGATCTAAACATTGAATAAAGAACTACTAAATTTACTTAGTGTTTTTTTGTGTGTGTGTATCTCATTTTGCTTGTAATTCATGACAGGTTGTAGGAACAAATGTGTGTACAAGAGAACGTTTGCGATGGCAAGGTTTTGTATACAGTCCAGACCAAGAACCCATATTGTCTAGCAATGAACCACTCTTGAGCAGACTCAGGAAACAAACTTTGACAGCTCTCTGAGGAAATTATTTGGAAGCAACTCATAGGCTGGAAGGTACATGTCGATCTGAAGCATTCACTGAAACCTTCAGAATGACCAGTTCATCCTAAACTGTATTTCTGTATTGCTAAGCTTGAGCAATGCGGGGGTTGAATTGTGAAGGGTATCTATCTGGAGGACTTCTAGCAGCAGATAATGTATGTGAAAGGAGGATGCAGCTGAAGGATGCCCCCAACTTCCCCATTCATTGAAAAATCTAAGTAGGGGCAGTGTCACCAGCCATGCCTCTAAAGGAAGCCCCTGCAGATGTGGTCAGATCAGTTACGTGATTGGAGAAACAGACTGGAGACCACAACAGAAACAAAAGTTGGACTACAAAAGTGGAACAGGTAGGAACTGTCATGTAACTACTTTTCTGTGAGCTCTGTCACTCATCCAAGGCTCAGAAGTATCCCTGTCACACTCCCACGTAATGTATTTAACACCAACTCTGCAGAATTGCCAAATGATATGATGAAACTACGGAAAACACGAGCTAAGGGAATAAATCTCATATCACTCCAAGCTGCATTTCTGTTGCAGGCTGTTTCCCTGCTCTTCTCCCCTTCTAGCATGGCTCTTTCTGAACAGTTGTTTCACACTCTAAACCCCTAGGGCCCTGATATGCTGGGCAGGAACTGATATGTTGTGCATCTGTAAGATGCATGCCTTGTAGCCCCTTATTCAAAGGGTGGCGTTTGATTAGCAACAGCTTCAAAATTGATTTAAACATTATGTTCATTGCACACAAACACTTCTCTCAAAGCCTTCTGTTCCCATTGAGGCTAAAAAATTCCATTGTATGTGTAATCTTTTATGAGTGCATTCTTTGAATACTTTATTTCTTAGAACTGTAACAGTTCTGTTTATAAAAAGGAATGATACTGATAGCAATGTTAGGAACTTTCAGAAGGGACCACTTAGATCTTTAAATTTCCATATTAGTCCTGTTTCAAGAAAAATACAAAACAAAACAAAGAGCCTCAATTACATAGTTTAAATTCTTTAAGAAACAGCTTCACATGCCAAGCTAAGAGGATAGAAAAAACAATCTTTACCCCCTTGATCAGATCTTGCAGCCCTCTGAGGACAGCTTCACATTGGAGCTTTTAATTGGGCACAGTTGCAAACTAGTTTGTAACTACCAAATCAGATGTCCCAGGCAATCATGTTGGACTGGGATACTTAGAGAAGATAGCAAGCTGAGGGGTGAGAGGCCTGAGGAAGCACAGGGCTGACTGCTTTTTGAGTTGCACAGGGAGTGGGGGGAAAAAAACCCACGGATCCTCCCTGTGTCAGCCAGGATCTGTGTCCAAGGAGACACAGATGAACAGTGTGCCCACCGTCCTCATCTTAATATCCATTTTAACATGAGTTGCTGCTACTGAAACAACTGCAGTGCAGTACATTAGGACAGGACCTTGGAGACTGTTCTGACCACCTGAGTGCTTTTCAAAAACTCTTCCCACTGAATCCCCTCACTTCCAGCACAGCAGCTGTAGGAGTCTAGTAGGTAAGCAGTTGGTCTGATTTACAATTCCTTTTGATACAGAATAAACATTCTTCTTTTTAATGAACATCCTGTCTCTCAGTTTAATACATATTGGTTTAACAGTTACAGTTACTAACTAATCAATCTCAAGTAAATATTCCCTCAGGGAATTCACACTGCCACAATGCCATGTGTTGGAAACAGCAGTCAGCAGTGCTGTGAGTGACCCATTTTAGTGGGCTTCACTGTACTGGTAACAGCTTTAGTCTTCTAAACACAGGTCAATGAGGACACACGTGCACAGGAATAATGTTCTGCTCTGCTCTTTCTGCAGAGGTAATTATCCAGTGTCTGAAAAGTATCATATCACTGGACATGCAGACTACTAATTTCATAATTCAGTAACTAAATAACCAGGGCAAAGAAACAGATCTGTCTGACATCCTTCTTTACAAAAATCTTCTCAATGCCTCAGTTCAACTTGTCAGAATTAAGTGCAGATTTAAGACTTCACTTCCCACAGATGCATTGCACTAGATTAGAAGTAAGGGCATTAAAAGTTTTCAGTGCTTAAAGCCTCAGTTGTTACAGATCAGCACTTTGTGGCCATATTAAGAGATTGCTCTGCTCTACCTGAGCTCCATCTATAGCTTTTAATTTTTAATACTTTTTTCATATTTGCTGAGACACTATTTTGAAGGAAAGCAGCAAAATATGCTGCCAAAGTAAACTCTTGGAAAGAGTGTGCTGCCCAAAAGTACCCACAATGACCTGGTAGCATAACATTTGAAGAGCTTTGCTAAAGTTGCAACATAGATAATACAGGGGCCCCTTTTCAGCTAAAATGCAAACATAGAAGTGATGACAAAGTTAATATATCTTCCATAACAGAAAAGTAAGTAATTTTGACCACTTGGTTCCCTTGGTCTTCTTCAGCTCCCTCTGTAATCCTCACTCTACTTTCTGCATCTTTCCACATCAAGCCAGACAAAACAAGTTTATTAATCGTTGCACTGTTAAACAATGATACTTTAGAGACATTGCCTCCAGTTAGCCTGATCTGAATAGAAGCAGTCATGGTACAGCCATTCTCTAGATAGAGATGTGGCCTGCATGCCTCTATTACCTCTGCTGTGCTTTAACCCAGCCAGCAGCTAAACCAACCACACAACTGTTCACTCACTCTACTCCCACCACCCAGTGGGATGGGGGAGGGAATCAGAAAAAAGTAAACCTCTTGCATTGAGATAAAAGGAGTTTAATAGGACAGAAAAGGAAGAGAATAATAATCATGATGATGATAAAAGAAAATACAAAACAAGTGACGCACAGCACAATTGCTGACCACACGCTGACCGATGCCCAGCTAGTTCCCAAGTCATGGTGCCTCCTGCCAACTCCCCCTAGTTTGTATATGGAGCATAACGTCATATGGTATGGAATATCCCTTTGGCCAGTTTGGGTCAGCTGTCCTGGCTGTGTCCCCTCCCAGCTTCTTGGGCATCCCCCATCTTCTCTTTGGCAAGGCAGTATGAGAAGCTGAGAAGTCCTTGATTGCTTAACAACAATTAAAACATCAATGTGTTATCAACATTATTCTCATCCTAAATCCAAAACACAGCACTGTACCAGCTGCTAGGAAGAAAGTTAACTCTATCTCAGCCAAAACCAGGACGAACTCCTAATCCAAATTAGAAACACTCCATCGGAAGTAACAGTTGTATGACACATATGGGCCTCATGTTAGAGGAAACAACTGTAGCTCTAACAGCAAGGCACAACCTTTTAAATCTAAAACTGCTTGACCTTTCTGTTGCCTTTAGCTGAAAGAATCTCTTTACTTTGCTGCTACTTCTCTTGTCATTTTCCTGGTTCTCTTAACATTGCTTCTGTGGGAGGAAATCACTCCTTATTCCCAGCTCCTGTTAGGCTCAATAGCAGCCCAGGTCTAGCCCAATCCCCCCTTCACTTTGAGTCTTAGTCTGAATTTGCATGAACAAGTTTGGTTTATTTGCAAAAGCACCCATTTCTCTTTCCTCACATTAAAACTACTGCAAATAAAAGCCATACCAGCATATATAAAGTACTTACAATACATGAAGTAGCCCTTCAGCCTCTAGGTGAGGTACAGATAAAGCTTCAAGTGCAGTGCATGAATGAGGTATGAACTTGCTGGAAATAGTCTGGAAGAGAGCAGCAAGAACAAGTGGAGATCTACACAGCAAACCCTATGAGGAAAAACTGAGTAAGCTGAAACTATTTTTCCCAGTGAAGAGAAAACCAAAGGGAGGAGGAACAGCAATATTTCATAATGCAAAGGACTGTTGCAGAGTGGAGAGGATTCCTCTGATGTTTCTGTTCATTGGAAATAGCACAGGTAGAGGGACAGGTTATTTCCTGAGGGAAGGGAAAGCTGGTTTTCTGTGATTCCATGAGAACTTCACCCTTGACGTGTTCTGTCCTTTTCACTACAGACTCTCACTAGATTTAGTGCAGGTCCTTTTACTCTGTATTAGCAGTTGTCACTATTTTAAAGTATCCATGTTGCTATACTCAGAACAGTGAGCCAGCTGACCTCATTTTACTGGGTTAACTTCGATTTTAACTGTAGTTAAACTTTTCCTTCACTTTCAGACCTCTTCACTCACTTCTTCCTTCCCAGTACACTGGCTAGGAGTACTCTTCTGCAAGTTGAAAACCCAATTAAAAGGTTCAGTGAGGGTGACTATTTCAAATCCCTTGCAATCCTCACCCAGGAACCTTTATATTTAATGTCAACACTGTATATTCTGGCTGGCAGCAAGCCTTCTGTGCCAGCACTCCTAGAGGTAGCCAGGTTATTGTGCACCACGCGTGACTATGTTAGGACAGTGCTACATATTGGAAAATGAGGCATATTAACTGAGACTCATCTCTATGGCAATGCAACCACCTAACTTTGAACTGGCTTGAAGAACTGGAAGAGTAAGCTCATTACTGCCCACAACATATCACAGAGAGGTTATCAGAGTTTCAGCACCTTTACTCCCATTTTTAAGCTACTTCCCTGAAGCTTTAAGAACTTGCAAGTTTAGCAATAAAAAGTCATGTTTAGCCATTGTAGTGGCATGGCATCTGTTACCTGATGGTTTCAACTGTAAGATGTGCCTTATAGCATGACTATAGCATGTCTATGTGCATAGAGAGAGCAAATGGTGACACATAAGAGGTTCCACTAAGGCCACATACTGATTCTTTAGCAGAGCTAGGACTAAAACATACAACTCTCACTTTTACAGAAAAGCCTGCAGAAAACTGCACAAAACCTCAATTCCTTAAGATTTCTGAAGAGTCACAAGACATGTTTTGTAACTGCAGGATTTATGGGACAATTTTACTTTTATTTAGCATCTCTGGGTTTTTTCCCAGCCATTTGAAATTCGGGCAGCTACCAGCAATGTCTGAAATATATTTTAGAAAATAGAATGTGGTATTACAAACAGCTCTTTTCACTTACAGGGGGAAAACCAACCAAAAAACCGGACATCCTGCCACCCTTTTAGTGGTAAAGGCTGACCATACGGTAACTAGCATGAACAGATCTTTCAGGAAGGTATTCTTTAACTCAGAAGTAATGAGAGGCATGAAGGGTCAGTGAACTGACAAACACCAGCAGGTCAGGGAACACAGTAAGAAAGAAAGAAAAAGCACTTTATTTTTCACCCAAGAGTTCTATGTTCAAAAATAAATTTGATTTAGAAAGTTAAAAGAAATGGGGGTAAGGGGGAGGAAAGAGACAAAGGTGTATTTTATATTAAATTTATTGAGTTATTTGGAGAGAAGTATCAAAGCAAAATTGCTGTAGTTTCCCAGAGCACTGTGGAAACTACAAATCTTTGTATAGGAGAAACAGCTAACACTAGCAACCCAGTATGTTGACAAGAGCAGAGCAGAGCTAACTACTGCATTTTTACGCTTGTAAATCTTGTGTCACTCTTGCCCAAGTCATTCCTACCCATTCCTACCCAGTGAATTTAATCAGCTGAGCTGTAACTATTCTGTTATAGCTATTTCTGCATAACTCCCTCCTGTGGACACTCTATTCTGGAACAATTAGTAAGAGTAATTATTTCAAAATTAAGTCGGTTTTGTTCCAGAGCACAAAGTCCACGTGGGGGAGTTATACTGAAGTAAAGCTATTCTGTTGTAGCAATGCTGGTCAATTTCCCCATGTAAACAAGCCCTATGACTCTGATATTGAATTACTTTAATACAGATGTCTCTTGAGATTAAAGTTCTGGAGTCCAAGAGAATCAATCTTACAAACATAAGTGTATGGCTTCAAAAAACTGACCTTAGAAGGACCCAGAAACACATCGATTCACTGGTTTATGCATCATAACTAAAATTTTTAAGTTGCGTGAAATGTAATAGAAGTAACTGGTATTAAGCAGCCACCTCCCCAACCCCCTCCACTTTGCTATCCCAAGTTACTAGAAAGCTCAGAGGAGTATCACCGTATATGTTCCTCTGGAAGATTTAATGTCACTCTCAATGGGTGACAAGCAGGAAGGCCAACAGAGGACAGGTAAATGCTACATGAAGACGTAATAAAGGTTCAATAGCTGATACGCTGTGCTATAGAGGTGCAGAGGCAAAAATGTAATCCCATAACATGTTGTAGTCATTCTTGATCATCATAAAATCCTAATAACAACCTCGGAAGGAGTATTAATCCTTCTTTCTATTTTCCTACTCATTCTGTAGGATGAGGATGGGGAGGAAGAACTGTCTCTTCTAGGGTTCAGCCAAAAGGTAAAAAGCATTTTTCTCTCCAAATAAGGAGAGTACAACAGCAGTTTTCTAATTCTTGTCATGGAAGCTTACCATACGATAAAAAGGGCAGAGAGCAGGCTCTTGGACTGTGTGTAAATCCCATGTGCAACAATGGGGTGAAGGAGAGTTCCTGTGGAGCTCTCTTTGTGTGTTAGGCTCCTCCTGAAGGCATCTTGAGTCCAGAAAGAGAACAGCCTCTGTTTTTCCCTCGAAGGCAGGTTAGCACTGTTTACAGACTTGAATCATGCCAAAGTGACAGCATTTCGCTTATAAGGAAAATAATCTATTCAGAATATTCTTCTTTAGCCACTACACCACGCACACCACCACCCCCAAAAAAAAAATAAAAAAATCAGAGCTATTTTTTTCTAAGCACATTCAAATACACAAAGCCCTTTCTGGCAATTTTCCCACCAGACTTCAACATTCTACCCACACCCACCTCAGCAGTACAGCTGTTCAAAAAGACTGCAAACTTTTTCTGTAATAATGGAAAATTTATTTCATTCTCAAAAGTGATTTGATTACTTCGAGCTGAACCTTATCAAATTGATTCATAGCTAAGCAGAGAAGAAAAAATGTTTTCCTTCTCCACCTAGCCACTCACAGCAGAAGTTTGGAAAATCTGAGGCCCTATGAGATGACACTAAACCAGACATGTTTTAGCCAAGGTACGCACAGCTGTCTGCAGTTTTCCATCTATAAAAGAATTTTAAATGACAGCTGCAACAAACTCACACATGCAGGAAAATGGCATTCAGTTTAAAATCACATACAGTAAAACATTTGATGTACTGACATGTCATATGCAGATTTCCTTTGTACAGATCCATTTCATTAAATTCCTGCAATTTTTCTCCAGTTTGAAGAAAAGATGCACCCTTATCCTTAGTAACAGTGTGATGGTATAAAGGATGCTTCATTTGCACAAACTGCAGTAGTGCTGCTGGTAAGTCTTACTGCTGTTCTCTAACACTGAAGAGATATGGTACGTCTACAGACACTGAGTGAAGCTTTCACTAGAGCCAAATGGCTTCATAAGAGATCATCATACACATGTTGTGAAATCGAAGAGATTTATATGAAAACATTTGAAAAGTGTTCAAGGACTGTATATATGAAGTCAATCCCAATTTATTCAACCAAGCTGTCAAAATTATTTCTGCAGTGGAAGATGCATACAAGAATATTTGCCAAGACTTTCATCCTTACGTAACACAAACATATACACACTAAAAACACCACATAGAACATGTCTACCCCAGTGGATGCAGACTGGCCCAACCGCATTCCGCTTGTTCCTGATTTGCTATCTTAATTCTAACCATAATTACTGTGAGCCCTGATGTAAGTCATTTAATGTCTTTCCTTTACCCAAAATATTCATTCATTTTGGGGGTCCCACTTCGAGACATCTTAGTCCATGTGTTCATTACCACCAAGAGACAGAGCATGGATCCTCAAAGAGCAGGTACTCAGCCCTTTGGATTACGAGGCAATGTAAAATGGCTTGCTTTGAGACCCAAACATAGGGATAGCCAGAATGTAAATAATTCTGAAATTTTGGGACTGCTAAGCATAAGGTGTACATCACTGTTAATACTAACTTTAACTGGAGTTGTTACTTTTCAGTGCTTCTGAATATCAGTCTGAAAAGTTTGGAATTGAACAGGTAGTTGTACATTCTCTTTGGTGTGGCTTTCCATAGCAGTGAAATAGGGGTAACAATCTTCATCTAATAGGTTTACCAGCTTAAATTGGAATTAACATTTTGTGACATTCTCAGAAGATTATGCTTCCAGAACAAATTATAGGAAATTATTTTAAATCCCCCACCCTTTATTTTGTACTGTTCATAAGGTGATTCATAAAATCAAAGTGTTAATTGGCAAATAAATTTGGCCTCAGCTCAAGAGAAACAGTAGCAATCAAAGATCTTCAGGATCTATCAATATGTTTGGAAGCTGCTTGAATAACTCACAGATTAAATGAATAGGCTTTTTCCCAAAAAGGAAATAATACAGGCAGAGAACACCCCTGATGGTCTCCCTTTACCTTCAGCTTGAGACTCAAGATGTTTCTACATGGATATTTAGACTCTTTTAACCTCTACAAAGTTGAGCCCCTCTGTAAGAACGTAAGGATGCTGAGGTAAAGTTGACTTCTTGCTTACTGAGTACTGTGTAATCAAAGTTACTAACCTCCTCAAAGTGTTTTAGGTAGGCTGAACATCCTACAAGCAATGTAACGAAAATCAGATGACAGAGAAAGCAAAAGGAGCAGAGATGCAATTTCATCCCTTAGAGATGTCAACCTAAGACTGCCTAGGGTACCAACCTAAGAGATGAAAGTGCAGCTAATGATTTTAACTGTTCATTTCAAATTATCAAAATCAAAAGATCTCGGAATCACCCAATTCCATCAAATAATAAATTTTTGTGACCTCTACAAGAAGTAAACTCTAAGACCAGAAGAAGTAAACTTGAAGTGCCTTCCAAGACAACAAATTTCATTTCTTTGGCAAATGGTTATGCTTTATATGTTTCCATTATGGCTTTGGATGCATTTCCTTATATGAGCAGATTTGAATTCCTCCAAAACTTCATTTCAATGAATATATCCTGCAAGTCAACAGGAAGAAAAAAAAAGCCAGCACATTTTGGAATCTAGGACTCCCACAGACACAAAACACTTGCTACCTTAAATGTGAAGAAACAAAGCAGAAAATTGTTCAGTGAAATTCAAAATGACATGCACAGGCAAAGGGACCAAGGCAGAGCTAGCATATACCTATAAAGTCAAAATAAAAGAAAATGAAATTGCCCAAAATATCCATGGAAATATCCTCTGGACTGAATGACAGTATTTAATGCATATACTGTATTTTCCATTTCCCTAAGCTATTAAAAAAGTTTAGCTACTTAAATCTCCCAACAGTCCCATGAAGATAAAGAAACAGCAATACAGATTATAGAGCATTTAAAATGGCAAATAGGACCATGAACAACATAAAGCAAGGAGGCTGACCTGACATCTCTCTCAGGTAGACAGTCTTGCCTTTGCCCATGTTCTCTGCATCAACAAAAGCGATCTGATATTTATAAAGACAGTTTGCATTTCTAAATTATTTAGCCACCTAAATTTAAGTCACTTGCTGCTACTTATAACATACTGAGAAATAGCAAGTTGTCATCTGTACAGACAATATTGAGGAAAAAGGCCAAGTAGAACAGCAGCATGTCAGATGCCACATGATAATGAAAGACAATTCAGCTTCCACTTTACAGCTAAAAGGCAGCAGGAGTTCCAGGCTGACTCACTTTGGATAAAATTTCTCTCTTTGCCATTCACAGGCTATAAGGTTCTAAGTAGAGAGGCGTTTGTAGAGGTTTGCAAACCTATGGCCAAAGAGACCTCTTGGCCTGTGCTGGATGAGAGCTGCAGCTTTTTTCTTGCAAGTTTGTTCCTGGTCTGTGCTTGTCACAGATTAGTGGTTGTGCCTTATACCCCTAGAGACAAGATACTCAGCTACCTCCTGCAGTGCAGAGTGGAATAGTGGTATTATGGATTTTTCATTGGTTTAATAATCGGGATTGAATTTAACAACCTTTTAACAATGGCACAAATCATGTCAAAGGCAGAGGTTTGCTTCAATAATGTATTTTTAAAAGTATAATAAAATTCTAAGATTGTTGATTACAGTGTCCAGAACATGAAGAAATACACTATTTTCAGTACAAAGTCAAAGATAAAACACTGCCAAAGAAAAATGCCAGAACCCAATCCTTTCCTCTCAGGATGGAGAGAGAAGAAAATTTCAGTCATCTTTATGCAGTATTTAATGCTGGCTTGTATTCCTTTCAGGCCCTGGTACTGTACTTCCCGCTTGGCAGAGAGTGCTTAGCAGTCAAACCTGGTATGGCTGCTGGTATGAGCAAATGGTCCTGGGATTGCTTCAGAAGTTTTGGAGGTCGTGGTTTTCATAAAGCAAGCCAGTAAACAGTAAGAATTGCTAGGGTTATTGTCATTGGTGAACTTCCCTGGGAAAACGGCACATTAGAGTCACTGAACAACTGAAAGCAATAACTCAAGTTGTCAGGCTTTGTTACAAGCCATCACAAATTAGCGGGAATCATTCAATTCCCATCTGCCATCATAGAAAATAAGATCTCCCAACACAATCTTTAATTTCTAGGAAAGATCTGTATCATAATGATTTACAAGTAGGCCTTTCTATCAGAAACTCAAGCCATCCCTTGCAAATCTGTTCAGTTCTCACCACACTGCACTAATTTATAGGTGAAACAACAGAGGCAGAAATGGCCAGATTATCCTGTGTAAAGGAAAGACTTCAGTGAGTATTTTGAATTGATCACAAGTGGCAAGATAAGGATCCAGTCCTAAAAATTACTGCATTACGGAGCACCAAAAAGGGCACGAAAAATCTGTGCAATTGTCTATGATGCTACCAGGTCAAGAACTTTGTTTTCAGAGAGTCCCACTGCAGTTTTTTTTCCCCTCAGATACTGGAAGCTTAGGCTACCTTAACATTTGCCCACTGATCCTATGAGAAGTATGTGTTTAAAGTTTGATGGCACAAGACCTGACCTCACAGAATCGTAGAATGGTTTGAGTTGGAAGGGACCTCAAAGATCATCTAGTTCCAACCCCCCTGCCACGGGCAGGGACACCCTCCACTAGACCAGGTTGCCCAAAGCCTCATCCAACCTGGCCTTGAACACTGCCAGGGATGGAGCCTCCACAACCACTCTAGGCAACCTGTTCCAGTGCCTCACCACCCTCACAGTAAAGAATTTCTTCCTAACATCTAATCTAAATCGACCCTCCTTCAGCTTAAACCCATTACCCCTTGTCCTGTCACTACACTCCCTGCTAAATAGTCCCTCTCCAGCTTTCCTGTAGGCCCCTTCAGGTACTGGAAGGCCGCAAATAGGTCTCCCTGGAACCTTCTCTTCTCCAGGCTGAACAACCCCAACTCTCTCAGCCTGTCCTCAAAGGAGAGGTGCTCCAGCCCTCTGATCA
>VXBL01008297.1:61366-88366 GCA_013400195.1 Aramus guarauna
ACCCCTGAGGAACACCACTTGTCACTGATCTCCACTTGGATATTGAGCTGTTGACCACAACTCTTTGAGTGCGACCATCCAGCCAATTCGTTATCCACTGAGTGGTCCATCCATTGAATCCATGTCTCTCCAATTTAGAGACAAGGATGCTGCGCAGGACAGTATCAAATGCCTTGCACAAGTCCAGCTAGATGATGTCAGTTGCTCTTCCCTTGTCCACCAACATTGTAACCCCATCACAGAAGGCCACGAAATTTGTCAGGCACAATTTGCCCTTGCTGAAGCCATGTTGGCTGTCACCAATCACCTCTTTATTTTCCATGTGCCTGAGCATAGTCTCCAGGAGGATCTGCTCCATGATCTTGCCAGGCACAGAGGTGAGACTGACCGGCCTGTAGTTCCCTGTGGAGATGAAAGATACAATGTTGGTTCTGGGGACAGGAAAACTACTGAATGCTCCACTTGCACTGATTTCAGTGACAAGGGCACTCAGGCCTTGGCAATAGCCATTCTGCATGTAAAAGTATTTCCAGTCATATGAATTTTAATTATAAATGTATGATTTATTAGCATTTAAATGAGTCTTCAAGAAGAAAAGTTATCTTCACAGGGAAAATGAAACAGTGAAGAGAAGGGAGTTTGGGGAACTGAAACAGAAGCTGCATGCAAAACCAAGAAGGAAAACAGAAGCCAGATATAGAATTTTCTTCTGGGATCACGAACCCTCCCTGGAATTTAATCCAAGAATCCATATCACCTACATGTCAGTGGAGATCTGCAGATTTGCAGGGATTTCAGTGGGAAGTTACATAAATAAAAGGATCTTCTTGCAGGAACAGGCTGGAGGCTAGAGGAGCTCCCATGATACTCATATATCTAATTAAGAACAGCAGATTGGAAGGGACTCTTGGGTCACTGAGTTCAGTCCCTTGTTTTTGCAGGCAACCATGCCATATAATCTTTTTCATATGCTGCTCAGGCTCTGCTTATAATCAATTAGTTTTTTTGGTTTGGGGGTTCAGGTTTTTTTGGTGTTTTGTGCTGTGGTACTCTTAGTGGAAAGTTGTCATAGATTCTCATTTCTTTTAGAATCAGAAACATTCTAAAAGCCAGAATAACTGCACACAGTTACACATCTGTTCTTGTGTCAGCATTTCTTGTAGCTTAAATAGCACTTCTTTTTCTAAATATATTTATAGACTACAATCATAGCTCTCTTTTTGTTTTGCCTGACCATGCTAGTTAAGCTTTCTTATTCTCCCTTAGAGAATCCTTCAAGCCTGGACAACCCGAGCACTTTTTTTACACCTGCTTCTTTTTGAATTAAGCTTTCTTAAGAACAGGTATCTGGCTGTACCCAGTATTCCTGATGAAAACCATCAGCAACAATATTTCCCCAACAATGTTTTTGGAAATACCTTGACTGAAGCAGCATGATGCAGTTAAGCCCATTTCTGCCAGACACACTGAATGGAAATTTCGGAAAGAGTCCCACTGACCTCAGTGGGTGAGCCCTGTCTGCTTTCTGTTTTCTAATATCCAGACGTCATTTTCCAGTAAAAATACCATTTTCCCAACAATTAAAAATTTGGATAATAACAAAAGCTAGCAGTATGTATTTGCAAATAACTACAGAATGAAAAGCAGTAGTACTAGTACTTGTAACCAGTATTGGTAAGAGAGTTTTCTGAGAACGCTTGACAAGTTGGTTGAATTAAAAAGCAACAACAGTATTTTCAAATTATTTGAGGAATAAATTATTTAACCAGCTTTGATAACAATATATACAGAAGATTTATCACAAACAAGAATAACAAAACCCACTGTAGCCCACATGAAAGGATTCAGATTTATCTCACTGCTGGATGCTATACTTGGCATGAATTCTGAATTTGCAACAGGGTGGAGGATTTGATCAAAAGATCCAGAAAATGTATGTGGGTAGCCAAAGCCAATCTGTTTGGCAAAACATACAGATAATGTTTCTCTCGCATCACTTTGGTATCTTGGAAAATTTGCAATATCAAAGAAAAAGTTTCTATTCAGTACACTGGAAGCAGCAAGTCATAAAAAGGTATTTTCTGTAGGAATAAGTAAGCATAGAAGATGTAGGATTTGAGGTTGCAAAGAATCCGGTTTAGTACACTTATAGTACAAATTCTGGAATATAAAAATTGTGCTTCTGTCTCCTACACTGCCCACTCTTTAAAAAGTTTCAGCTGATGCTTCGTACCAACTTGATACACCCCAAAGTGATATGGTACCTTCCTGATTGTTCTGAAAACTATGCTGTTTGGAGTACATCCTAAACGGAGGCATCTCAACGCACTAATAACACCTGAAAAAGTTGGTAAGTGTGCTTAATACCTTCATATGGAAGCACATATCTTCACGTATTAATCAAACAGAATTTCCTAGTCAGAAACAGTAAAAGAATAATTCAGCTACAGAATCTTGGTAACAATAAATTCTCATTTATGAGAATTTTTCTTTTGTAACTAGCAGCAACCTACAGGGTTGGAACATGGACTTAATTGATTTGTAACATTTTTATGTCCGACTCATGTTTCCAGAGTAATGCCACTAATCATACTGTAAATCAGAACTGGTCCTGTATTTACTTATTATTTATGCTTGCAAAAAAGCTTTGAACACTTTTTAAAGATAGATTCTTAAGCTGGAAGTCACCGCACATTTCCTTCTTGGACAGTGACCCTATCTAAGCAATGGGCAGGATTAAAAGCTTCACACTTTCTGGTATTTGGTATTGGTGCAATTGCCAATGCTAACTAACATTTCTATCAGCTGGGAGGAGTCTCCCTGTTACTGGAGTGACACTCTCTTGGTCCTGGAAAAGTGCTGAGGTAAATTAGCTGTCAAGATAAAATAGACATGCTTTCAACAAAGAGGGATTGACAGTTTCTGATCTTATAATATGCTTTCACTGAAATTACCAATATTGCAAGACATCAGTTTTGTATTTTGTTTTCCACCATGAAAAAAGAAGGATATGTAGACATATGACTACTGTCAAATATCAGACAATTAAAAAAAAAATACAACGAAACCTATTTTAATGTAATTACTGAACATCATACAGAATTCCCAATATCATCTTCAACTTAGTCTATTCCTTTTCTAAAGACTTTCTCTGAAGTGTGGCTGAACTGGGAGGACTGGGAAAGAGGCAGCCTTTGTCCTGGCTGTCGGTGTGTCTCAGCACAGCTTTGATTTAAAGCAAGCCAGTTCTAACCCCAGCTTTCAGGCACTGGGCAGTAAAAGCAGAACAAACAGTTTCAGCTACAGCTTATCCAGGAACTCAAGAGGAATGAGTTATGCTGTCAGTGAAAACTGTTCAAGCCAAACAAATTTAATTTTTCATCTCTATTTGAATGCAGACATGCATAAACTTGACACACACAAGGCACAGGATATGTATGTTGTTTCACAAACTTATCATCAGCAGTAGCAGCAAACTACTCCTAAATGTAATTTGTGGGTATATGGAATACACTCCAGCGCTTGATCAGAATTGTACTGAAAGGTATAATAATATAAAAGCAATCTGTAGTAGCCTAAGCCTTCTCCCCCTCTTTGAAATCTGATTTCAGTGGGATCAGAGTTAAGGCAGTACATGGCATAGGTGAAATCTGTCCTAATATTCAGATCTGTCTGGACTACTGCTGCATTAGTCATGGATCTCTCTGGCTCCCTTCTTTTCTCCTCTGTGCCCACCCTATCAGAGCCTGTGTTACTGTTCCAAAGGTGGTCCTGCTTTTAAAAATGTCCTCTGAGGTCTGTTTACTTTTCCACAGGCATGGTTCTTACTGTAACCAAATCCTCCAAATGCAGTAGAACAGAATTAAATCTCTGGGAAGCCAAAGAATACTCCTGAATTTCCATGGTACCCTGAAGCAAGCACCAGAGCCCAGCAAAGAAACCATTCTCTTCCCAAAAGAACTAGCCAAGAAAGGGAGACTCAAGTACCACAATGTGTGGGAAGAATCAAGAGTCTGTAGTAATTGTACTATGGGAAAGAAGAGAGGAAAGAGGAACAAACTACCTCCTAGCATGACAGGATGATTAGAGGTATAAACTAGGGAGAAGGGAGGGCTTGATGCTCAGAAAAGTGAATAAGTTTTGATTAAAAAACTTGGGTGTACAGTCAAATTAAGTCTCTGAGTGGGTCTATGCATTTGTATATACATCTCTGCATTGAAGTAGCATCCGTTTAGCATAGCTATCCAGTGGAAATTATGCTGCAATGCAATAATAAACAAACAAAGCCACTTAGATTTATAGTAATTGGGCCAACAGTGTCAGTTCCTACTCAGAAATAAATAGGCTGATTTTGCATGGGGGTGTGCATGAATTTTGTGTATTAACAGGTCATATCTCACACTTAATATGGTTGCAAAATAAAGTTATTAATTTCTTCCCTTTAGGGTGCTATATTATGTGATTAAAGAAAAAAAAATATTTATATACTTTTTGTATGCTGGTAGACTGAGTAGCATTAAACAAAGAACCAAATTATTCTCAGACCAAAAATAATGAACGAGGGCTTCCTTTTTGATGAAAATAATCTCTTGTTGCCAAATGCTTCACATCTGAAATAATGGCTTAAATCTTGGCCACACTTACTAGATAAGTCTTTTCTCATAATCTCTTCACAAAGTATTTTCAATCAATCCATTTACCCTATTAAAACTGTGAGCCCAGATATTTGATGTTGGGTTATGGACAAACTGGAGCATAACCAGAGCCACAAAATTAAAGGTCTGGTTCTGGACTCTCTTAAAACTCATTGTGTGGGTGCATTTGAATTCAGAGTTTTGTTTGGCACCCCCTTTCTTTTTTCTTTTTTTCTTTCTTTTTTTTTTTAATCAGTTGTCTTGCCTGTTTTATTTTAAAATTACTTTGCTCCTTTTATTTTTGTAGGCACAGGGTAAAGCAAAAAGGAAATTATATACTGTCAGAAATAATGAAGGATGCAATCAAACACTGTCATAAATAAAAAATGAAGAAATTATGTTTCAACATGTGAAAGCCAGGCTTTCTCTTTCCTTTTATATTTAAAACAAAAATATTTGTTGGTTGGATAATTTTGTTAATGTCAGTTACCAGAAACAGCTGAGTACTGCGTGCAATAAAATAATTAATGTAGCGTAAAGTGGACTTCCACACAAAACAACCAGCAAAACCCATATTCCACTTAAGCTCTTAAAACAGGACTTATGTAAAATTCAAAGGGTACATGGGTTTGTGGGAATCTTACAATAGCTGTTTGCTTCCTTTAAAAAAAAAAAAAAAAAAAAAAAAGGAAAAATATCAAAATCCTATTTTATTTCCTTTCCCATTCATAATCTAACCAACATATTAGCTTCAACTTCAGAGAGACAGGTGAACAGCCAAGCCAGAGACAACTGTAGGTAGCATCATTGCAGTAATGAAAACATAGTCTATCATAGAGGTATTAACCTGAGAGAGAGATCATTGTATTAGTGAGCTCTCGCACTGATCTAAGAACTGCTGATCAAGGTTTTACAGATACCTTTTGCACAATTGCAAAAGTTACAGCATGATAATCTAAAACAATGCTTCAGTTTTTAGCAAATCAAAAGGGATGATGTATTTAATTTCATTTTTGTTTTGGTCTAAGGAAAGGGGGTCTTTGAATGACAATGGTTTTGAAAAAATATGTCCAAATATTTAATTTGTTATTTTGTTTGATTGTTTCTTTATCTAAAATGCTTTGTTTCAAAGTGTTTCATTTACAAAATTTCAGAAATAAGAGGCTACCATTTTTATGTCACTTTTCCTTAGGGATTTATTTTGACCAGAAAACTTTACCTATACTAGCGTATATCTATGAAACGTTTTCTTTCACAGTTTTTGTGAGCAAAGTTCTGACCAAGATGTTTGTCCAGGTCTGCTTCAATTTCAGTTACTCCTTTCTGTAGACGTGCAGTACCAAAGTGTCAACATTTGGATCCAAAAGCCATTCAGGAGTGTTGAGATGAAAGGATTCCACTCTATAACTTGGCAAGTCACTTGCCTCTCCCAAGTTCTATTTAATGGGGCAAATATTTGCTCTCTTGCATCACAGCCCGGGTTTGAATAGGCACTTTGGGTCTGCAGCACCAGACTGAGAAGTGGAAAGCTGTCAGAGAAGTTAGATGCCTTTGGGAGATTTTAAAGTCTCTGCTACCACAGAAAGCATACATGGTGGTGGCATACACTGAAGGAGAAATTTTGAAAGACAACAAGAATTACATTCCTATGTGTCATTTATGTGTTCGTTCACACCATGCCCTATTGCACTTCTAATACTGGGATTAAACAGTTAATTGTACAGTATTTTGTAACTGTAACCATCTCACAGCAAAAATGAAATGTAGTTATACTCATTGTTACCACATGTCTTTTACTTTCTTGGACAAAACTGTTTTGTCTAACAAAAAAAGACCCATGTGTATTACTTTTTTTTTGTTTCAATTAGCTGCTGCTTTTCTCCATGGCTACCAGCGTTTAGCTGAGTACACACCACTGCTTTATCTTCAGCTTCATTCATTCAACACTGAAGTGAAAAATACCAATTACTTTTGCTGTAACTGACGTGACCTCTACTTTACTTCAAGCTAGATCTCTAAAACCATTTTGTCCTCCCCCTGCACTGAAGAGACAATTTATGTGCAAGCTCTGTAAATGTTATCCAGTAAAACCGAGGTGATAATTTGCTTTCATTTCGTAGGATTTTTAAAAGAATTAAACTGGTTTTGGAGCACAAACCCCATAGACTTTCACTGGGATTTAGACAAAAAGGCATCTGGGGGGAATTCCACCTCGAATGATTTTTCTGCTATGCTATAGAATAGTCATGAATCTTTGGGGAATGAAATGTGGGCATTCAAACAAATGAACAAAAGCCCCAGGAGATTTTTAAAGCAGGTGAGCTGCTGTTGCGTATTCTGAACAATTAGTTATTTATTTGAAAATTTTTTAATAACATGTTCAAAATATATCATTTAAATGCGTCTCCTTCCAATTCTAAGAGAACAAAGGCCAGCATCACAACACCCACCAAAATTAGCCCACCAGAGATGGCAGGGATTACATGAGCTGCAGACATTTTCCCTTCCTGGAGAGGCTGTTGCGTAACTTGGGGAATGCATACAGAGAGCATTTCTTCCAGTGTCTGCCTGTTTACTGGCAGAAAATCCCCAATGCCCTACTGCTGCTTTCAGCTGAGGCTGGTTCTCCTGTAGCATAATGCCATAGTGATGCCTTACAGCTCCTGAAAGCTCCCCAGGGAAGATATTCAGATCTGTAAAATATGTCATCATGCCTGCTCCAGTTTGTAATCAGTTTTCAGGTAAGTGACAGGCTTTGATCCACTCCATTACCTCTTAAAAACAAAAAAACCCAACAACAAACATAGAAATTAATCCCACTAGCATCACTTGCCATCCATGTTTTGTGAGGTTTTGACGCATCTTGCAAGTTACCAACATCATGTGGCTGTCCTAGGCAGAGCAAAAAACCCCTCAGCTCTGGCTTGCTTAACATTTTAATTTCTTTGTTAAAAAGGGAAAAGATATTTATGGCCAAATAAGGACATTGCTGAATATAAAGATAACATCTGTGGGAAATTTAAGTGGAAAGTAGCATGTGTCTATTAGAAAATGAGTGATTCATAATAAATTTTTTTGGCAGCAGCTCAGACAGACACACACATGTTATACATTTTAATAGAACACTTATTTAAACATGGAATAAATTACTCTAAGCCACAACGTATGTACACCCCTTCTTAGATAATGGCATCTCCTTTGCAATCAGCAGGTTTAAGTCCTCTCTACCCTAGTTGCACTCTCATTTTCATTAATTGCTTACATATGTGAGAAAACTATTGTTAAGTATGAGGACCACATTACTAATTTCCATGTTTTACACTTTACACATGCAACAGTCTGACACTGTAATGCTGTTGCTGAATATTTACTTGTGCAGTTTCTCAAAATAGCCGGGCTTGTCTATCTTTCCCTCCACAAGTGGGAAAGGCCTACAGATGCCATTCCTGCAAAGCTACAGGTCATAGGAAATCTAACCCTAAAAGGCAAAGAGAATCCAAGCAAAGAAACTGCGTCCACTGCTCACCCTTGGATCTCTCAAAAACAAAGCTTCCACATGAGATTCTGCCACTGATCCAAAGGATAGTTTTGTTACTATTTTTAAGGTTAACATGGCTGATATACAGGTACTACACATAGTGCAGTGACATGCAACTTCATCACCATCCAGTATTTTGTTATAAGAAATCTCTAAATGCTGGCTCTCTTATTTCAGTCAGTAGCTAGCAATAAGTTCCTTTTCCTGTCTGCCTAACGAGATCCTTCCCCTCTTCACCCATCCCCAACTGCAAGAAAATAGTGGCTGGGAGGTGGGCGTTTTATTTCATTCTGTAGCAAGTTTCTAAAGGAGAAGAGTGCAATTGCTGTGCTCTTAGATATTTAGATTACTAAATCTGTCAAGATTTTAAACTTCCCAGGGGATGGCTTGTTTCATATTACTTTTTTTTTTGTTGTACAAAGAACAAAGAGGAAATGATCTAGCTTAAGGAATCTAGGCATTATTGTAAAATAAACCCTCAGAACATAAATCTCATCTTTGCTACTAACACATGTCCATTCTGAGGATGCAGCTATTGTGGTAGTTTCTGGAATAAGCAACTGCTACAACCTATGCCCACCAAGGGCTTTGAATTTGACATTTTTGACAGACCGCCAAAGTAGTGATCAAAACACTGGAATTAAAGGGTTACACCACCCTATGCTGTTTAGTAGACCAGCTGCGGTTCCCATGTGAGTAACAGCAATGAGGCCAATAAGCCCTAAACAGTGCCACTTCTTCCACCAGAGACCTTGGGAAGGAGCTCTGCGAATGGCAAAGAGAGAGAACACTGCCAGAATGTGGTTGTGAAGAAGTTTGACGTATCACTGAGGTCTTTCTATCTGATGTTCCCTACGTACTGTATGTATATGGACAACTAGACAGAAGAAAATCTACAGCAGATAATAGAAAAATCAGAATTTAGTTTTAACACGTAATTATTAGCCTTAAGTGATAAATAAACATTATTATATATCATTCCATTTTTATCATGATAAGCCTGCAAATCTTCTCCCTCTCTCAACAGATACCCTTTGAGTCTTTTTTTAAAGAAACATTTTTTGCCTGAAGTTCTCGTGTTTGGTCTATAGCCAGAGGAAATTATTTTGGGAAAGTGTGAGGCCACTTGGACAAGACATCCCTGGGAAACTGGACTAAAAAAAAAAAAAAAAAGAGGTGTTGTCACTTGTCACTTCAGGAAAAAAAATTGCTTTCCCTCCCCCTTTTCTTGCACACAGGCATATCTTCAAAATCTGGGCTGGAAGAGAAACTCTAATAATTACCTTTTTACTATATGAGAATGCACAGGATTTTCTCTCATAAGATGAAGCACAACTTTTGGAGATAATCACCAAACAGTACAGACTACAACTTATCTATCATGGACAGGTTAGCACCTATCATGTCACTCCTGTGTATAACGTGGTATTCACATCATAGATATTTTCACTTACAGAGGATTTACTATAAATGGGAAAAGCCTGCATTAATATCCAGCTACCAAGATGACAGAAACTGCCCGGAGAAAGATGTCTTCCGCATCCATCACTATATTGCAATGCTATTACACAGGAGAAGGAAGTTTCACAATATGTCCAACCCATTTAAAAAAAAAAAAAAAGGAGGAGGGGGACAGGGAGAGGAATCACATGTCCCTGAAAAGTATTTGTAATTCCCCAGATGGAACACACAGGCATTATATCACATCTTTGCCCCTAGCACATGTAACATAGAGTTTCAGCTACAGTCACATACAGTGTAATTCAAATCTACCTTGACTGTGCATAGACATCAGCTTTCAAGAACTGTCTAAAGATTTAAGTGCCACTCAGTCCTCTCCAGAGTTTTATAAACACTGTGCCTGGAAAATCTTCCTTTGTAGGCTATTTTAGACCAACAAGGAAAAAAAGTGCAGAATATTTATATTTCTTAATTAAAAGACACAGAGTGGCTAGTAAGTCTTTCTGCAAGAAGAATCATCTTAACACCTTCTGTTGGTCACACCTCTGGCATTCAGACACAAGGAAAAGGTCATCTTTTCCCTCTAGCCATTTACAGCAATTTGTTGTACTGGGTCTAGGAAATTGCAGCTCAGCGTAGATGAGGGAATCAGGCTTGCAGTGATTTAAATAGACAGGAAGAGCATGTCCAACATCATAATCTCTGATGTGAAAGGGATTTACAGTGCAGGCAAGGAAAGCTGAAGGTACAAGACAGACACAGGCATATGAGCATCTTACTCTTTCTACCCTTTTCTCTATACATGTCAAAAGGATAAAACATACACATGGCAAAAAGATAAAACAAAGATCACGACCAAGTCCCCTGAGGTGGTTCCCTAGTTACAGCCTTACATGCTCTCACAGTGAAGGGGTTCACAGGTGCCAAACTGAATGAGTCAGTATAGCTGGGAGACAAGCAGGGAAAGGCTGCCCTGTTATCCCCAGTCCCCCAGCAATTGGGACACATGGTTCTGTCCAGAGCAAGGCTCAGTGAGAAGCCACAATACACTCAGAGAAGTGTAAAGCACTGTTTATTTTGTAACTGTGTCACAGTATTACATCATCCCCTTTACTAACAATATTATTTTGTCCCTAAATATCCTTCCCTTACATGCTCAATTTTGTGGTTCAGACTCAACAGTGAGCATCCGTTATCTAGGTGTAACTGCACTACAGCTGTGATAGAAACTCTGCAAACGCTCAAAATGGACAGAAGCTCATGTAATTTCCTCTCTCATAAATACTCTATGGTTTAACTATATTTTCAGTGACATTTTCATTACTGTAATGATTCCATAAACACATTTTTAAGATTCTTGCCAGGCTTTTTCTTACACAGAGGGCTTGCATGTGTGCATTTTTGTGTATGTTTGTTTTTATAAACTTTCCAGTGTATTATTCTTCCTGACAGCCTCATGGTCAGGAATGACTGTCCTGCACAGAGTTTCCTCTTCTATGAGCCTTTTCAGTAACACACAAAATTATATCTGGATGAATTAATTGACTCAGTGCTTGTTTTGTCAGCTAGTAGCCTACCTTAAGTCAGGCCTCTACACACATCACTGTTTACAAACACAAACTTCAGTTTTAAGTCAGAATAGATGCCACAGGCCATTTCACAAGCCTGCGATTATGGATAGAGCAGGTACTCTGCACTTCAGTTCACAGACCAGGATATTTCACCCAGAGAGCAGTGGAAATTGGATGAGGCCCACAGATTTTGTCTAGAAAAGAGACATCTGAGAGAGGGTATAGTAGCTGTCCATAAAATCATGACTGTTACAGGGAAATTATGACTGCTCTTCATTGTCTCTTCCATAGAAGAACTATGGGGCGTAGTGGTTGTTCAAACTCAAATTCTTTCGGTGGCTCTAACAGTAATCAAGAAAAGTTGGAAGCATTAGGGAAAATCAAAATCTGTTTCAGAAAAGCATGCATGATGTGCTAGAAGCTGTCTAGAGAAAACTGATAAAGTTCCATCAGTCATAACAATAAAAATACTTTCTTAAAGCTTTTTTTACTTAGGAGGATAAGTGGGACTCCAAGCAACAGGTGGCATTACAGAATTAGACTCAACTCTCTAACAGGTGCAAAGAGAACTTTTGAGAAAGAGTTTAAAAATGGCTAATCAGGTAGGAAGACTGTGCACAGTATGGAAAAATGTATGAGAAAGTTATGAGAGCAAGCTGCAGGAAGACAGCCATACTGCAATATCCATATTTGGGATCAGTTAAAAACAAGAATAAAAAACCCACCTTATGGTCTAATCTATGTCTTGAAAATAGTTGGACAAAAATCATTAGATTCTGATGAGCAAGTATTGAGTCCAGATGAAAAAATCCATCAAACGCCCTGATCTCAGATGTTCTGCTTATTGACAGACTGAGCATGTAGTACCGTGAGATATTTGGGAGGTCTCCACAGCAATCAAAGCCCCTTTGTACAGCTGGGCATGTATGAGCAGATCTGGTCCACACCGCTGTAATGCTTTTTAAAGAGATTTTTCTTCCCCTCTTCTCCTCCATTTAACCACTATTTCAGACATTTTAGGAAGTTAGTTCAGCTTGTACTCCACTGTTGTCCAAAAATAATTCAAACACAATGCAAAAAAACCAACAAAAACTTTTGAACATTCACTGGCAAGGGATCATTCTTAAAATACATGAAAGTAGGTTGTGTCATAATGGCAAATACATCATTTTGTTTGTGTTCTCAGGTAGCACAAGGTATCTTTGTGATGCATGTGAGAAAGTGACAGCAATGACAATGGGCGGGAAGAGAGAGAAGGAGGGAGCAAGATAAAGAACAAGAAAAAAAAACCCAAATAAATGTTTCCCTAACATTTATTCAGTTCTCTCTTAACTACAGGTTCTAGACTTAGTGTTGATTCCATATCTATATGTTTCTTTATTTCCCATCTTCCTCCCTCTGTATTTCACATGAAAAATTATTCCACTCTGGGAAGAATTGCTAAAGAAACAACTGCCCTTCTAGCCTTTTAAACTAGAACTGTGAATTTCAGTTACGGTCTCCATCACATGGTCAGTAATTAGCTAATTTGTACTTTGCCAGTTGGTGGTCCTGAAAAGCCTGCAGCATGCAACGTTCTCCCCTTTGCCTCCCTTTATTTCCCTTGCAGAGGCACGTTCTGGGTGCTGTGGAACAGGTTCAATCTCACAGAACCTGACATGCAGCCCACTCTGTATGGCCTGCATGTCTTCCTTAGCCCATGGTGATTCTTCTGAGCCCTTGCGGCATAGCAGAAGACCCCCCCATCACCATGGACAGAAAACAGAATACACGTGTGCAGCCCAAATCTCTTTTCTCAATAACTCTTCATTGCTTATTTAATTGAATTTACACTAATTTCATTTGCTAGCAATTTTCTTGTGAGTACACACCACTTCTCCCAAATAAAATGGCAAAGAATCAGTTATAAATAAATAGAGTATTGAACTGCAGAGACAAATGAAACTTCAAATATATTTCCAAATACCCTAAGTTTGAACGTGGATTGAGATGCATACTCCAGAGTCATGTCTAAATTTATGACACAAATAAAAGTGCAACAAGTTTTACTTTTTCAAAAATGTTTCTCTTGCTAATGTTTGATTACCATGCTACTGTGCAAGCAACAGACAAACCATCTGATAGTTCAATTAAACAAAAAAACTGGCTGACTTACATTGTTCTGCTAAGAGATCTCTATGAGCAGCCACATTTACACAGGACTCGTACACCACACCTGCCTTCTCCTCTTAGTAAAATCAGCAATGTGCCATCATTAGAATAAAACTTATTTTCTAGAGGTCTAGTAATTTTTCCTTATAACATCTATTCTATTAATTTACTAGGGATATTAATCAGATTTGGGGGAGGGGGTGAAATTGTTTTGGGAAGAGGAAGGAAAATGAAAGGTAGGGGAGAGTGTCATTTAGAAATTGCAACAATTTTTTTTTGCTTCCTAGTTTTCTGTGATTATCTGATTTCTGAGACACTGAAAGATAATTTTAAGTGGGCCAATGTTTCTGAAATATCCCAAGATATAATTTGGAAAACATCTTCAGCGTACATTTTCTTTCTCCAAGCAACACATAACTCTTTAGTAACAGGTCTACCAACAAGGAGAAAGAAATATATAGACAGGGGAGACTGGAAACATCACCAGAAAATAACTGAATAATTTTTAAAAAAATTAATGCAAGTTAGTACTAGGAGAGGAAATAATCTGAAATATAAGGATTGAATACACAGGAAAACCTTGAAACAGTAATCCTGAATGATTCAGAAGTGAAAACAAATACTGCATATGGCTGGACAGTTCGTGGGAATAACTTAGCCCCTTTTAGTTCAGAATCAATCACTGAACAGACTTTCAGCATTCAAAATTATTTGAGTAACTTTTTATGTGAGCGTATTCCACTTTATGGACTGCACACAAATTTTTCATAGTCACAATGGCCTTTAGTATTTGCTATTCAAAGCATGCGATCAGTTATTTAAAGTGCTGATACTGATTCTCACACTGTCTGCGTAACTCCCAATACAACACAGAAGTCTCTTAAAGTTGGCTGTACAAATGTTCCCATGTAAACAAACAGACTAGCTGAGATTCTTCTGCAAATAAAAATTTTATATGATAGGAAGCTCTGCTCTTTGTTGATCCAAATTTTGCCTTTTTATTTGTTTGCCTCTTCCTCTTTTCAATGCCTTTTTACATACTTCTGAAGGCTCTTAATGTTCCTCCTAAATTTTCTCTTTCAGCTGAACAACCCAACCTCTCCTACATTTCCTTGTAGATAAGAAGGCACAGATCTCTGATCATTCTTCTCACTCTATTCTGAATTTTCTGCTATTAGTGCACATATTTTTAGAAGCAGGGTGCATGAAGTGGGCCCTTGTCAACACTGTGGAGAATATGAATATTTGCATATGTAGGATACCTTTTTGCAGAAATTGTCATGCTTTAACAGTTCTGTGTGTTATGTGAACAAACAAGTGTGAACAGAGAGAGGGTGGTATCCCAAATATTCAGATGGTGACAGTCAGAATTGGTCTTTTTTCAGTTTAAAGAAAAGAATTTTCTTTCTCTGAATATCCATAATCTATGCTTTTATGTTATTTAACCTTTGTCATTAAGCACCAACTGAATGACAATTAATGAATAATTGATCAAAAGGAATGCACTGAACCCATTTCACTACTGTGCACATATCAGTCAATGCCAGTTTCTTTGGCAGTTGTTGAGCAAAAAATTCAAATGCTCCACCTAAAGAGTAGCAGGGTGTTTAATACTTGGGGAGGTAAATCATGACCTATAAACCACCTCTCTAATGACTCACCCTTAAGCCATTCTGTATCAACCCAGTATAGGACAGCTACATATGTATATGCATACATAAAAATACACACACAGAGCCTCAATGCTAAATCAAATAATTACATAGAAACAATACTCAAACCCTCGTATTTGTTCTTATAAAAAAAGTCACAAATTCTTTCCTCATATATATTATAGTTTATTCTCAATTGTCTTTAGGAATGTGGAAAATATTATGCCACGAAATGTTATTTGGGAGCATTGAGAAAGTTAAATGTTTATGTTCAGTAAACGCCCTTGATCCTCTTTCTGTAGCCAACGTGCACAGCGCATATATTTTAAAATGACAAGTTTAAATATAAGTGCATTCCCGTTTTACTTACTAACCCATCTACAGATTGTGACTGGTTCCCAACTCTCATTTCTAACTAAATAAATTCATACATATGCTGGAAGTACCTCCACCAGTCAGTCACACTTGGGATACACTGTTCCCTTTCTTAAAGATCCAAAGTTCAGTCAAACAAGGAGAAAAACCAAAAAAATCTCTTGAGGACCCTCCTATTTCCTGCTTCTCACAAGTCTGGAAAAAAATATGCTGAAGTAACATGAGCTCAGATTTGCACATGAGGATTTCTGTTTTGACTGACAAGAAATATTATATAGATATATTGATGGTAGGTTTTTTTGACAGAATTACTACAGAATAATATTATTAAATATTATACAGCAATTCTGACTGGAGCAGTTTTACTTGCAGAGAATATATTGGTACTGCACAAAGATTTGCCCGTTTACTAGTTTGTTAGGGGGTTTTTTTTAATGTGAGAGGGCCATAAATTTCTGAGTAAAGTTTACGAAACATTTAGTAACTTCAGCATCTGGGCTAAGACCCATTGTAGGGACCTTATTTACCCCTACCCCCATGCCCCTCAAAAACAAAACAAAACAAAACAAAACAAAACAAAACCCACAATGTGCTCTCTAAAAAGCAAAAAAATTAATAAAAAGCAGCCACCTCTGAAGTACAGCCATATTTGAATCCTAAGGTTGTCATCTTGGAAAGCTGTGAACTTTTAAAAAAAGTTATGACAAAAATAATAGGACTAGCAAATTTCTGGAGGGCAATCTGATGTTGGCTCTGTCTTGTCTCTCTCTGTAGATTATTCCATAGTCAGAAGCTTTGATCAAGTTCACTTCTTCTCCAGTTCTCATGAACTTCACCCTGAAATTTGCTGTTCCAGAATCATAAACTTGGCCTGCAGAGACATGGTTGGAAAGGCTGATGGAAACTGGTCCTCATCACAATAAGGCCTTGAACTGAACACCATGAAAAAACAAAATAAAATCATTTTTTGCTAACTGTTACCACACAGTGGTGATTGCTGTTACTGTACTACTCACCACCTGCAGTAGAGAGGGATGAAAAATTAAAATGTTTCTTGTGGAGAGAGGAAATGAGTTTGAGGCAAGAATTGGAATAGAAAGAGTAGGACAAAAAAACCTGTACCAATGTTTAAAACAACCTTAAGCAAACTGTGCAAAACCTAAACTCCCTTTAAAAAAAAGAAAAAAGTGCATTACCTAGCCTTCAAGTTGCCTGGAACTTCTTCCCAGTTTCATTCCTTTTGTTTACCATAATTAAAGAAACACTAAAAAATTCCATTTGCTTCAGACAACCTGTCTGTAATTTCAGAATATATCCTAATTCTCCAGCATGGAAACAGTATGACAATGTCTGTACAGTCTTCCAGCAGTGTAGCTTATCTTCTGAGATGCAAAATATCAGAACAGCTCAGCACATGAGTACTCTGCAGTTATTTTCTTGCTTCCATAAGATTAAGCAAACAACTTAATATGAAAAGACTAAGCAAACAAATTAATATGAAAATATTCTTAAAGAGAAATTATGGAGAAAAGCAGCTAATGATTCCAAATCATTAACAAAGTACATGTGACAATGTCCTCCTCATCCAAAAACCACACATCATAAAAGCCTGAGAAATACCTCATGGTATTTCATCTGCCACCAGAAAAGTACGGAGAATCCTGTGAGAAAGCTGTGCCCATTGTTCCTGAATCAGATGGTGTAACTAGGTATCTCTGACTTCAGCTGACTATCCAGACCAAAAACTGAACAAGGACTTACCCCCAGAATTACTTCAGAATGTTAGGTAAGTTTTATCAGGCAAAATTGTGATAAACAGTGGCACAGACACATGAATGCAGGATAACAAGTTTGTCAGCATTTTACACCAAATTCCTCTTCCGTGAATGGTTCTCTGTTCAGAGTTGCCTCACCTTTGCTGCATGGTAAGAATATGAAGATAGGAGTTGCCAAACAGCAGCTTACTTGCCAAACAGTCTACTTCCTTCCATAGCCAACTGTGTGCGTCTGATAGTTCATTTCTAAAGATCCCTGGGAAGAATTGCTCCAGAATTGTTGCCGAGAAGCCTAATAGAGCTACACAGAGCTGGTTCCATTCAGTCGAAAAAAAAAAAAAACCAAAATACAACACACAAAAACCAACCAAAAATTAACAACTAAAAAGCTTCTTTAATTCACATAAATTTCATCTGAGGTCTGTGGGACAAAATTATTTTGGCTTAGTGCTTATTCAAATGTTAACAGTAACATACAAACATTGAACTGTTTGAGAAAAAGTAACACTTGGACACTTTATCTAGTCCAACATAAATAGAAATACATGCTTTAAGATATGAAGTGCCTTTGCATTTGGATGGAGCAAAAAGGCTTTCACATAACATGCTATGCTGAGAGTTGAAGCTTCAGTAGTTAAGCCTGCCTTTTCTTGTTGCAGCTGCATGAATGACAGACCCTACCTAGAACAGTTCTCATACTTCTGTAAAATAAACAACCCTGAATTGAGCACTCACAGAAATAAAACAATGTCAAGTTCTGTGTAATTTTAAAAATTTGTAACACTGAGTTCTGACATGGAAATTGGACTATAAGCAGTTTGATAAACAGTCTAAAAGTATTCTAGTGCAAGAAAGTCACATTGTTAGATTAGTGACTTACAGCTTAAGTCTACGCATCTCCCACAGGAAAATGCAGGTTTTGTACTAGATACACTACTCTTCTCCTTCTCTGGCAGTGGAAGTGCACTGCTATTACAAAAATAAGACATTTTTGGATGCTTCATCCCCCTGATACTAATATAATTGGTCTAAACTAACAGAAGAATTCTCTGATTAATCACATGCAATATTCTTTTCTTTTACAAAAGTTCCTCTTAATATATAGACCAAAGGGGGATCAGAGATGAGGAAACCAGGAAAATCCTTTCTGCAGGTTGGTTGGTAGGTTGCCACTGAAGTCTCTCCAAGAGGCAAACACAATTGAGTGCACCCTTAGCAAGTTTGTCAACAACGCCAAGCTGTGTGGTGCAGTCAACACGCTGGAGGGAAGGGATGCCATCCAGAGGGACCTTGACAGGCTTGAGAGGTGGGCACATGCAAGTCTCATGAGGTTCAACAGGGTCAAGTGCAAGGTCCTGCACACTGGTCAATGCAATCCCAAGCACAGCTACAGTCTGGGTGGAGAATGGATTGAAAGCAGCCCTGAGGAGAAGAACTTGGGGGTGTTGGTGGACGGGAAGCTCAAACATGAACCAGCAAGCCCAGAAAGCCAACCGTGTCTTGGGCTGCATCAAAACCAGCATGACCAGCAGGTCAAGGGAGATGATTCTCCCCTGTAAGACCCCACCTGGAGTACTGTGTCCAGCTCTGGGACTCCCAACATAAGACATGGAGTTGTTGGAGCAAGTCCAGAGGAGGGACACAAAGACGATCAGAGGGCACCTCTCTGATGAGGACAGGCTGGGAGAGTTGGGGTTGTTCAGCCTGGAGAAGAGAAGGTTCCAGGGAGACCTATTTGCGGCCTTCCAGTACCTGAAGGGGCCTACAGGAAAGCTGAAGAGGGACTGTTTATCAGGGAGTGTAGTGACAGGACAGGGTGTGTAATGGCCTTAAGCTGAAAGAGGGTAGATTTAGATTAGATATTAGGAAGAAATTATTTACTGTGAGGGTGGTGAGGCACTGCAACAAGTTGCCCAGAGACGTTGTGGATACCCCCTCCCTGGCAGTGTTCAAGGCCAGGTTGGATGAGGCTTTGGGCAACCTGGTCTAGTGGAGCGTGTCCCTGCCTATGGCAGGGAGGTTAGAAATAGATGGGCTTTCAGGTCCCTTCTAACCCAAAACTTTCTATGATTCTATGATCTGAAATGCAAAAGGTCTTGGTTAAGTAAGTGGTGAACTTACTCTCTTGTCATTGGTTTATCTAGCATTACTGAATGCATTGTGGTGCATTAATGAAAACTAACTAAAGTTTTGGATAGAATTAAAAAAAAAAAGAAAAAGTCAACATTGATCTAACTCCTCCAGTTTTAACATGAGCAGGAGTGATAATATGTCCATTACACAAAATGAGATGAATTAAAAAACCAAAGAAATTTTTAGAAACTTCAAAGAGTTGTCTTAACTGAATATCTACAATTAGGAAAAGGCCTTTGTTCAGAATATAATACAGAGAAATTATCATTTCCTATTAATTCTTTCAAGGTAATGTTTTGAACCTTCACAAGAAATGAGTTTTCTCCAGATGAAACACCATGGAAAATAAAGATCAAATTATCAATTTGGGAATGCATGCAGAAATGCTGAAGTGTCATGAAGCACTCACTTTGTATTCCTTTTCTCCTCCTGGTGAACATGGTAGCAAGCAAATTTTTTACTCAATAATAAACCAATAGTTTGAAAAAGCTTAACACCACTGAAATTTACTTGAGTGTTATATCTGTTCACCAGCAATGTCAGTAAAACTTTTCATTCATACCAGAACTTCTTTTGATCTAGCTGCTGCCTGGTAGTAATAATTTCAGTGTTTTTTTGTGAAAGATCAGAGACACAAGCTGGACAGAGCACTCAAATGTTGTCTTCATCATCATGCTAATATGAACTCAGAGGACTTGTTTCCAGAGTTGACTGCTCTTTTAGAAGTTCATTACTTTGCCAAAAAAATAAACAAAAAAACCCCAGAATGTAGTCGATGGTACGGTGTGTAAGAACTGTGGTAGTTCTTAACTTTTTTGAACTTAGCCTATGGTTCTTGGGAACAAGTTAGCACTGTTCAATGTCTACACTAGAAGACAGTAAAGGAAACATTGAACTGTGAATCACAATCAATAAAAGAAAGACTGGTTACAACTTAATATATAATAAAAATAATGGAATCGTTGAAACACTTGCAAAGAGCATTGTGCTGACAGGCTTTCTTTGCTAAATACTCCATAGGCCATGCTCTGATCTATTATAGCAAAGTCAGAAGATGGAAAAAGACAGGAGGATTGAAATGCAACTCCACTGAAATCTGTGTGAGTATTGCCAATCATGTCTGTGCTCACACCCCTATTTTGCCCTGGTACAACTGAGAGCAGAAATTGGCCTGCTTCCTTTACGCTGTATTCTCAGGAGTCAGGACAAATAATATTGTGTCTCCCCCAACACTAAAATTTGATGCAATTTGAGAAAGTGTGGGTTGTTACTGCAAGATGTGTTTTAGGTGTTCTCTGCAAAGTTTCCACATGTCCATTTCCAGGACATGTTATGCCCATTTTGACTTTCAAAACAAATCTCAGTCATTAGACTTTAAAAATAATTTTGCCAATGACCAAATATGCAATAAAACTACTTTTTCCCCAGTCCTGAAGAAAAAAATTGTTATGATGTTTGAAATCAAATTCTTATGGTGTAGTGATTGTCTCATAATGCTAGGCAGTTTGAACATTAAGATATATAATTTAATTCTGTCTCTATATGGCTTTTTTGTGCAGAAGGGAAAATAATTTATTAATGATGTAAGTAAAGTAGCAAAAATATGTATTATTTCAAAACTGATTAATTGTGTAGTTACAAAGTAAGCAATATCTGTGAAATAAGGCATAAGACCTGTGTGGTAGAGATGGATTATAAAACATGAACATTTTTATTCAAATTCTGTTTCACTCCCTTTTTAACTTCAGTGTCACTGGGCCAAATATTTCCTTTGATCAGAAATGTATTTTCCCAAGGATGCTATACTTCATTTGAAACAGAACACAAATTATCTTTCTAAAATAAAAAAACCAATACAATCTTTTGGCAGTGAGATTTAAAAGAATATATATTACAGCCAAAATATGTGCCACTTGGCATCACTAAATAAACTTTCAGGAAACTTAGTTAAAAGAAAACTATTCAAAATGCACACACAGAATGCATAATACTGCCACCAAGCACATTCTGGTGGAACTGAAGACAAGTCATTTAATCCTCAATCATATGTTAAAAGTTAAGACTTCCATGTGTTATCGTGGTTATTTTTCAGAAATGCACAAACACTGGATTTGAATACAGGGACACTTTATCAATTTTGATCATCCCCTGGGCCAATACCTCAATCTCTTAAGTGCAGATGAACTGAAACCCAGCTAATTGGAACTCTTGTACAATATCACATGACTGAAAATTTACTGAATATTTTTGTACAATAACATAGGACCACAGGATAATTAGGAACCTGAGAAGATCTCTAATTGAATCAATTACCTGCTTGAATGAGGGTCATCCATTAGGTCAGATCAAGCTGCTCAGGGCTTTATCCACTCAGTTCTTGAAAGACTCAAAGGATGGAGCCTGCACAGCCTCACCAACCAGCTCCACTGCCTGATTATTCGTTTAAGGAAAAAGTTTTTCCTTATATCCAGACACAACCTCCTTTCTTTCAACATAGGCCTGTTGTCTGTTGTGCTCCCACCACCGTGAAGAGCCCGGCTCCACTTTCTTAATAACCTCCCCATAGGTATTGGAGGCTGCTGTTTGTTAGGTTCCCCCAAACCAACTCTTGTCCAGGCTGAACAAGTCACATCCCTGCAGCCTCCTCTCAAGTGCAAGTGCTGCAGACCTGAAGACAATCTTGGTTGCCCTTCACTGAACTTGCTCCAGCTCATTGATATCTTTCTTGCACTGGGAAGCTCAACACTGGACATAGTCTTCTAAATATGGCCTCATAAAGTGCTGAGTATACAGGGATAACTCTCCTTGAGCTACTAGCTGTGCTCCTATTGTTACAGTCCGAGATACTGTTGTCCTTTGCTGCCACAGCCTACTACTGGCTCATGTTCAGTTTGCCATCTATCAAGACCCTCCCATTTTTTTTATCAGAACTGCTTCCCCAGTCAGTGAGTTCCCAGCCTTTATATGTTCAATTTGACTTATGCTATATCTTCTAGAAAAACAGCCAGTCTTTAACTTAAGACTGCCAAGAGTTGCTCTGTTAAAAAAAAAGTATGTATCTTTTTTCTGTTTTGATATGGTAAGCATCAACATCAGCTAGTGAATCCCAGCAGAAGTTCCAGAGCTGACACACAGAGATAGGAATTCAGTAAATATAAGAAATAAATGATGCAATCATAGGCTGGATTGATTGATCTAACACTAGCAGCTTTCGACTGCATTCCCTTTTCACTGGTGGACACAACACTAAACAGTATCAGCACAGCCAAGACGCAGACAAAATGGCTTTAGTTATGGCTGCAGTATGTTCTGTATCAATTCTTCTCAGGGTTAGTTGTTTGAGGGTTTTTTGGTTTGGTTTTTGGGTTTTTTCCCTTCTCAATTCTGCCTCTATTAGGTTATATGCTAGACAACGAACCTTGTCATACAGGAGGAAACATTGTTCAAGGTGGGCATGTATCTTTTAAGCGTGGTCCCTCTGCATGCACATTCAGGCCTTGGTATATGCTTATCTACAATGCAAGATCTGTATTTTAAAAATGTATCCTGATTTTGTATCCTACATTGGATTGACCTACAGTGGTTTTGTAGCCAGACCCTCTGACTGTCCCTAATCTACAGATGCAAATCTGAAAGGCAGCATCAGACAGATTCTCGGTATATGCAGAGAAAACAAATTTAATTGAGCTGGCACTTTGAAAACTGTTTGTGAATCTTTACGGTAAAAAAACCCAATGATGCTCTGTAAAAACTGCAACACTCGCATTTAATTCTTTAAAAGGCAATTTTTCTGGAGAGACTTTGGATAAAACTTACAATGATAGGAAGCATGACAGAGGACAGCATGTTGCCTGAAACCATAGGTTAATAAAATATACTACTGGTCAAATGCAGAAATTGTTCATGTGTTTGGTCCTACAGTAAAATAAGATGAAAAGAGATATATTTACATGAGGGTTGTGTCGGTTAACAGAAATTTACCTATAGGCTGTTCAGAATATTTGTCTATCAACAAACATCACATTGAAACTCTGAAATGTCTTCCTCTTTAATTATAGTATTTTAAAAATTATAGCTGAAATTTGGAAGAGTTAACTTTTACCTCATGAAGTTACTATTACCTCTATTATCCCACTTTACATTAGGAGCTCTCCCTCTAATTCTGTCTGGTTTGTGTTTAAAGAAATGTTGACACCTTGATCTTGTTAGCTAATCCTCTGCCACCACCACACTATCTAACTGTTTGGGGACCCTCCTCCTTTGATAATACAGTCAAACAGCAAGTAAACGCCTATCTGAGCTGTTGCTGTGATGCTACATAAATTGTCATTTATTTGCAAAGGTTCAACCTCCCAATTTATTCAGGGTGATTCTGTATCCACCAACAACATATTCAGCCATATTATTTTAGCTCAGTTACATTCAGGGCAAACTGAGGGTAATTACTTAATTCCTTTACAGACCAAATGCAGGAATTTTGGCTTATCTCCTTTTAAAAGATCTAAAGTGAAATGTCTGGCATTTGCACACCTATAGTTTCAACCTGTGTTTCAAAGATGATGACATCTCTGTTAATATTTTTTCTTTGCTATACACTTTCTATGCTGGAACAAATTTAATTTAATAGAAGACTCACTGAAGACCAAATGTGCATAGTTCCCAAAAGCATGGTAAAATGATCTATCCAAGCCTAAGGTACATTCATGAAATTTATTCCCTTACTAACAGTTTTATTCTGCACTACAGATGTAGCCCTACTACCAAGCAAAGCAAATACCTGATACGGATTCTGGAAAGCACAGTCTGCCCCAAGCAATTCTTGGAAGCTCATGGCAAACCAATCTGGATATTTTCGGGCAAGAATGGAGCAAGAGGGCTAGAGCACTGAAGCGTGTCTCAAAACAATCACTTCATTTTTAAAAGAGATGGAAACTGGAAGGTTGGACATTGGTCCTAATCACAGGAACATGGCAACCCTTCCTGTCATGTGTCCCCACTGAATGTACTGTCCAGCCTAGCAATGTGCCCTGAAATCCAGTCAATCATGTAATGACCTAAATCAAATTTCCCACAGATATTTTGGTAAAGTTTTCATCTATTAAAAATCTCATTAGGGAAGATAAGCGATGCATTAACTAGAAAATCACAGGTCTGTGCCTACTGTTGTAGTGTCATCAGGTAATCTTCCATACAATTGCATCATGGTGGTGCTTTAATAATCATTAATATAGGTCTAATACTTTCTATCTATTTTATGTGTTGGTAGGTTTATTTAACACTTGTAAAGTACTTTAAGATTCCCCAAAGGAAAGAACTAAAGAAAAACTTCTTTAATAATTCTAGAAGTATAAAAAGTTAAGGCTGCCCGTGAGTCTGCAATATAGTAGGACAGATGATCAGTGCACACAATAAATGGAGTATGGAGGAGTTACACTGAGCTGGCTTGAGTATTGACTCACTTCTGAGAAGTGGCACTTAGCACCTGAAATTTAGGGTCAAGAGCTAAAAAAATAATAATAAAAAAATCAACATACAGCTAGTGCTCTTTAAACTTTTGCTCTCAAGAAAAAAAGACTTTGATCTTTAGAAGGTAGTTTACAGAAGTATTCACTGATTTTAAGGGGACCTACAGAAAGCTCAGAAAATTTTTTTTCCGAAATTAGAGAATAAGTAGGTACCCATGTCCTTATCTGATAATTAAACTGCTCTTTGAACTAATGACATAAACTTATTGCAATAACCTATACCCTTGCTTTACTTATTCCCCAGTTACCATTACTTCATGTAGCCTTCCTAAAAGCACACTGTGATCACTTCAGAGCAGAAACTAATTTCTTAATAAGAACTGTAAAAATACATTGAGTGCTGCAGAAATAACAAAATAATGACTATTTTCCCAATTAGTTGCAATAATGTAGAAATAGCCCTATTCAACAGCTACCTGATAGCTGTAAGAAATATTAGCAATTTAACCACTCTTTTTCAGCTTGACAGTACTAAATCTCACAGAGGGCTACATCACCAAGGTTATGCAGCTACTTCTGCCACATAACACTGACATGCAAGTTGATGGGTGCTTGATTTGTAAGCCTTTTTCTAAAAAGGCAAAACCAAATAAAGTTGCATGCAACTAAACATGTTCTGATCAACTCAGTACTTAAAAAAAAAAACCCAACGTTCATTATAGTCAAGAGAAAAGGAGAAGAAAGAAAAGGAAGTAAATGTTACTGAGTCCATCTTAAGACTTAATAAGCATTCCCAACATAAATATCTTAGCACTTGAGGCATATATATATAGCATATATATTCAGATTTCAAAATACAGACACGAGTCTAACAATGAGAGCAAATTCAGGATATTGATGGAAGTTCCTAGGTTCTGTAACCATCTTATACCTCCTAATCCAGTGAACAGTTTGGTCCTTTAGTGCAAGAAGCAGTATATATCCTATCTCATCTTCATCACCTTCACTACAAACTTGCTTATCTCAACTCTGTAAACTCAGGTTCTCATTCAGGATCAGAAGGCACCTCTAGCTTCTCCCTTGATTTCAGACCACTGTCCCCCCCCTTTCTGTGCTACCTTTCTGGCTTTCTCTACCCCCTAATCAGGTTTTACTTCTGCACTATGGTAAATAAGATAGGCCCAGATGCCTCATGCAGGGACACATGCTAATACAGAATTAGTATACTCCAGATGGGTACAACTGTCTCTCCCACCTGCAGGAGCCAGTGTCTGGACACTGTGCCATCCACTCTTCTCTGCCCTCACAGCAATGAATGAGTTAAAATGAACAATGAATAATTTTACACAGAAACCACCAAGAATGCGTATTCCTACTGGTTTGTCTTTTTGGCTACATTTGCCTTTTGAGAATACCAGTTGGGGAAATTGTTTAGAACTCAGACGCAGGGAACAATAAAATTGCTCTGAACTAAACTGCTAGGAAGTCAGTGTGTAGATGGAACATATTACAGCTGTGTCAAGGAAATGCTGGGTAGCTCCGCACAACAGAAACGTAGGATGATTGTGGAGCTGAGATCTAGTAGACATTTGGAATATAAAGGAAGTTCAATCCCTGAGTAAACACCCAACTTCAAGGATCAAGGGGCTGCTCCTTCATAGCTATCCCTTCCTAGAAAGAAAAACACCAACCTTTCTGGTAACTACTTTGCATTATCATGTCACTGCTGTAAAAATCCTTCCAAACAACAAAGTGAGACCTAGTAGCATTATAACTGTAAGTGGAATAATTCAGAGATTCAGAGAAACAAATACAGCAGAGAATCTTTAGTTAACTAAATATTTAAAGAAAAAACAACAACAAACATATCCAACACTATTTCTCCTGTAAATGTCATCCAGTTTGCTTTTTCTCCCTCTCTCTGTCCCCAAAGAGCAAAAACTTAGCCTACAATGCCTTCTGAATGCTGTCTGCCTGCTATCCTCACTGCCCACCTACCGTAGGGAGCAGCTCCTCCCACCTGCACATAAAAGCCAAGTGCATGCTACCAGCAGCAGATCAGAGCACTTTCTCAGTCCTCCACTGTTTTGAGCCAGTGATCTTCTCTCCTTGGATCTTGTATGCTCAAGGTAAGATTACTGCTACTTCAGGTTTCTGTTCTAATCAGTTATTGTGAGGAAGTCTTAACGTGAACTCTAGCACTCCCTTGCTGGGTGGTGTTGGCTTCCCCCCTCCTTTTTTTTTT
>VXBL01008297.1:94033-143270 GCA_013400195.1 Aramus guarauna
AAGTATTCAGATATTTCCCAGTATTTATTTGTAAATGGATTAGGTGATCTTAGTCCAACTCTGTTGATGGACAAGAATATAAAACACACAACTGGGACCTTTGTTGGCAAATCTCAGAAAAAAGTCAAGAGGTAGTTATTTTAGGTCAAAGTTGAGCTATAAAAGCAGGCTTGTGAGGAAAGTTTATGTTGCCAGCATTGATATATGTCACTTGCACTATAGATAAAAAGCAAATAAGCGAAGAGTAGTTAAGCAAGTACATCCCCCAAGCCCTCACATTCACACAAAACGTATTTTAGAAAATGAAGGAAAAAAGACAACACTCTACTTCTTTTCTTTCAGTCAGTGGCTTGAATTGAATTTACCATAGTAGCACATCACATTGTTAGCTGCAGAAAAATGCAAAGCTTAGGCCTTTAGGAGTAAGTCTCTTGTGCTTTACTGGTTCCAAAAATGTCAGTGCTTGTCAAAGTGTTTTTGAAATAAAACCAAAACCATGTTAATAAAATGAACTTTCCAAGACAATGCTGGCCAGAACTGATTCTTAGATTTCTTTTCAGTAATAGACTGCCTCTGTGGTTGCTGAGCTGATAGGGAGGAGGATTTAAAGGGCCAAAGTCAAGTTCTGGTTAACTCAGGGTAAAAAAAGAGCTCTCAAACACAGCACAAGCCCTCCAATGAATGGAAAGATTTTTGCTGAGAGTGGGCAGAGCTTAGCAAAATCCAGCTGTACTTTCAGAAATGACTGTAATCATTATTAGGCTCCACTTGAATGTATTCTGAGACTGGAATACTTGTGGGTACAATTTGTGATGCACTGCTGTAGATTACCAGACAAGACTCAATACTTGTGTAATGCAGAATTCACAGGCGGAATGTCAGTTCACAAGAGCTTCCCTGCCTATTTATTAAGTAATTCGCTACATGAATTAACAAGGCAACAACTGGAAGGATTCTGTCCCATGCTATCCAAGCTTTCCAGATTAATAGCTCCAAAAATACGCTCCAGTGAAGGATGAAGGCATTCATGATGAACTGAGTTCCTACTGTGTACACAAGTCGCGTGCAAGTCTGGGCAGTGAGATCTCCGAACTGTTTTGCTGGATGTGCATATAGGTGCAGACACAGCAGCAGTTTCTGTCTTCCACGGAAGAAAGTGGTACAGCAGTTGGATGTTCTGTGCCTGTCACAGGAATTCCCACTCTCCTCCAGTTCCAACAAGCATAGTTCAGTTTAGGAGGTCTAAGCAGTATAGTCCAAGTTGCCACTGCAAGAATGTTTTCTTAGTTCTTATAGTCAGGAACTCCTACAGACTAATACTATCTTTTGGAGATCTGGGCATAACGTATTATGTCAGGAAACATGGAAAACATTTTAGGATTGTTCCCTAAGCTTGCGTTACTAGCCTCAGCTAAAACCATTGTTCATACTATCCTGGAAATAAAGAAAACTGTATGTTTAACATCTAAGTCTGATACTTGATTAAAGATTCATTTGCAGCAGTATTTTTTTTTAAATTTTGTACTGCTATAAAATTATCAAATGGCTTTTAAACTTTAGTTTTAAGGAAATATCTCAGCCATCTTTTGTAATGTCACCTTCATTGCATTTCAGTTTTAGATTGTCTTAAGCAACTAGTTGCAAATACTCGGTACCTAAAATCCAAGCTACTGATTAGTTTTGGCATGTGATTCTTATAGTGTATCTCTGTTCCACAGTGAGGGCAAGATAGCTCTTAGTTTCAAATTTCAAGCACAAAAACTGCCTTTCACTGAGTTCAGTAATTCATTTGCAATGAATATTTTATATTATTCTTTTGAAACACCCTATTTTCAACATCACATCTGTCATTCGTATGCTGAGCACTCTTGAGAACTCAGTACAAAAGGTCTATGAAACACAAGCAAAACAAATTCAATTTGTGACTGCTCAGAGACATTTTCTCTGCTACACGTGCTTTCAACTTTCTAACTGTTCATCTCATGAAAACAAGTATTACGAAAATAAGTGAACAGAAACCTATTATATTTTCAATGCTCCATTCATCAAGTGTATTTTGAGAGCCAGAATTTTAGCTTGACGGACACTCACAGTGTACAGCCTTAGGCCTTCAAAACAACGACCACATCCGCAAGACTGAGAGCTGCTCCCTCAACTCCCGTCAAAGCTGAAGCTACCTGAAGACCTGACTCGGCACTTCCCTGGGGGACTCAGCACCACAGACCTCAGCGCAGGGCGCAGCAACCCTCCTTCCTGGCTCCTGCCCCCATCCGCCACCAAAGATGACAAGGAGAAATATTTTTGCTTGTTCAACTGCCTGTAAGTCTTTGAGATTTCAGGAAACATGAAATGTTGTACCTGACGCCCAAACACTGTCGAGATAGCAGGGGTTTGTGTCAGCGGATTCAATTTAGTGACAATTTAATTGTAACAATGTTGTATTCTACTTTATACAAAACAATCCCGAAAACGACAAAACCCCCACTTTCATTTAAAACACCGGTAACAGAAGTGGCCGTTAAGCACCTGCGACCAACAAAGCCCGCACCGAGTTAAATCGCTGAAGAGACGGCACCGCAGCGCCTCAGCCGCGCGGCACCGCCCCGTTCGGCGGCCGTTACCCGCCCGTAACGGTCACAGCGCGAGCCCGCGTTAGCCCGCCCTCGGCCGGGCGGCGCTATCGCCGCCACAGCCCCAAAGGAACGCGCCGTCGCCTGGCGGGGCAGCGGCAGCTCGCCCTCGTAGGCCTGCGGGGAGGGCAGGGGCCAGCGGGGGCCACAGGGCAAAGGCGGTTAGGGGCCCCTCTTCAGTCAGGACGGGCACCTCACCTTGGTTTTACCACCTCCCTCCTCATGTTGTGGCTCTGTGGATCTGGCCTGCTCTAACGTTAACGCCATTTCTGCACATAGGCAGTCAGAAGATTGATTTAAAGCCTGTGCGTCCCGTTCCCAAAGGAGAGGCAAGGGTTGAGGAGAGCAGAAACTCCCCCGCCACCCCCCCAGCCCAGTCAGCTGAGGAGCATTTATGGAAACACAATGTGTTTGAGGTTTCTTGGGTTTGGGAGATAGAGCCTGGGGGCTTCGCTTCTGCGTGCCAGCCCTGGGTGCCCCTTTGAGAAGGATCTGGGTAGCATTAGCTCGCACAGATGCGGACAGTGCTGGAAGGCCAAAAATGAGGGGGACAGAGGGGGGAGCTCCACTCTCAGCTGGAAAGAAAACGTCGCATCCTGTGAGGGGAGGCTGCTCGGAAAGAGAAGGCAGGCAACTCCAGCATGCACCACAGGAGGCTCAGGACCTTTCAGATTTCCCCATCTGGAGGCAAAATTGAGGCCACTGTAAGTTTAAAAAAAATAAAATAAATTAAAAAAAAAGTCAGTTTTGAAGTTAAGGTTCTTTGGTCTTCAAACAAACAAACAAATAAAAAAAACCACCTGAAAAAATCACTACTATATACAGGTATCTAGCATAAGGAGAGTAACCAGTCTTGTGAAGCTGAATTTCTAAAACCCCAAAACTCCCCCAAAAATACCAAACACTTTGGTGGGATGTGAGGAAAGAAATATCATGTGAGGAAAGAAAATGATAAAACTGCTGTAGTCAACAGGCAGGGAGTTCAGAAGGCAAACAGCTGAACGGAACAGCTTTATCATTTCTTTCCAATGTATTCTCCCCGCCCTGCTTTGTTTAGCACAAAGGTTTTTTGGGGTGAGTCTTTTTGATCTGTTACATCCCTTACCATGGTGGAGCCCTGACTCATGATCAAGGATTTAAGACAAACAAAGAGCAGCAACTCCTGAACCTGAAGGCTTGTAAATTGTACATAGAGCAAAGCTAACTGCTGGACTCCTGCTCCAGTCCCTTTAACACACTCTTGCTTATGCAGATCACTGGTATGTCTGGAAAGGTATTACACTACAAATGCTTCACCTCCCTCTCCTGGCTGCAGAAGCATCCAAGAACAGCACATACAGTCAATTAATGAATTTATCCTTACAAGCACCCTGGCAACATCACACTCATTTTAGAGGAAATTGAGGCACAGAGAATGTTGCTGGTGTAGCATTTAAAGAGATTGCTCCTGGCCAGATTCTCAAGTGTCTTCCCGTGATGATGGGGGCTAGTCAGAGAGCTTGGTTCCCATCCGGGCACCTCAATGAAAACCAGATTTTCATGAGTGCTCAGCACCCAGTAGCTCTCGCAATGACACTTGCAGCCAAATTTTCTGAAAAGTTTCTTTGATCATCTGGCTGCTGCCTCAGTGGAAGCAGAGAGCTTTTGAAAAATCTGATCCTGTTTGTGGGTGCTGAGCACTTTTCAAAATTCTTGCTTAAGTGACCTGGCCAAGGATGCAGACTAAAATCTGAGCAGAACTCACTTTACCTAATCCTAGGCCAGTGATTTAACCACAGGCATATCCTTCCATCTTCGGCAAAGAAAGAATAGACACTAGCTGGGGCAGGAATCAAAATGCCAAATAACTGCCAGTACCCACGCCTGCCAAGAAAAATGCCCGGATACTTGTGGGAAAACCAGACAGCCGCATTTTGGTACTTTCCTAAGAAAGGATTATTTCTAGTAGTGGTGCCAGAGTCTGGCAACCTGGATTATGCTCTTTCCAGACCTACCTATTTCTTTCTGGGCTAAAGCTCTTGTGAACATGCCCTCACACCGGCACACACTCCCCACTCTTCAGAAAAAACAGCAGTTATGCAAACACTGTACTGTCTCCATTATCCTTCGAGAGCCAGGCACGCTTGGGCAAGACAACACTATTTTGTGTAATGATTAAGAAGCAGTGGTCGCGTCAGTGAAGATTCTTGTTTTCATTGAATATTTCATTCATTTCTGAACATAAGCAACCACTTAGCTGCAGTTATGCTAGATGCAGAGGAGGAAACACATGCTATTCTTGGCTGGACTTTACCTCTGTGGGAAGCAGCAGCCTCCTTACAGCAGCCTCTGTAGGCTGCATGATTTAGCTATATTAGAGATTATCCTGAACCTCAAGCAAGGACCTGCCTCCAGATTCTGAGTACCCCAAAGTATGAATGCATGAAACCCCCCCAAACCCCAGCCTAGATCCTGTTTTTTACACTCTGTTTGTGAGCTCTATTTGCAAATGACAGTTTTCAAAGCCATGAGATCAAGGCTAGCTTAGAAATTCCTCTCCAAGCTGACCATATCCATTCAACTGCCACTCGAGATGCTGCTCTCTGTGTCACTCAGTATCAACTTGTTGCACTATCACAGAACTCCATCTTGGAGTCCAGCTTTCATTAAGTGTTCTGTCTCACCTCTGTCCCCAGCTTTCAGACCACCTCCTAAGGCAGTATCTGACCAGTCTGATAATAGGAGGATAAGGCACTCAGTTACAGGTGTGTTTTAAGGGAGCATAGATATCACATTATAACTATTGAATGAAAATTTTTACATAAGAATAGTCTTGTAAAATAGCTCTGACTAAGCTGTTGCTGAGGCTTGAGCTCAAGCTATATAAGCCAAAAAATGCAGCTGTATCTTTTCTAGCTACAGCTAGAAACAGCTAAGTATACTGGAAAAGCCTTTTATTGGGAAAAAAAAAAAGAACTCTCCTAACAGAGGATTGCACCTAGAAGCAAGTGTGAACACTTGTTTTCTGCTGTCTTTGGATCTATACATGTAATAACACAAGGAAAGTGATGGCTGTGGTTTGTGCTTTAATTGTTGAATGACAGTGCTTTCACTCAATTCTGACATCTGCTGCAGTAATTATTGTAATAACAACTCCAGTCAGAAGCTGGACTTCAGAGTAATACCCCAGTCACATATTACAGCCCTTAAAAACAGAATAACTGAGGCAGAAAGGGATGAGCTCATGCAGCTTGTTTAAGCAGACAGTTAATTGTATGTGCTTTAATTTACCTTGTGACCTAAAAAGTTACAGGGACTGTCACTGGAGGAACCTGGGCTATGATCAGTAATTTTGTGGGCTGTTTTTGTCAGCAAATTTGTAACTACAACTTTTCACTTTTCCCATCTTGCAGATTTTTGTTTGTTTATTTTTAACTCTCTTGTTCTGTCCTTGGAAGAAGCCAAGGCATTTCTCTGGAAAAGCTGGGATCTACTAAGGTCCCAGGTCAAGACATCTGTCTTAGGTGTCATCTCCTCTGAACTCAAAAACTAGCAACAGTTCAAAAAAGGTCTTGGTTTGGAGAGTAGCAAGGTGATCAGGACACAGCCTGCTGGTAAAGGACAAGATGTGATGCTGGAGCAGAGGTATCAGGACCCATGGAAAAGGTTGGCAGGTTTGACAGTCCAGCCTGATGTGCCTTTGAAACACAGCAAACGGGCTGTGTTTCAGCACTGGCAGGAAAGGGTGCTGACATTAATAACGGTTGATGTGCAGAAGATGGACCCTTCTGCACAATTGGCTTATTCTGAGCCCAGGTCTTCTACTGTGGGGCTGTTGTGTTTTCCATCTAAGCCTAGATACCCTGGAACTAACTTTCCCACCTGGTCTTAAGTGTAGTTTGGGGCTTGTGTCTTTGGTATTAACAAAAGAGCACAGAGGCTTAAAGGTGAGATACTCAACTCCCAGATAATCAATCTCACTGTGAGATATTGTTGATCTGAGAAGGTTATGTGTTTCTCTGTAGTTTTGTCTAGAAATGCACTCCAGGAAATGAGAGATGTTACCATTTACAACTAATGCATATGTTTCCACCAAAGAGCTGTAGTTTTGAATTGACATATTCTGAAAAAAAAAAAAAGTTTTGATCAGAAATTCCTGCTTATTTCTTTGGGAAATAACTAGAATCACTTACTAAGTATAATCACTTGAAAGTGGAAAAAAAAAATCCATTTTATGGAGAGGACAGTCAGCATTTCCCAAATAATTCTTCTCTTTGTGCCCATGAAAATGGTCACTTGAATTCACTGCCTACCATCTTATAAGAACTTGGGTCTCCTTCTTAAACCAGACCAGCATTAGAGAAAAATGCACTTCAGGAAACTACACAGTTCAGCATCCCTAAACAGAGAAGTTTTCCAGCCTTTACGGATTCACCCATGACAAAGCAAAATACTAGCCAAGCCTAACAGAATTTACACAGCTAAATAAATCACTTTTTAAGTGTTTAAATGTTGTTGTGAGAGTGAAAAGATGAAATGTGCTGTATATCATCTCTACAAAACCAGAAGTTATTATATTATAAATAAACAGACTTTGCTTGGTATTAAGGACATAGGAAATTCCATTCAAGAACAGACAAATGGCACATCTTGTCTGGTATCCTGCATTTGGCACAGGCCTGTAACAGATGCTGAAAATACTTGGCTCTCTTGGTCCCACAGTCTCCCCTGTTCCACCTACCACCAATGTTATGAATCACACAGTTTTCCTAACCTCTGGTGAGAGGTCTCTTTCCTGCTCACTTGTATAATGTGGGAGGTGGAAGCACAGGCCAGGGGAATACATATTTGCCCTCTGTGATACTTATTACAGTGGCTGGTACCGAATTTGGCTGAACTGCACTTCTGCCTGTTTCAGAACATATATGGTATTACTGCCTGTATTGCCTATGTAGCCAAACGAAGCAGCACATAGGTGAGGACTATGCTTGGCTCCAGAGGAAGGGAGAAGCAAACCTTATTTAGCCATACATAGCCAGCAAGTGTATCTACCACTAGCCTATTATTAGTCAGCTGCCCTCTTTCTATCAAGGCACTGCCACCAAATTGTTCCCTATTACTCAATGACATACATATGCTGGTGTGGCTTTCTAGTAACTTTCATAGTTTAATGCATGATGACTGAATATTAAATGAGTTTATTGTCTATCAGGCAGAGTTCACTTTTGTCCTTATTCCAAGGGTTATGAAAATACAGTTCATCTACCCAGCAGGTCACATAATGCAGGTTCCCCTCTTTAGTTGCCTGGTGCTTCTAGCCATTGTCACTAGCGTGATATACCTGCACCCAACAAAACTAACTGTGCTGCTCTCCCTTACTAGAAATGTACTTCCCACAGACCAGGTCGCTTTATTTTCTACAATCTCATTCATAACCAACATTAAGTTCAATGGCATAGTCAGTTAAGGGCCTCTAAAACAGACAAATGAAAAATCCAGACCTTTCCATTTGAAAAGTTAAAGTTTAAAACCCCCTTTGTATTAATTACATTACACCCTCTTTGTGTTCCCCTGTGAAATATAACAGGATTTTTAAAACAGTAGAGAACTTATGACTATAGGTAACTACCACGTAAGATCCTTTCACATGTCATCTTACAGAAACAATAGAAAGAGAGGAGCAGCTATAGAAATTATGACACCTCAGTTCTAAGCTATAGTGTTAAAAAAAACTGAATTTGAAGGAAAAAAAAAATCAGGTGTCCCTCAGCTTGAGCATATCAAGTCTACAGTTGCTGAACACTGCTCTTCAGGAATGACCTAATAAATCTTTACATATTAATAAGGGAAAACTGGATCCTGATGGTGTGTCTAAGCTGTTGTATATAGTTTCAGATGTCAGCTTTCTCCATGCTTGAGGATTTTTCTGATTTTCATTCCACCCTACTGAACGTAACTTTCAGTGTCAAAGGTCCAAATCTAGAGCAGACCTTTTGTCTAGAATCACCAAATTTGTATCCACAAGGAACAAGACTTTGCAGCATCAATCTGCTTGAAAGAATGGACACATTAAAGCTACTGCAGTACCTAATAGAAGCTTGCATCCTTTGACATATTCCAAATCAATCCAATTCAGGGATAGCCAGGGTCCGTATTAGCAGGAGCTCTGTGACTTTCTGCAGTTTTCTCCTGTACAAGAGGAATGACTTTCAGAATATCCATTTTATTTCAGTCAGGAACAGAAGTAGAGGTTTTTCAAGGCAGACAAATGAGTCAGCCACTTGTTCCAAATAAATGGAAATGGTGTTCCAAGTTTCCTAGACAGCTTTAAAAACTATGTAGAGCAATTCAGCTGCTTAATATATTGTGTTCTACACCTCACATTTAAGAGGACACAAAATCACGTGCTTTTTATTCTGGATATAAGTTGTTTTACCCACAGCGGTCCAAAGCCATCTCATTTTTTCTCTGTCGTCAACATACATGCTACTCATCTTGCTTGTGCAATTCACAAGAACAAAAGTAGCACTCTTCGGAGTAAAGAGCAGCCACTGAGGTTCCCAAACTGCCAGGGGTATCCTAAATAATACTGAACTAAGTGTCTTAATGTCCATGATGTCCATTTGTGTAATAAGGATGTTAATATTTTGCTTTCTGAGGGGGAATGTTGTAAACCTTAATTAATATATCAGTGAGAAAAAAAGGCATGAGTTAGAACTCTGACTGTACAGGAAAATAGAACATCTATGTGGATAAATAATTACAAGGAGATATATAAAACTATAAAAATAATTTCTTTACTGCAAACCTTGCCTTAACAAGAAACATAACTCCTTCCTTCCGCAAGAAAGCTGAATACACTGACTCATGTCTTTGTTTAAGTGTCATGGTAAATTTGTTCTTTTATAACATGTAGTAGTTTAGCTTTGAACTTTTGATTTTTGGAAAAGGCAGAGTGGAAAAATGTTTTCATGGGAGAGAAGTGCACATTCCAGAGCTGTCGACTGTTACTCGTTTATGGGAGGGGTGGGGGGTGGAACTACTTTTTTAGGCTTTGGTTGATGCAATTTGTTGCTGTCTGGTATTTTGTGATAAACCAAAAAGTTTACATTGTACAGTGAAATATTTCAATTTTCTCTCTCATTTTTCCAGCTTTTGCTTGTTCAAAACTCTGAACAAGTTTGAAACTGAGTACCATTGAGGAAAAAAAATCAGCTTTGTACAAATAGAAATAGCAATTCTTTATAATATACAAAGTAGTCCAAAGAGAAAATAAGTCACAGTTTACTGTGAATTATAGAGCTACACACAAGCATAATGTGGGAATGCAGACAATATTACACATAAAAATAAAACAGAACAAAATCTGAACCCTTCATGGTATTTTTGTAACCTGAGCAACAGTTTTAAACACAATTTTCCTGTGCTGTTCCATGTTTATTTAATGTATTAACATTTGAGTACGTCAAAGAAATATTAAAATAGGAAAATAAAATAAACTTTATGTAGCTTATTTATTCAAGTAAAGTAAAAAATATTTTTCTGCTGTCTTGCATATTTTTAAGAGTATTAACATACATGCTTTCTTCCCTTCTCTTTCTAGAAAGAGAAGAAAACGCAGATTGTCAGAATCTGTTATGATCTCTTCATTACTGGATGTTGAGTCTGGATATCAGAACCAGTACAGTGAAGTACTTTCCTATTAAGCTGAGGTAATTTTCTTCCTAACAATTTAATTGTTTAAAGCATTACAGAAGATGGCCTATCATCCCCCTGTGCCATGCCAATAAAAACATTTCTGGGCAGAACATTGTACCATACAATATAGCATCAGTGGATGTGAAAGACATGAGAACTGATGCTTTTGCTAACAGGCAGGGCCCATTTATTAATATAAATTTAGCAAGAACACATTATTTAAGATGACCACACTGAATTTGGTTTGGAAAGCAATTACAAAAGCAAGTGTCAGCTCTTTCCTATCATAGAAGGAATAGTGACATGATAGATGCAACATTGTGGATTCATGGCCTGTTAAAAGACTACTGTACAACCATTATGGATATGTCAGAGACTGCATTCATTGCTGCATTAGCATTAAGAGCTAAAGTCATTGAGGATAGAGAGCATAATTAGTGAAAATGTCTAATGCTGAAACAATGCAATTAATAAGTCTTACAGAGTTTGATTTCCTGGGGAAACTTATTGCCATTGAAAAGGATATATCTTGTCAAAAATCTTAACAGACAAAGGCTAGAAACTATGTAAAAATACCAGCCCCAAGCCAGAGATGAGGAGAGAACTTCTCCATTCACAAAGCCAGAAGACATCAGGGTATTATTCAGAGGGAGGCTTTGCTGAGGACACCAACTGCTTTTCCGACACGTATTGAGATAAATTTCTACTTAGTGGGATGGGCATTCATACAGTAGATTATTTCATAAATATTATTCACTCTGCATGAAAAACTGCATTTATGAAAGCCTACCAGTCACTGTTTAATAGTGTCATGTTTTGCCTCAAGAACAGAACTGCACACAGTGCAGGCCTGATGTAGTCACAGTATGTTATAGCAACATGCAACTTCGTATGCAGACAGGAAGGCAGTCAGTTGCAGAATTGTATTTAAAAAAAAAAAAAGCAGGTGGCTCTGAGGCTGGCCACTGGCCTGTAAGGATGCAGAAATACAAGTCAGAACTAAGGTACATAAAAAACACTTTCAGAAAGTTTTCTACCCTCACATGGCTTTAATGTATCCCATCCTTTCCTGGCATATCAGTAATGAAGATATTGTCAGTTTTCTGTCCATTGCTCTAATACAATTACACACCTTCCACAGTATATTAACGTGAATCTTAAAGAAGCTGCAGTTTTACTTTGTAGCTTCCTTTTCTCTCCAATTAAAAAAAAAAAAGCTTCTAGAAATACACACCAATACAGCTGAAAGAGGAAAACACAATTAGTGTAAAGAATTAATTTTTTTTAGGTAATATTTAAGTGGGTTATCATATAATCACCATTGCAGACAAGAGGAAAAGAAAAAAAAATACAGAGATAGGTGCACAGGAAGATCAGCTAGAAGATAGATATATTCTTATTAGTGTATCTAACAAAGCTGCCTCAGGCTTCACATTTGCTTTCAAAGAAACAGAATTCTGTTACAAGACAGTAACCAACGTGGCACATTATTCTTTCAGGTCATTTAAAGCCTGCCTGTTAAACAAACATTACTCTGACTTCTTTTTTTTTTTTTTCTTTCTTTTCTTTTTTCTCTCAAGCATTCCTAATACTTCCTGCATACTTTCAGCAATTTTTGTTCTATTTGTCTCCTAAACTAATCTTTTGAACCACTGAGAAATTGTTTGCCTAAAACCAGAACTTTGTGTTCAATACCTTTCTGTTATTAATATTCCCTAAGTTACATTTCAGCTTCCAATCAAGGTTTGCTGCAACAGTTTCTCTTTTGATGCAAGTACACTGTACGGTACCCTAGATCTCAGCTAGAATGCACAGTACATCATGTGAAGAATAGAAAACAACATAGCTCAACTTTCCCAAAGTAGATTGAATCAGGCCTTTTAAGTATAATCAAACCCATATTTTTACTAGCAAGCAGAGCCAATAAGTCATTGAAGCTATATAAATATATTCATACCCACATTGCAGTTCATTATAAAAAGAATCTCACACCCAGGAACACAAAAAATCTTGCTGTGGAATACTGAATAATTGTGGAACAAACAAATGGAAGAATACACTGATATTTGCATGAGAAAGGCATCGTAAAAGGGATCCCAGTAAAACAAGCTGAATCTTCAGACTTTTATAAACTTTTTATGACTTTCTTAGCAGACATTAGAAAACTTGTAGGACTTTGTACAGAGCAGTATTATTTACAGGAGAAGTATTTATTGCTTATATTCTTAAGAGAAATTTATGTATAATTTCATATACAAATACATGCAAGCATGCAAATACATAAATGTTTTTAGCAAAGTCTGTCACTAAATATTTTGGACCATCTTATAGTCTTCAGTAATGCCAATAGACAAGTCCCAGTCAATTTGATATTTTATGTCAGCAAATTATTCTACATGTAAGAATACCTCTGTGCAAATGCAACAGTATATTTCTTCTAGATGTTATTTATGTGTATGTGTCTTTGCAGGACTTGTGTCTAGACCCAATCTGGATTTAGACTGCTGCCACTGACAGCAGAATATAAATCTTTGTATGTTTCCTCTCTTTGAATTAGTTTGTTGGGTTTTTTTTTTAATATTGGCTTTCTTTTCAATGCTAACTACAAAGGCCCATTTATCAGTATAAGCAGAAGCTATCTGAACAGCAGCCAATATAGAACACAGAGTCAATGGCAATGATTCATAGCATTTTTTACAGGGTGGTTTGGTTTTTTTTAATGCTCAGAGCCCATATGGGCAAGAAACTATTTCCCATACTGTGAGATGGAAATATTGCTCACCCTTTTATAGAATATAAAGCTGAGAAATGAAATTGAAGTGATTTAGTCAAAACTAAATGCTTTCCTCATCTTAGAAAGGTAGCACTGCTCAGTTCAGCCAAACTGTGGCTACCTGAAAAAGGGAAGAATTTGATCACCTATGCCTGAAATCACCATTTTAAAGTTGTTCTGACCACAATGTAGGCACAGCTAAACTGAATGATTTCACCATGCTGAGTTATTTCCCACGTTCCTTTGTTACTCCAGTAATGTCAAAAAATGCAGGAACTGGGAAGTCATATGATCTGTAGGAAAGAGAATATTATGGTTTCTAAGAAAAATATTTATTACCAAGCAAGTTATTTTGATTTATTAAATGATAGCTTCCCATCATAGCATTTTTTGATATAGTGCTTGAAACCACAATGGTTGTTTAAAGCCAGGACCTTATTTGTTTCAAGGTATCCACTAGTGTTTTTCTTAATAGAAATATCAGTTCATAACAATGCCAGGTTCATAGAAGCTCATCCAGGAATAAACTCTTGATAAATTATTTTTTTCCTAGTGTGTCCATTAAGCCAGTGCAGGCACCGTGTCTCACTGCTAGTCTTCCAACATCAGATTTATAGGATGTTATAATTAACAACAGGTGATGGGCAGCACTACATGCACAGCAAAGTGAAGAGACTAGCAGCTCAAAAGCCATTTGTGAATCGTCAAAACTTTTCCCTGGATAAACTCAGTAGCAATCCTGGTAGGTTTTCTGGTGCTTTTTTATTATTTTTATTTAATTTAAATTCCACCACCTCTATCTCCTTTTTCCTGTAAAAAATTAGGGACCATGGAAATCATACATGACCAATGTGATAGCCTTCTATGATGGCATGACTGGCTGAGTAGATGAGGGGAGAGCAGTGGGTGTTGTCTACCTCAACTTCAGCAAGGCTTTTAACGCTGTCTCCCATATAACATCCTCATAGGTAAGCCTAGGAAGTGTGGTTTAGATGAGTGGACAGTGAGGTGGATTGAGAACTGGCTGAATGGCAGAGCTCAGAGGGTTGTGATAAGCGATGCAGAGTCTAGTTGGAGGCCTGTGGCTGGTGGTGTGCCCCAGGGGTCAGTACTGCGTCCAGTCTTGTTCAGCATATTCATCAATGACTTGGATGAAGGGACAGCACATACACTCAGCAAGTTTGCTGATGATAAAAAACTGGGAGGAGTGGCCAAAATACCAGAAGGCTGCGCTGCCATTCAGTGAGATCTTGACAGGCTGGAGAGTTGGGCAGAGAGGAACCTAACGAAGTTCAACAAGGACAAGTTGACCTAGGAAGGAATAAGCCCAAGCACTAGCACAGGTTAGGGGTTGACCTGCTGGGAAGCAGCACTGCAGAGAAGGACCTGGGAGTCCTGGAGAACAACAAACTCTCTGTGAGCCAGCAATGTGCCCTTGTGGCCAGGAGGGCCAATGGTATCCTGGGGTGCATTAAGGAGACTGTGGCCAGCAGGTCGAGGGAGGTTATCCTCCCGCTGTACTCTGCCATGGTGAGGCCACATCTGGTGAATAGTGTCCAGTTCTGGGCTCCTCAGTTCAAAACAGACAAGGAACTACTGGAGAAAGTCCGGCAGAGGGCTACAAGGATGATTAGGGAACTGGAGCACCTTTCTTGTGAGAAAAGGCTGAGGGAGATGGGTCTGTTTAGCCTGGAGAAGAGAAGACTGAGAGGGGATCTTATTAATGCTCATAAATATCTGAAGGGTGGGTGTCAAGAGGATGGGGCCAGACTCTTTTCAGTGGTGCCCAGTGACAGGACAAGGGGCAACAGGTACAAGCTGGAACACAAGAAGTTCCATCTGAATATGAGGAAAAACTTCTTTACTCTGAGAGTGACACAGTACTGGGACAGGTTACCCAGAGATGCTGTGGAATCTAATTCTCTGGAGATATTCAAAGCCTGCCTGGATGCGATCCTGTGCAACCTGCTCTAGGTGATCCTGCTTCAGCAAGGGGTGGGGGGGTTGGACTAGATTATCTCCAGACGTCCCTTCCAACCCCTACTGTTCTGTGATTCTGTGTGATCATATGTCTGTTTACAGTTATGTAGCTTTTCCACATCTATGTTACCTACCTATAAAATGAGACAAATTATGCTTCCCTACTCACAAAGGGCTTCTTGGAGGATTACAGACAAGACCACCCACAAAATTTTAAAATTATGCAGATTTTTAAGAGACACTTGCATGTCCACTATTCCAGCTTCTCAAACTCACATTCTTTACAAATTACACAAAGGAAAAGAAAAGGTTCAAAACATATAAAGCCTCCACATCAATTTTAAGAAAAGCAGTTCTTCAACTTAGGTAGGAGGAAGACACTGAAAAACATGAATCAGCAAAAGTACGTCCCAAAATGAGTTTTCATTTGCATAGTTAAACACCATTCTTTTTATTTTTTTTTCTTCTGTTGTGAGAATATAAGTTAGGCAAGGTATGTTAGGAAAGGCAATGGTTTTGTTTAACCAAGTGAATCACAGAATGGTTTGGGTTGGAAAGGACCTCAAAGATCATCTAGTTCCAACCCCCCTGCCACGGGCAGGGACACCCTCCACTACACCAGGGTGCCCAAAGCCCCATCCAACCTGGCCTTGAACACTGCCAGGGAGGGGGCATCCACAACCTCTCTGGGCAACCTGTGCCAGTGCCTCACCACCCTCACTATAAAGAATTTCTTCCTAACATCTAATCTAAATCTACCCTCTTTCAGCTTAAGGCCATTACCCCTTGTCCTGTCACTACACTCCCTGATGCACAGTCCCTCACAATCTTTGCTGTAGGCCCCTTCTGGCCTACTGGAAGGCCGCAATTAGGTCTCCCTGGAACCTTCTCTTCTCCAGGCTGAACAACCCCAACCCTCTCAGCCTGTCCTCATAGGAGAGGTGCTCCAGCCCTCTGATCAGCTTCATGGCCCTCCTCTGGACTCAGTCCTACAGCTCCATGTCTTTCTTGTACTGGGGCCCCCAGAGCTGGACACAGTACTCCAGGTGGGGTCTCACAAGCGTGGAGTAGAGGTGCAGAATCCCCTCCCTTGACCTGCTGGTCACACTTCTTCTGATGCAGCCCAGGATACAGTGGGGTTTCTGGGCTGCAAGCACACACTGCTGGCTCATGTTGAGCTTTTCATCGATCAGTACCACCAACTCCTTCTCCTCAGAGCTGCTTTCAATTAATTCTCTGGCCAGCCTGTAATTGTGCTTGGGATTGAAGAAGGACTTGTATCCCAAATCTACCAATAGATCTAACTTTTATGGATCATTTCCAATGTACTAATCTGATGTGATCATGATATTAATGAGTTAATTACATGTCATAATGTAATGATTATAAGAAAGGAATATTTTTATTTCTTTTAAATGAAAAAAAACCTGCTTTGGATAATTGGCTACATATCCTCATTGATAGTTGAAGTAATGTAAATGCATTAACTGGTAGGAAGATGTAAGTAGGAATGTTAAAAAAAAAAAAATCAGTATTTGTATTACAGAAAGATTGGAGTTTTTTTTTTATAATACATTCCACACTCTTGCCAATATAGTTCTCTGTGTTCCTCTACAAATAAATGATACATTAAACTAATTTCTACTAAAGCCCTTTAAGGGTGTTTCTTCCCTCCTTTTATCCTCTGCACCCCAAAATACACTTGAATCAGTAACCTTAAAGTTCTTAACATTAGTATATTAGAGAGCAATGACTATTATTCTAGCTTTATGTTACCAGGTTGCCAACAGGAACACATGGTGCTAAAAGTTTGGGTTCTTTACCATGTAGTGAGCTAACATTCTCCAAGAACTCTTTTCACATTTGACTGTGGAAAAATGTGTTCATTTCTCCTGAGCTTGTGGGATCACTGCAGGCATGGACTGGGTATTAGTACCCAAGAGAACCTAAGCTGTGACTGCAGTATATAGGTTTGCATATACTAATACATATGCATGCACTTTCATAATGGAAGGTGATAAATTTTAATGTCTATCCTTGGTCTGTGATTCTACTATAGGACTATCTGTCTCAAATCCACTGGTGAACGTTTAAATTGTATGTTCACTCAGCACAACCAAAACTGGTACTAAGTTTTTAGATAACACTGTGTTAACTTCATTGTGAATTGGAGTCTCAGCTGATTTTGTTAAACTGCTTTATTGTATAGTGATGACGATAAAGCAAGATGGTTGCAATGGTGAATTTATCTGCTTGTTGCAGAGTTTGCATGTCATTAAAATTCACATTGAAGTGCTTATCTATAGCAGAGACACAAAATTGCCCAGGGGAACACTTGTTACTCTGATTAATTAATCAGAGGTGATGGGAAATTTTTCTTTGTGTTCTTGATAATCTCTAGGGCATCATCCAACTGTGAAACTTTGGCCTCACTGAAGTGGAAAGCAAGTTTCATCAGTAACTAGAATAGGCCAAGACATTTCTCATAAAGCACTTAATGACCTGGTGTCATCTGGCAAAGTTTCTCTGTGCAGTCTTTTTGCAGAGCTGCAGAAATAGTTCTTCTTATTAAATATTTCATATGCATACATAACAAGCCCCTTGTTTTGGTAATCATAGGCACATTTTAAAGAAGGTTCTACACATTCTTTATGGTAAATACATTTTTAAAGGCCTTGAATCTATACTCAAAGTCTCTCAGCTCAGTGAACTTGTAATCACATCCTCAATAGGAAATTTGTGGTTTTACATGGGCAGGGAGAAAAAAAAAATACATGAGACTATCAAAATTCTTGGAGACTCAAGCACATAGCTTGAAACAGCCTGAAGACTTCCACTTTGTGGAAAAATAATGTTTTCATTTAAAAAAACCCAACACTCCATCAGATGCCCAAATTTAGATATGTGTTACTCAAAATAATAATTTTTAAAAACCCAAACACCTTCATCCAATAACATTTTATTTTCATGGTGGTTAAGCATAGATTTTAAAATTTGTATATGTAGAATAAGTATTTTTCTTACTGAAGTACTTCAAGATAGTTATACTTTTACTGCATAAAAGTAATGGTGATTTTAAAGAGACTGAAAATATTTCCAATTCAAGAGTCATCCCCAACCCAAAGAACTATTCAAATATCCAAGCACAAAATAGAGCCAAGTTTCTCAAAAAAGTTTGATGATTTAGACAAACATTTAACTGAGCTGACACCGACTCAGCAATTTTATTTCCTCTATTCAGCTCTTTCAGATGTGACTTTATTAATACTGAGTCTCAAAGATTAATTAGGACTTATTTCACATTTTTCTCAGCTACTTGTTAGATTAGCCATCCTTGTCCTAGAAACAATATCTTTTCCCAGATACATGTATTTAAAACAACATTATTTTAAGAGATATGAAATATACAAAATAATTGAGTCATAAAAATTTACGGTATATGGGACAGAAGTTTACAGGCTAAATTAAAATTTGACTGATTTTTCATTTAAATGTTGCTCCAACATACAAAATATTTTTAAAACAGTAACTGCTGAACACAGATGTTGATGGACAGGTCTACCCAATCCTAGTCTGATTTTTTTATTGACCTCTGGCTCACAGCAAATTTGTCTTGATTAAGAACATACTGTGTTATTGCTGTATGCTCATTTTGAGTGCATTGTACTAGCTTCACTGTAGCAGGAGATAACTGAATGATGCTGTTAAGTAATTTGAGAAAATAATCATGAATTCTAGCATGGCCATTTCAAAAGGTTTGTTTCTCGTTGTGATGACTAACTCATGTTCTCCGTAACAGATTCACAAAGGGATTAGCAATTTTGTGAATTTAGCAAAAGTAACTGGCTCTCACCATTAGTTTCAGCCTTGAAAGTCTATCATAAACAAGTCATTCTAATGTCTTGGATCTGAAGGAGAACCCTTCTTTACAGGTAGACACTGAGATGGATGTGATTTCTTAATATTGTTTCTTCTAAATGAAAGTTAATGCTGGTATTTTGCTTTTAGACTGAAGTATCATGTTTTAATTTATAAAATAAGACATTTCTGGGATCACGTTACCATGCATACCAAGAAAGTCTACATTTCAATGCAGGCCTTGGATGGAGGATTTGTACCCACATTATCGAGGCACATAACTTCCAATGAATACTTCCACTGGAGTCAGGCCACACACCAAGTACAAATTGTGCCTCAATTGCCATTTCTGAAAACACACTGATTATACACCCCTTAACATAGGGGTTAGGATGATAAACTGATTACTGTTTGTGAAGTAATGACATGCTAAAGGCTGCTTAGCAATAGTCATTGAACTCAAAGATAGAGCTATATGAATTCTGTCTTAAGGCACTTGCAATCTTGCTACTTAACTCTAAGAGACATTGCTTACCAAATACATTTGCATGTTCTGTGATGCTGATTCAAAGCAGCTACAGGTATCTCAGTCAGTGGAGCAACTGTAGTTGAAGTGAATCTTATGTAATACGTTTCACACTGTGGACAGAATTAAGTATCTGCTGATATTTCATTTTTGATTTGTCAAACTGAATCTTTTGTTTATACAAGTGTACACATGTGCATGTGCATATGCTCATATATAAAAAGGGTTTTTTCTGGGAAGGTGCAATAAAACATTTCAAGTAAAATCAGAAGTCATAGAGAAACAATATAAACTATGCTATATTTGAACTATAAGAATAAGGGATAGGAAAGATGAAGGCTCTTTGCACAAGTAAATTATCTTAAACTTCGTAGGTGAACAGCACAACACATGCTCTATATTTCTGTTCCCTTATTAAATGAATTGATGCTACCAAGTCTGCTAAAGACATATAGGTGGTGTATGCTTACCTTTAACAAACTCTGCTCACACTAACTCACATCCATAGAGATATTGGGACACTTGATGTCATTATATCATGAAAAATCTGTTGTTGCAAGGGAATGAAGGAATTTACAACATCAAGGCTTTTCAAAGATTATTATCCGAACTTTACAGGTTTTCTTGCAGACAATTACTAATACCAGACCACTAGAATCTTAAGTATGACTGCTTCCCAAAACTCTGCAGATATACTCTGTAGAAACCAGCTGTAACTATTCATATTTGCCTGAGCTTTGCTCTACACCTAGCATGGCACAATTCTGGAAAGTAGAATAGGTTAAAGGAAAGGTCAGAATTTGTTGAGGCTTGGGATTGATGGATTAAGACTAATAATTATTAATATTATTTCTTTTAAAAGAAATCATTCCCAGCTTACAATATTTTGGAAATTAGTAAGAAAAAAAAACAGCTAAAGAGATCTGGATTATTCATAGACTTAGACAAGTTAAAGATGGAACACAATTAGATCATCCAGCCCATTTTCCTGCCAATGCAGTATTGTTCCCTGCAGTACATTTTCTTGTGTTTAGTTTTTTAAGTCCCTTGAGAAGGGAGATTCCAGTGTTTCCTTTGGACGCATCCTGGCACACTGTCAGGGAGGTTTTTCCTCCCTCTGTTCAGCCAAGCATTTCCTGTTTCTTCTTATTTCCTCTTTCACTCAAGAATTTTTCCTCCTCCTTGGTGCCAGGGCCCTTCAGGAATCCAGAGGGGACACTGTCAACAGGAACAGATATTCCCAGAATAGGATATTCCACAGTATGGAAATCTATAGCAGGCAATTTTAGGAGAACATTCTAGTAGCCTCCTTTAGTTTACTGCTCTTTGTGTGCCAGATGGGAAGAATGCATCTGAAAGGTGCTTGGCCACCTTTGAAGATTTTTAATATGATAATTCTTCAGTACAAGCTTCAGGGAGAGTATCTGTTAAAACCTGCCTCAGATCAAGTTAGGCGGCCTGCTGGAAGAGCATCCCATAATGAACCATATACCATGTTACTAGCAATTGTCCCTTTAAATAAGTGGACGTAAGAAAGAGGCCTGAAGAAAGAGCAGAAAAATACAGAGATATTCTTGACCCAGTGGTGACTGAATACAAAACTAACCATCTGTGAGGTATGAATGTCCTCAGAACATATAGGTACAATATTCACATGCAACAATAACAGTCATGCTATGGATGCAGTAGCCCACACCAACTCATTCCAAGCAGTTCTGTTATTGATAGAACAGTTGTGGGAAAAGATTTACTGCCATTCAGCAGGCTGTGTGCAAACTCAGCATCATGAAATCCTTACGCGTGTTTGTGAAGAGATCCCTCTGCAGTTCCTGCAAAAGCTGTGGTTCATAAGGAACCACAGGCCAAATATGGTGTCAGTGTTTTTAGACATCTAAAGAGTAAGGTCAAGACAGGAATTTAAGTGTGGTTTGCTAAGTGGAAGTATTAACCTTGTCAGATTCAGTTATATAGCCTTCTAACATAAACAGTCCAAGTCTGCTACCTTGATGAAAACATATAGGTCATGATAAATATCTTTCTTGAACTAGAAGTTTAGCTTTGCCTTGAAGGGGCCTTGCCAGCACACTTAAGAATATTTTCTTAGAAGAACAACATATGTTAAATATCTTTTTTTCTTCAAATTTGAGCAGGTAAACTTCTTAGTCTTTGGTCTTGCAATATAGTTTGCAGCAGGGAAGGATTAAGTTTCCATTACCTAATTCAAAAGACTGGCGAAATATAAAACAAAAATAATGAAGGAATTTGGTTGTATTTCTGTCTGTCTCTTTGAAGGGATAGAAATATTCTTGGATGTGTCCTTTGTTTTGACACATTTATACCAATTACAAATTGAAGAGCAAACTTGGAATATTATTTCCTCAAAACTGCCTCAGCACCAACTCGTTCTAGTACTGTCTCCGACAGAATGCCTTTGACAGCAAAGGAACTTTCTCTTTTAATGTAATTGTTCTTGAAGGTGTTTAAAGCATCCAGAAGAGAAAAGGAAATAGTTCTACAACTAATTTGTGTAAGTCTGGAAAGTATCTGTAACTTGTAACTTATACAAGGCAATGTAATTTTAATAAATCTTTTGCTTCTCCTTGAGAAAAAAAAAGCACAGTAAGAAGAGGTGCATCCATAGCTTATTTCAATTAAAATTCAGAGAGCTAAGTCAGTGTCTTCCTTTTCCTTTGTATTTACTGTAACTGTCTTGGGTGCTGCTTACTTCAGCAGCATTAATTTGAGGAGTGAAAGCTAATAACTGAGAGGAAAGACAAGCAAACTTGGAGTGAAAAGCCATGCTAAAGATTAGATCTTCATATCCTTTTAATTAAAAGAACTTTAAGAACGCTCAAAAAGTAGAAAAGCAGAACAAAAGTCCTGTGAAATGCAAGATGTTTGTCCTGAACTACAGAAACCTGGGTGATCATCTGTTGACAGCCAATGTATATTTTTAAAGATATGTGAGTCTTTGAAAAGAGCTTTTTTTTAATTGTGATGCAAGTATAAAAATATATACTTGCTGCTTGAGGGAAAAATAATTCAAAATACTTGGCAGTGCCAAACACAGAAGCATTCAGAGATCAGCAACATAGTAATCACTGGTCACACCAGGATACAATGCTTCCTGCTTTCAGTGATGCACTCCCTGGGAAGGAGCAGTAAAGGCCCATTGGGCACATCCATGGTGCTTCACATGGCACTAAAGTTAGCCTTTCCATGAGTTCGTTCTCACTAAACTGTGGAAAGGCAGTGCCTGGGAAGGTACTGGAAAACTTATCCCATCTGAGTAGGGCAAGCTTCATCCATGCCACAGAGCGGTTCTGGCAATAAATGATAAGGTATCCTAAACTAAATTTTAATCTACGCCCTGACAGGTAGTCAAGTAAAGAACAACCATGCACTTCCATTGAAGGTTATGTTTATGGACAGGATTGCAGTTTGGGCAAGCCTCCCATTAGACACCAAGGAAGCTTCAGGATGAAGACAGCACAATAACACTGCAAGATCTACTCAATATTCTCTATCAGCAATGCTTTGTCATAAGTTTAAAAGGAAAAAATACTTTCTATTGAATCAGTCACAGCAACTGGGGAAAATAAACCCATACCCACAAACAGCCACCATCTTCCTTAAAGTAATGCATGTAAATTACCTTCTGTAATATTTCTATCTATGCAGTCAAATGCACAATCAATTAGAAAACTTACTAAGAGAAGCACAATTCCCCTGAAAAATCAGAGGGGAGATAAATTAGATTTGAGGGCTTTTTCTCCTCTATAAGCACCAAAATAGTCAAATATTTGTCTGAGCTTGTGAGGTGCATAAAATTGGAAAGGACAAGAGGTTTTTAGGCATTTATGCCACTTTCATTCCCATCCATTTTTTTTTTTTTTTTAGTTCTAGTCCCTTCTGCTCACAGAAGTCAAATAACTCACGTATCCACTCATTTAGGAATCCATCATCAGAAAAAGAGAAAAAAACAAAAGCCACAAAACCACACACCACACACCCCAAACACACCATGATCAGAGTTTGGTAGGTATAAGAGAGAGATATGGGTGAGCAACATAAAACTGCATAAAGCTAGCTGATTTGCACCCTAGTATATCCAAAATAGATGAAGCCTGTTTAATGAGCCAACCCATCACCTCTTAGAACACAGAGGAAACATTTTCTTGAGGTACATTTCCTTTCATTATCCGTTAGACTAGAGAGCGATGTCACTTCCTCCTCTAGTTGGGCCAGATAATTCCACAGCCTAAGCTAGTACTTTGATAAAAGCTGGGGGGGGGGATCTTCCTAAGTCCAAATTCCCACAAATAAGCACATCAGGCACTTTAACACATATTTTGCAACAACTTCCAAGCTCATTGATGGCATTGCCTTGAAACAGGGCAGCAATGAAATCAAGTAAATATAACAAACTGTAATTTGTTTTTATTTTTTTCACATCAGAATAACTTCTTTATAATGCAATTATGTTCTTCCTGGAAAGACTCACTGCAGAGCCAGATTACAAGCTGGTTCACTCCCTTTCCAGCCAGCAAAAGAATCTCTATTCAGCAGACAGAACACTTGCAAGGCAAGTGCCCTCTAATTCAGTTGTGAGCAACTTTGGGAGCTTCATGATTCTGTATTCGCACATGCGCAAACCACCTCCTTCAATAAGCCTTGGGGATTTTACATGGAACAGAGCAATTGAAAGCCTCTGTAGCTCAGCAGTTGTTAGTATGCATTTGCCAGCAGAAGCCAGCTTGATATAAGCCATTTCCATTTAAGCTTCGGTTGATATTCCATGCCATTTATTTCTTAGCTGCTGTCTCATGCCAGCTCCTTTAGCTGCTCTACATCATGGAAACCAACTCACTGGAAGTGCACTTTATGGCAAGCAGGAGAGGCTATGAAAGCTGATGAAAACCTCCGCGGTGTTTGTGCTGTCCATTGCAGCACTAGCCCAGCCCAAACTGCTTCCTCTCCCAGCTCTATATACAGCAACACAAGCCACGGTCACTCTTTGGGTGTAAAATGATAGATGACAGCACCTAACTGTGAGGAGCAGAGGGCAAGTTTTGATTGTGGAGGTCATAGCCAAGTCCTCGAACTAAAACTTTCAGTGAGTTTAACTCCCACACAAAGCATACATAGTATTACTTGCTAATAACACCAGCTCTCCCTTCTCTGTCAGATCTGACACTTAAGCTCTGGCAGCCACATGACAGGTGCTAAAATAAATATGCACTACAACTAGTGAGTACTGTTTCCACTTCTGCTCCACCCCCCATTCATGCTGTCCACAGTTTCTCCAAAAGACGAAAAGAAACTATGTAGTTTTTTTGACAGAGAAGGAAGACCTCAACTTTGTATCTGCTTTCATTAATTTACCAAAGCCTACACAGTATGTAGTACTATTGTCCAATGACTTTGACATGAATGATAGTATTTAGTTTAACACAGTTTCTTGAGAATAAAGTAATTTCCCCAAATATCTGTGTGTGTGTGTTTGCGTGATGTTCTGACTCCCTTTTTGTGTTGTCCAACACAAGTGTTCTGCTTGAATGTTTGTCAGAACATATTTACCAGGTACACTGCCTTCTCTTCTTTAGAAAATTCATATCTCCAAATATTCTTAAAGAGCATAAAGAAAGGCAGAATACAGAACTGAACTTCCAACCTGTTCTCACACCACTAAGTTGCTATCTTTCTTTCCTTCCTTTTTAAAACTATCTTAAACTTTAAACTACTTTACTACTACTACATTTATCCTGTGATTTCATGTCAAATATGTATAACTGTGATGTATTTTGGAGATAGGGTACGTGGTTTCTTAAAGCAGGTTCCCACCTTTGTGGTAAGGTCTATTGAACATTTCAAATGAAGCGTTTATCTTAAACTGTATGTAAATTAATATGTGATAGTCCACATTTGTTTTATTGATTTGGTAGAGGAACTCTGATTCCATTTTTCTTATGAACATCTAATGGAAAGATTCCAGTGCAGAAACACAGCTAAAGCAGCAATGAGGTGGCTTTTATTAGTTTGTAATTTATTTCCTGCAGTTAATTCATTAGCTGATTTATCTGATTTCTGTCACTAGACTTGCCAACCCATTTTTGCTTTGAGTCACTTCCCTGCCCAGACTCAAAAAAAAAAAAAAAAAAAGAGTCTTCAGAAAGGGAACAAGCTTGTCTTTCTACCTCCACAAGACAGGGTAGGAAATAATTATAAGAGGCAACAAAAAGGAGCATACATACTTTTTGTGCATATCTACACACGTACTATATCCCATAAAAGAGATAATATTTTCTAGAATTTCACACATTAAATTTCAAAACCAATAATACTTGACTCTTCAGTCATGGATCAATATTCTTTATGGCACCTGAAATGTATAGTAAGAAAGCAGCCTCTGAGCTAAAGGGCTTTCTTTCTAAACTACATCTAGTCCTCCATCAGACACCAGTGTGATTCACAAACCTGTCAATGTTACAACCCACCCTTGAAAGTGCAAAAGTCTTTCTGCATTCAAACCAAAATACTCTGTTACCAGACACTCAGGTAACTTCCTATTACAAATGTAGCCAAAAATAGGACAGCGAAGCTCATACTTTGACAAGTGCTCCCTGAGAGAAGGCAAATGCTGTCTTCATAATGCGATAGATACAGATTAGACAACGGTTTTCACATCATTTCTTGGGACACCATTCACAGTTTTCTATGGATATGGACCTTTGAAAATATTAGCATTTATTTATTTCTACCCAGACTTCATTTTGCTCTGTTCATGAAACAGACTGGTTTACTGGCATCTGTAAGACCTTAAATTTATTAAAGGATAAATCTATAGTGAGTTTAAATGCTAACTCAGTTAGTGTGTTTACATGGGGTCTTTGCACAATATTTATGAGACGAAGCTTGAAGTAAAACCCAGACATGTTCTGTTTCTGTTTTGTACCACAAAGATTGCAGTGCAGCTAGGAAACATACTTCAGTGAGTCACATCTTGGAAAAGAAAAAGATAAATGGCTAAAAATGCAATAATAGTAGGATATTGGGAAATAAACACTAACTGAGCTAGCAGACTTGTTTGTAGTCCTGCTCACAATGACTTCTAGTCCATGTTCAGGATGTTTCTTCAGCTACTCAACCGAAAAAGACAATCGCTTCTCTTGATGACTTTACATCCATAACAAAGGCGAAAAGCAACAGAATTAATTTGTGTTGCTGTCCTGTATTCAGCTGAGTCAGGCTATAGAGGTTGGAACTCCAGAAAGACAGGATTTTGCCATTTTGGCCTTTAGCTTACGGATAGCCCTTAACACTAACTTTATTTCAGATCTCAGCGATCCTTGCAAACATTATGAACACCTACCATGCTTTAGTCTTGCAAGATAGGTTGCATTATACCAGCTTCCTCTGGTATAAAACTGGAATTGAAAGGGCCTAATTCCCTACAGCATGCTCATACTTATGTACTTACAGCAGCAGAAGCAGAGAGGATAAGCACCAATAATTCTACTGGTATCATTATACATCTACGGTGGTTTTGTTTGCCCAGATGTAATCATTATACATTCATATATAAACACCAAAGGAAAAAGGAGAAAATGATACAGTAAGTCATGAAATCCAATTGATTTGTCAAAATTAAGGCCCTTGATATGTTCAAAATCTTTCCGTTGCAATTCTAACTTCGCACTTCATCCCTACTTCTTGGCCAGGGAAGAATGGTGTAGAAGTCAGTCCAGTGTCTCTGTGAAGCAGAGGAGTAGGCTAGGTCCTACAAGTAACTTACTAGCAGTTCTTAACTCTTAATGCCTCTTGTTCCCCTAAATACGTTCCCACAGTAAGAAGACTTTGAGTTAGAACTTCACCTTTCGTCACAACAAACGCTGCCTTTACTCACCTCCTCGACCTCAAGGCAAGGGTTTCCTGCCTTGTAGAGGTTGAATCAGAAACAGACCAAAATAATCCTTACCTGAAGCAACCTTTTTTTTAAAAAAAAAAAAAAGTATTAATAGAACAGCTGTTTGCTCCATCCATTGCATTTGCAAGCATATACTGTCACCTTTTCGAAGTCACTAGGAATTTATTTTGAAGCAGAAGCAAAGGGAAAGATATCCAACAAGTCATCTGATTTAGTGCAGTAACCCTCTTATGTATGCAGTATTAAAGTGATCATATGGTTAGCTGTAGAAATGCTAAGGATTTCAATTCAGTGGAAAGGTTTAAAGGAATAAGTGATACACGTATGCTTTTGTAATTACATCAATATGTTAAAAAGAACCAAACAGTTTTTTGAAAAAGTGCTAAATCACTGTATAGTATATGCAAGCTAAACTAAGAGCTTACTTTAGAGATAAAAGTGAAAAGATATACCCTCTAGGCTAGATAGCAAAAGTTTTGGCATCTCTGAAGATCTGGAATGCTTCTACATATAGGTGTGATTCAAAACAGTATACACACATTTCCAACAGTAAGATCTGTAATTCCTCACCATCCTACCAAAAATGCTAAAGACAGCTGATAGTTCATATACTACTTTGGCTGAGCCTATGTGTTCACTGGTGCCAGATACCGTTCCTAGTGTTTTCGGCCTTCTACATGGATTGCAGGACTTTTTATCCAAGAAATCTCTAATGCTGTTGTAGACAATGTTATTCTTCAGAAGTACTGCATGCAAGGCTTACATTTCTTTTTATTGTTTTTAAAGAAACCAATGTTTATCTCAGTATGGTGTTTCCTTGTCTATCCATCTATTTCTGTCCCTCCTGCCAATAACTTTTGATCTTGCTGGGCAACTTGCAACTCATCTTGAGAGAAGTCTAGAGTCTAAAAGAAAATTATATCCTTGCACAAGTTCCTGAAAATCAGTGGGCAAGCAGTGGGTAGCGACACAACTTGGCATCCTCACAGAGGGAAAGGCAGACAAGATTCATCTGTTAGTCATCCAGTTTGGCCTCAGGAAAGTAAAGAATGCAAATCCAGAAGAAATCAAAATTCATTTGTTTTGCTGCTTACATAGCAACTTGGACAATCCAGTTGGGTGATACAGTAAAGGAACCATTTGGGATCCAATCTTGCTCCCTCATTATTGACTGAGGTAGGAAGAGAACCTCAGTGGAAATACAATGAGACAATACAGTCTAGGAGCTTGCTCTTATATTCTTCTCTGACACCACATCTATCAAATGTGTGTGTTTGTTGGGGTTTTTGGTTTTGTGGGGCATCGACAACCTCTCTGGGCAACCTGTTCCAGTGCCTGTCCACTCTCACAGTAAAGAATTTCTTCCTGATACCTAATCTGTATATACCTTCCTTCAGTTTAAAACCATTACTTCATGCAAAATCATGCCAGGATTCTCTTGTTGGCTAACTCAGACTACAGCTGTTAGGGTGTCATCTAAAGGTAACTTCCATTAACAAAGCAGACATTTTTCTGGTTAGACTTTAGACTGAGCAAAGGAGAGGTAGGGAAGGGAATTAGGGATAGGCTAGTCTTAAGGGAAAAAACTCTAGGTATAGCCTAGCTTGGAAAAGCAGACAGGGATAGGAGTTTATATTCCATTTTGAAACTACCTTTTGCTAACGTCATTGGCTCACAAATTGGATTAAGTTTTGAGTCACATGGATGTTACATTGGTTTTGAGCTTGACAGAAGAATTCACCAGCTTCAGTCCACTAATTAACCTACTTTTGACTCAGGTTTCATTTTTCCTTGAGTAAAAGGATACTATGACCTACAGCAACTTGTGCCTTATTAGGAAAGGAGAAGAGTTCAAGGCTGCTTGTGATCCAAACACTTATTTCCAAAACTTTTTCTATAGGTCTATTACATTCTGTGTAAACACTGTGACAAAATACAAATTCTGATCATAAAAAATCCTAGCTAGAAAAAAGGTGAAAGATAGGGTTTATCCCTTTATTTGAACTAGATTGTTATCCCCTACTGTTAACAAAGCGTTTGTAATCAGAATTTTATTTAAGTAGGGTTCAGTCTTCTGCATGTTCACTGTTAGTTGTTTCTGACATTTAGCATTCAAAATATGAGCTGTCCGTATGGCATACATTTATTTCAAAGATATTTTCTTCTTGACTCAGTAAGGGAATGCTTAGCCTTTCATTTGAAGGGCCAGAAACCACCATTACAGCTGGATGTGGCTGCTACAAGGAACACATCCACCAAGCACATTTGACGTTTAGAACTTGAGCAAAGAAGCCTAAAGACAGTCAAAGAATTCAGATTAACCTTTCCGGATTTTTTTTTCCCCACCCCTAGTATTTGACTATTCTGTCAGATATGGGAGGGGAGAAAAAACAAACCAACCTATTCAGAGACAGAGACCAGGGTAGCTGAATGAAAAAATAGGTTTGCCATGTTAAGAATATGGCATATCCAACATATATACCACAGTGTTGCTGTTATGCTGAAATAGGCACGTTCCTGTCTAGCTTCCCTTCCTACGCACTATCTGCATCCAGCATTCTGCCTCAGTTGCACACATGCCCCACTGAAATGGTTACAGGGAACGGTAATTATTCAGATCCTCTTAATTATTTGTTCTTCTGCAGTGCACATACTAGCATCTGCTCCTTCCACTGCTCACCTACCTTCAGCAATGAGATTAAGCTAGTTTTCCATGTGCAAAGTTCTTTGAATATTGTACCCAGGCAACATGTGTCCCTGATTTGCTATGGATGGGGACGAGTCCGATGTTGAGACAAACACAGCATTTGTGGAAGGAGAACAGCCAGATATTTTGCCTTTTTAAAAGCAGAATGAGTCCTATCCACTGCTCATTTGGTTTTCCTCCTGCACAACCTTCAGTTTATTAAAGCACTTTAGATTTGGCATGAACCAGATGACAGAAAAACAGAGCAACCATCATTCTGGGCTCCACATATCCCACAGAAAGGAAAATAGATATCAGTATCATGCCATTGTCCAGCAAGATAACCGTGTACTAAATTTACTTGAAAGAACAAGTGAAGGAATCATCACACTGTTGCCAAAGAAAGACTTGCCAGAAGAGTACTGTACAGGTAGTAGAAACCTGGAAGTTTATCATGCAATCTACTATATTTACTCCTATTAAAGTACCAGATTCTATGATTATTTTTTTTTAATCAGTTTCACTCACACATTATGGATTAAGCAAAATGATTTAGAACAGAATGCCATATAAAATAGTAAAACATTATTTAAATTGTTAAAGTCCAGAAATTTGGAAACAAACAAATAATCACCAGAGAGTTTAGCCAGACTGCCAGAAAAAGGTGAAGTGATCTTCAGACTGTCATAAGCAGTATTGCCTCTTACAGCAACATGTACTTTTTTTTTTTTTTTAACAGATCAAAGTCCCTTCTGTCTTACCTTTGTGGCTTAGAGTCTAAACTACATCCACTGCAGGCATATTTCAGGCTTTGTAATCTTCAAACATTTTTATTAAGTCCATATGCTTTTACTAAACTATGAAAACCATTCAGATTGGGCCCAGTTTGCCGCTGTCCCTTCAGATAACACTCCTACTTACTTAAAAAGGAGCTTTGCTTAAGATGAACAGAGTCAGGTACAGACACCTTTCACAATATCCACAAGTGCTTTCGCACCTGAGGTTATTTTCGAGAACATTATTTCAATCCATACAGCAATATTTAAGAGGATGAAAAACAGAAATATGGAACTATGATCTTTAAACTAACACTTGACAAATAGAGACATCATAATTATGAATGTTTTATTCCTCATCACAGTATATGTTGTTATTAAACCCAAATGAGAAAAGGAAGGGAACAGGTGGCATCAAATCGGGGCATTTTAAGGGTCTTTTGTGCAACAGGACTCTTCATGTTTTGTAAATCGACCTCTATAGCCCAGAAAAACACGGGGAACACCAGGTAGATGACTTTGCCCATAGGTTGGCAAAAGAGACTCTTTGGAGGAGGAACACAAGCTACTTTCCTTCCCAGCCCTGGAAAGACACAGACATAGCAAGCACAATAGGTTTAGCTCCCTGTGTTCCATCTTCTACAGTCACCTGCTGAAGTGGTAATGTTTGTGAAGGTGATATGCCATCAAAACTTACAAAGCTGTTGATCATTTTCAAAGCTATTGTTTTAACCTCTTCAAAAACTATTGCATTTGGGGTACATTTAGTTCATGTTTTTCAAGCTTATTTCATGCCTTCCTGAAATATGAGGATTATAAGAGATTTACTAAATAAGATGCAAAATTCTAATGTAATCCCCCGATTCCAGGAGATGGGGAACTAGGGAGTACCTTTGTAACATGTCTGCCTTCACTTTATTAACAGATACAGTATGGGGAAATGTGTATGTATGCATGCATGGTATAGAGAAGAGGAAAGTTGGCAAATGAATTCAGAAATGGTTAAATGCTCTCCCTGCCTCCCCCCAATAAAGAGCTTCCAGAACTTTGTAGGTATCTCAATATATAGAAAAAGTAGGGGGGCAGTTTACCTATCAACACTTTTAAAAGCAGAAAATACTTTCAGATAACCTTAAACACATTTTAAAACTAAAGCAAATAAATTTGATTTTTCATTCCCTTTTATTTGTACACATCTAAGTCCCTAGTAACTAAAGTTCATTTCTTAGGCACAGAGATACAGTATATATCCCCATGTATTACAAGAAAATCCTCAGTTAGCATAGTTTTTTTTCCAAACTGTGGTATAGCAGAAAGCGTTATCAGAATAAGTCTTTAAAACCATTTTTATACGTATATGTATCTGCACTCATTATTACTTTCCCCCCAGAAGAATTACACTTAAAGAACAAATACAAATCCATTTCAAAAGCCTTAGCATTCCTTCTGGTTCAGAAAGTCATATTTCCATTCTCACTGTCTCCTTGAGAGTGACAGAAGAGGAAAAAAAAAAAAAGTATTAAAAAATATAGCAGAAATCAAGAGCACTTACACTTGGAAGAAGGAGGTGTAGCAAGCTGCAGCCAGCTCCAAAATGGCCCCTCTAGGGCTGTAGCTGCTTGCCTCTACCAATAATGAAGAGAAAGCCACAAAACAAACATAGTAAGGGAAAAAAGCCTTGTTACAGTCTTGCCAATTTTCAGATATGGTATTTTTCATTAAGAACTAGATATCCTCAGGAGACTATGCAATTTTTACATTTAGAAACAGAAAAGAAACGAAAACAAACAAAAAGAACCCAAATCTTTTAGATTAAAGCGTATTTACATCCAAATGCAAACACAAAGTACCCAACAATCCTACTGCAGCAGGCTTCTGAATCGCTTCAGTGACAGGGAGAGGGCAATAACCTACCATAGAAACTCCGCTGTGGGAAGGGTTGAGTGAGGCCAGGTGTACCTCATTGCAAAGGCTTAGGGGTGCACTCAAGGAGTTAGCAAGTGTGTTCTGTCACCACAACGCTGTAAGTTTCTTCCCGCACCTTTGTTCTTCATGGGTGTTTTTTGTTATTACATTCAGTATCAAGAACAATTATTTCTATTTTTTTAGTGTTTTTCAACTGCTGTATAAGTTCCAAGTCATTAAATACTTTTAAGGCTAGTTAATAACTAAACAAGCTTCTATAAACTCCTGGAAAATAGCTGAAAATTATCTCTTAAGACAAAACTGAGTGAAGTTAGGCCTAATTCCCTGCAGGAGTCAGGGTACTTGCACATAAAGAAATGACTGGCAGGTCAGCTAAGAAATTAACTTTCAGTCCTTTGGCTAGTTTGTGGTACCTGCCCGTACACAAACACTGTAGTAAATATAAGGTGCCTTTCTCTCTCAGCAAAAGTAAGTAATAATTACCTTTGATTTTATTTTTGAAAGATGGGAGGAGATAAATGTATTTGCATGGGCATTGTCAATAAAAGTCTCAGGTTATCTTACAAAAAGTTGTTCCTTTGCTTGTCAGAGAATAAAATGAGGCTTAGCTGCAACATGCGTACTTTTGACTGAAAGGGAAATCCTTCAAAACTATCACTGAGCTGCTACCTAAGCATGGAAGGACTTAAACTTCATTGATGTCTTACTTCCAGAACTTGTTCCTGTGATGGGGCCACATGACTGGTAGAACATGAAAGACAAATTTATTAGGATACTAGTGATGCTTGAAGTTGAATGAAAAACAAGAACCTATGAAAATAAGAACATCTATCTCAAGAAAGGCTGTTGCAGGGTGCTTATTCCTACTTTGTGACTTTGAAAGGATGTTCCTTTTAGGTAATACAAGTAAGACAATTTTGCTGGAAAATATTAAAAAAGAAATCAAAACCTGTCCAAGAGATGCAAACTTTGAAATCTGAATGAAATAATATTTTGTAATGAACATTTCCATGTCCTTACGCTCCTATGCTAAGAATGTGCTTGAATCCTGGAAGTTAGTCGCGCTTATATGAACTCTACATTTCTCACATTGAAAAATCCTGACCTCTGATGGGTTCAGACATGAAATCTGAAGCCCTCTCTTCCACTTAGCAACACTTCTTCCAAAATGACTCAACAGCAAAGTTGGTTGCCTAATGCTGTTTCATAAAACAGTTAATCCAGACCTGACCTTATAAAAACTGACGCCTGTACATCCTACTTCTGGCACAGTTTGATTGATAAAGAGCTGATCCCACACACACATGGGTATTAATGCTTTGCATTGGGTTTCCATGGAATCACTGCAGACAGGGATTTTTTTATTTTTTTTTCATTAGCTAGTCAAGGGAGAGTAAGGTGAAAAAAATCAAAGAATTCTCATGCTGATCCCTACACTAACGTTGTTGTAACAGATGTGGTCCTAAAACAAGAACTCTTCCAAGTCAGCGGGCCTAAGGCAAGGGCACCACCCGGCATCCCTTATCCATGAACTCATTCCTGACAGGTAATTAGCACCAATTATTTCCTCTGGAGACAGTCAGAATGAAAAATATCTGCAAAACAAATTAGTCTTATCCACATATAATATGTCTATAAAGTACTATCGTTCTCGTCACCATACTAGATCATTATTATATCCTAAACATTCAGCTTACTTGTATGCATATGATAGTAACTCTGTAGCTCAGTGTTGGAACATCTAGTCTGTAACCCTGACACATAAATACTAGCTAAGGTGCTTAAATCCACACTTAGCCACAAAATGCTGAGCAACAGCAATTCTTTCTCCAAGTCTTTAGAAAGTTTTGATGCTCAGTGCCTCTGAAAAGATGCCAGGCTTTAGGCAATAACATTTGGAAAATGTTGGCCAAAGCTCCTTGGTTAAACTCTAGGTATCTTCTTAAAAGATTTTGTAAACACGAAGCAAACAAGCAGTTATTTTGTGGCCTGAAGACCAGCACTGTTTAAGAGACACACGAAAGGAGCATTTTGATTAAAAGGGTGTGATACCAATTCAGATTAGTTTCAGGTTGCTGAGAGGAGTCTACCTGATGACTGATAAATGCAAAGGCACCCATAGCTGATGTTTTTTGTTTCTGTGTGTTATTTTTTTAATTACCACAAGTTTTGTTTTTTCCCACTCCACGGGTTAAATATCCAAAGTCCTTTATAACATACCTGAGGGCTCAAATAATGCATTTCCCAACATGATAGGCAGCACTGTGAATAATGGAAGAATTTTTAGAAGAATTGTTAGAAAAGCAAAAACATATTTAGAAGAATAGTTAAAAAAGCAAAAAGCCAAGACCCTCTAACTCCACCCTATTTGCTTGAGATTTGACCTTTTTCTTTCTCATTTGCGGCAAATATTTCTTTCCTTCTAAACTTTTTTAGGCATTGTTCTGGCAAAAGCAGAGATATCCCTCTACCCATCATAGCTTTCACTAGTTTTTTAACTCAAGACAGTATTTTTCTGTTGGCAAATCTCCATAATTCCTGACCATTTGCCACAATCTTGGTAAGTGATAATAAAACTGATTGCATTTTTTAAACACAGAGTTATGTTTACAGAGTTCCTTAACAATCTTTTCTTTAGGTTGTTTTCATATCTCAAATTATAATTTATTTTTCATTTGATTAATCAGTGATAATTTATAAAACTGATTTCCATTTTTGTTCTCGCAACCAAGTCATTCACAGTTTGTAGGCACATATTTAGCTGGTTCAAATTCCACACATATCAGATGGCTGGAATACACATTAAAAGGAGAGAGTGATTTTGGATATTTGGCTTTCCAAGTGCCCAACTGGAGACAGTGCAGTGGGGCCAAACTTCACCAAGTACTGATGACCCATTTCTGAGAACAAGCTTGCTTTAAAGTGTCTCAGATTGAGGGTCAGACACTTTTCAAAACTTAGGCATGTCTTCATCACTTGTATCAGGTATAATACTAGAGTTAGTGTTAAAAAAACAGTAATGAAGGTGAGATATAAATGTTCACTGCTTTTAAAAAACAGGTTGCAGTTTTCTGTTTGTGACAGCATCATTGATTGCTCTGGAAGTTACAGCACTCTAGAGCCACTAATAAAATAAAAGACTGAAATCTTAGTCAGACAAAATCTTTTTTTTTTCCTGCTGATTTAAGCTGGAGAAAGAGGAATAGAAGAAATCTATAACATATGAGCAGAATTATCTCTAAATGGAGTGTTTAAAAATGTTTCCATCAGGCATCACAGATGGGTCTTTAAATGAAAGCCAAGTATGAAAATGGCATTTATTTTAAGTCTTGCATTCCAAGAGAGAAAATACGAGCCAGATAAGTTAGTCTGTGTTGACATGTAAAGTACATCACTCCCATTAGAAGGGTTGATGTGGATCTAAATGACCCAAAAGATGTTCTGTGGCTCAACTGAATACCAGAGAACAGAAGTGTAAATGAATTTGAGCATTGGTAACTCAATTGTAGTCATTACACTTCTGAATCAGCCTGTATGTAAACTTCCACTAGACAGAAAACACCTGGGAAAGCTCTGCTAAAAGGGCTTGATTCTTTGACAGCTTTGGATGACAGCCTACATAAACAGAGAGGCAAGAAAGAGAGACATTGTCCTTTTTTTTTCACTCCAGCATTGTTTTTATGATCACTTCCAAAAGCTCAAATTTACAATTAGAAAGCCCTTTCTACAAGCACAGCATATAATTACATGCCTGGTGTTTTCAATACATGCTTGATATTTTCAGCACTCTTCACTCCAACTTGTGCTGTTTTTCTTTCAGTGTTTATACCTCATTCTCTCCTGAAAGCTCTAAAATTAAAATTTTAGTACACACACAAAAACTTCACTCCTCAGCTATTAATCTCATGTATGATATCACTTCCTTTTGTTGTTTATAAGCAAGAAAATGGTTCAGAAATGTCCTGGATTTGTGTAATCTGAGTTTATTTAAGAAAATAATTTAATCTTTATTTGGACAAAATAATTAGAAAATCAACATGATGTCAAACTTTGACTGATTTCAGTAGTAATGACAGTAACTGATTAACTTTAGTCTGCTCAACAATGCTGTTTACATACTTCCTGCCCTCCTTAAAGTCAATTATTTCAAAACTCAAGGGATTTCTCTTATGCACATCTGCAAATTCAATGTCAGTTCCAGATTCACATTTTGGTGGTGAATCAAGCTGGCCTCAGTTCACCCAATGAGAGGCCAGTTTTTACCAGACAAACAAATTGAGGTGACTTAATACTTGTGGGGTTTAGCTGACATATTTACTTGCTTTCACCATCCTTTTTTTCACTTCTAATGAATCAAACATATTACTACACACTGTTGACAAATTGAATATGATAGGAGAGAGCAGATGAGATAGACATCAACAACTTTAAACCAAGGACACCTGGCTAACTCCCTAATATCTGACACCAACAGCTCTTCAAAGGGAGGCTTTCATTTTTTGGAAAGGTTTGGGAAAGAGAACTAAGGCTTAAGGATTTTCTTTTAATTTAAACTAAATTCATGGGGAAACTAGGCATGATATAAATATTCCAAATTACTGCAAATTCAAAATGCTATGTCTCAGTGGCATACATATCGTTACTTAATGATACAGATTATCTATATGTATTCTCTTTACATAAATGTTGACAATGAAAGAGTGATCAGCATATCAACAAATAAGGAATTTACTCAAATTCTTGGAAAATTAAAAAGCTGAGACCTTTTTGCATGTATATGAATCTGATACATATACGCTTACCCACACTTTATATTAAACATAATGTTTGAGTCAGCTTTTTAGTATAGAATTGAACAATATGAAAAAAATTTATTACTTAGTGTCTAGTTGTGACCTAAGCCAAGTTATGAAATTAAATATGGATTGACATGAATTGGACTTTTTCCACTGAGTGGGAATGAGATTGGGCTGCTAACATCTCTGTGCAAAGAGATACTTGCCTCTACACAGAGCTGAGCAACAAGTCATGAGACCTAAAGCGTGGCACTGCCAGTAACTTGCTGGGAACCTTCAGGCAATGATTCTTTCCATTTTCCTTTGTTTTTCCAGCTCTAAAATTTATTCATACTTATCCTAGAAAGTCTTGTGGCTGTAAGCTAATGGTTCTTCAGCTCTAAACAGCATTAGGACAAAATTGGCTGTGATAGCCACTTCATTTTGTTACGAATAAAGGCATCATTTCATTTTCTCCAGCTGTGGTACCTCAGCATGCTCCCATATGAAGTGATACTCACCTCCAACTGTTTTTAAACCCTGAGTGGAAAAGAGTAGTCCTAATGCTAATGCTCCTTTCAGTGGGCTATTTCCACCTTTACATACATTTGTTGTTATACTATCAGTTCACAGGCTTTTCCACCGACCAAGTGGGAATGAGATTGGGCTGCTAATACCTCTGATCAAAGAGATACTTGTCTCCACCAAGAGCTGAGCAATAACAACTCATGAGATCTAAAGACTGATCTTGTGCCTCTTGCTCACACTGGGTTGTATTGATCACCACTCAAGTTCTTTCATGAGAGACACTGAGATTAATAATCAAAGAACTGCTCAGGCTGAGAGAAGCAACAGCATCCATGTGTAGGATACAGAAATGCAAAACACTAAGCAGATCACGTAGGCCAAACAGGGATAATCTCCCCATGTCACTTTCTACTACTTTTTGCAGAAACAGCTCTTTTTACCTACAGGCATGAGGCTTCCAATATTTTCCTTGAGAGATTCCAAATTTTGTCTTCTTGCCCCATCACTCTGTCCCTTTCTTTTCTTTTTCTCTTAGGCTGGTACAGATGTTTTTTGCAGCATTCTTCTCTACATTGTCTCTTAGCCAACTGTGTCCTTTAGCTTCTAGGATAATCTTTTGGCTTGGTAAGTGTTCTTCTTGTTCATCTTTGACTTCTTGTGGATCTACTTTCACTTACACTGCATAGGCCACAGAATTCTATGTATGTTCTTACCTTTATTACCTTTACAAAGACCATATTGCCTTTTTCCCTGGTGATCTGACACCTTGTTATTGCAACGTAACAAGATGCTGGAGATAGATGGGAGAACAGATCACGTCAAATTCCCCTACTGGACAGATATCTTGCATGCTGTGAAATACACTGTGCACGTCCTTTGTATCTCCTGACCAAATGTCTTGAAGATGTGTTTTTGTAAAATTGCATTGTCACTGGTACCAAGAGTGAATGCCACAGCATGTCAGTTCAAAGAAATATCTCAGAAGATTAGCAGTAGATGCTGGGAGCTCTAATCCCAAGAATTATCATAGCATGGGAAAGTCAACAGATTTTTTTCAATAGTCTCCTAAGAGAAGGCTGAGATGGCTGGTTTGTCCCTTCTAAAAGCCCTGTTTACCAAAGATTTTCAACTTAGTAGACTGCAGTTCAGTGTAAGTCCCAGTATCTGCCATAAAAATACAGTGTAAGCAATACTGATAGCTTTCTGCTGTAAAGAGAGACTTACTTAAAATATTGTAGAATGCTTTCTTGCTGATGTAGAGCACAGAGTTTTCTGCTGATATCATTTTATGTGGTGAAAAAAGTGAGAGGACTAGTTCAAACTGAATCACAAGCATTTCTGCTGAGAAAGCAACAGCTGCCTCAAAGCCATTGAACAATGAGGTCCGCTTTGAAGACCTAATGCAAGTTTCTTTGCTCTGCAACAGAGCAAACCTTCAGTTCTGATTTTTTTGAAACATTCTTTCAATAGTTTAGCCTGGGTTTTGCTCAACCTTTTCGGAATTAAGCACCCTACCAGACTGCTGCCAACAAAGGTTGCTTAATTCCTCAGTAAAGGGAAAGTCTTGTTATTTAAATAAAGTAGCTACTGTAGTAGATTTGCAGATATGTTAAGAGTATTACAGGATCTAGAGGTAGATTTAGGAAGAAAATACTATAAAGCAGGAAAAAATTAAACAGTGTACTTATTGAAACTTAAAAGACATTATGACATGTGATGTGATTGCATCAGATAAGAGCAGGTGGAACTGTTACCTGTACATGCAATGTAATGCATGTTGCAAAGTGACACTTGATTATAGTTACACTTTCCTTTAAAACATGGTTACCTTTTAAAACCTGGCTGTCCACCACCACCAATTACATCAGGGAAAGAACACAGCATATAGTTCTTCTGTCCCTTTTTATGGACTGACTGCAAAACACCATACGATGCTTTCCTAAGCACCAGTAGATTACCCACACAACCTTTTCTCTGAAACTGGACTGGTGACTTCATCTGCCATACATTCACTGTGACAGGACAGCAGCTGCTGCATTTCCTGAAGAATCACAGCAACACAAATTATCTAGTCTAGTGCCTTTGTTGTGGTGATGGGATCACTTACAACAGTCATCCTGGAAGAAATTTTCAGAGTCAACTCAGTTTCCATTCCTCATGTGATCACAAGCTTTCATTCTGCTTTAGTCCCCAAAATGGAAGTACCTTCTAAGTGCTATGGTATTGCCTGGTCACTGTGAGTTCCTCTAAAACCAGGATTTTAGTGGAAGTAGAGCAGATACGGTAGTTTCTCCAGCATATCTCCATCTTCAACCAGAAAGAGAGAACCTAAAGGCCATAGTCATGCACAGAAGTTATCGAGAGTTTAAACTGAATCCTGAAGCACCAGGAAGGGGAATCCTTGCCAGTGACCCTTCTGCAGGAAGGGAATTGCATCACTCTTCCACCTGACCGTTTCAGGCTTGTATTCTCAAGGGTGGACAGTTATATTTTGCCAGGGTGTAAATTACACCACACCAAAGCTACCGAATGCTCTTCTGCAAGGAGCGTAAGTAGGAACAGCTCAACAGTGCTTTCTCATTGGTTTTCTTGTCTGTCCATAGTGTGTGGTAGCAGATTGGCTGCCTCTTGCTGCAGGTTAACAGCTGACTGTGTGTGGTTTGAAACAAGGTGTCAGGCTCTTGTCCAGGCTTTGCATAAAAGCCTCACATGTGTCGGTGTGTTGGCTAGTGATAGATACACTGGAATCACACAACCAGACTAAATTTGTTCAGCTTGTGAATGTTCATCTGTCAGACCAGCTTCTAGAACAAGCGCTCTGGGATTTTATTGGAAAAAATTACTTCAACAGAAACATTCTCTCAGCATACTCAAAAACCTGCATGCAAATTTTCTCCCTTTTGAGAATAAGCAGGGGTGTTTTAGCAGGCTCAGATGCAGAGGTTTTATTGGCAGGTTATTAAAAGCTTCAAAGTTTTTTTATATAATTTCAAGAAAAAAAAGTAGACACAGGAGACTGATAATACTAAAATACAGAGGGAGAAAGAGACACTGAGCAAAAAACAGAGCTGGTTCTCCTCAGAGCTTGCTTTGGATAAATTATTTCTGATCTCCATCAAAGCCCATGGATTTGCATAAATTTAAAGAGGAGTCAGGCAATTTATTTATTGCATAAAGTGAACGAACAGGAATTCTTTCTACCTGCAGAAATCTGCAGATTCTAAGGCAGTGTTCTGCCACTAAAAGTTACAATCCATCCATGCATTGAAAAGTGCTTTTCACCAACCCTCAATGCCACCGAATGGTCTGTTTTACAACTTTTGTGTGGGATGATGTCAAACTCTGGAATCAATCCATTTTTAATGCAAGGTGGTATCTATTTTTTTTCTACTAGGTATTTGTGATGCTAATTATATTCCTTTGGTATCTCAGCATCCCTATTATTTGACATTTTGGACATCTGCTTGTGTATAGAAGTTTCATAACCTGCCCATAACCTTACAGATACACATATAAATCATTAATGATTGTAAGCAAAATTCTGGCATGTTTGAAGTCAATGGCAAAACGTCCCTTGACTTCAGCAAGGATCAGATTTCGCCTCTCCCCTTGCAATGTGTCTAGCAGGTGCCATTGCCTTGAATGCCAACTGTCAGCATGTGTCTTTGCTAGTAGTTCCAAATAACAGCATTTGCCTTATTACCCAGCATATTAAAAATGTATTTTCTGCTGGCTCGCACTGAGCTTTCAGTCCAAGGTAGAGGTTGTGACATCTGCCCAAAAGAGATTGCATGCTGCTGGAATGAATTCCCGGCTCCGTTCCAGACTCTAGCTCTCTGCTCCTTAGTGGCTTTGGAGCTAGCAGAATCATAAATCGAGTTTGTATTCTGTATAGCCAAAGAGTTGCAATAAAGCCTTAAGACGGGTGGATCTTCCAAAGCACCCTGCCAGTTAGAACTATTGTTTACGACATTGAGCTTCTTATTTGGTGACCTGTTCAATATTGCCTTGCATCTAGTAGGTGTCTCTGCTGGCACGGTGCAAACATGTGAGCAAATCATCTGAGTATAGAAATAATAATATTAACAAATATTTTGGACCTCTAGCACAGCTTTCAACCCAAGAGCTTTAAATAACTACACACATTAATTAAGCTCTTCCAGCTTCCACTATGAGGTAGGTAAATGTTAATATAATCATTTTGCAGATGGAGACACATTAGCATAGACCTGTTAAAAGACTTCCCTGCTGGCTGATATGACTTCTGTGGAAGGTGGATCCTTTATTTAACAAGGCTCTTTTTCATGTGCTCTTAAGCTGCCAAAGATAAGCTGACTACATACCTTTATGTGTTCTGCCCAATTTACCCCTATCTTTTTTTCAGTCTCAGAACAGGATGCACCACGTAGGGGATACATGGATTCTTAAAACTATCACATTTCACATCCTCTTCTGGAGACATTTATGTTCCTTGAGCTGGTGACCTCAGCAAGAATTCATACTTCTAATTAATGAATGGGGAAAAAGCTTTTTCTTGGGGAAAAAGCAAGGATAGGGGATATCTTTCTATCTTTCTTCAAATAAGTGCTCATTTTAGACAAATGAAAGATTCATTTTCTCCTGTCATTTTTGGGAGTCAAAGCATATCTAAATTTCCCCATCCTTTGTCAGAGTCATCCCATTATACTCAGAAATTTTATGCTTCTTTCCCCAGTAGAAATTCACCTGGAAGTAGTGATATAAAAATAGGATGTTACTAGCTGTGGAATTCTGTTGCTAGTTTTGATCTCTAACACAGTTATATCTATCAGTCAGATTTGCAATTTGACCCATCTTACTTCATCAGACCTTGTCCTACTCAAGTCCAATTTTAAATTAAAATATCTTTTGTTTTATTGTTACCATAACCAAATATGGTATCTACTAAACCTGCCAACTATCCTGCTAAGATTTGAAATATCTTTTTAATGTTTGCCAGACCTTAAACTTATCCCAGTCAACCTTGTACTATTATTGCCTAAGAAATTAAAGGCATTAACCAGCTGCTGTGGAAGATAAGTCAATTTATATTTTCGTTTACATTCATCAGTTTTTGAGGGAAGAAAGGGCTGGTATTTTTCCAGTTCCCAAAAGCCAAAGATTTTGTTTAACTTCATGCTCCCATATAGGGTTAGACTACCACTTCTGAACATGGTATCTGAGGTCATCCCACATGAAATCAATAATAGTATTTAAGTCCCCAGGAATTCCCCATTTCCCTATGACTTGGACATCAGTGAAGGTATTCTGTTAAATTCTCAACAGTTTAAGCCATGGAAACAGAGGACAGATTTATTTTTCTACCACACATATCATCTAAATTATCTACAGGTAATGTTAGATCCGTCTTGTAAGTTACAACTGTATAGATAACTTCGACTGTGGTGTCACTCTGATGTGATGTGGATGAAAGGTAGAATTTACCTAGAAAATGGGTTTATAACTGATGTAGCATATGATTTCAACTGAATTCAGATTAAAACAACAGGGATGAAAGCAAGAGGGGTTAACTCCTGGAGTTGTTCTCCCATATGTGAGCAAATTTGATTTTAGTACAATTGCAGTGTGAACACCAGAACAGAGAAGTTCTATTGCCCCGTTTAGATAGCTACAGTATGGAGAACAGTTTGGGTGTAGCCAATCCATCCCACTCTATCAAAATCCTTCTTGCCACCTCAAAAAAAGGCTGACGTTAGACTCAATTCTACATTTATGAAAATGTAAAATTAAATCAATGAACTAACATAATTATGAACTTGTTCTTAATTAAAGTGATACATCTGATTTATACTTGAGAACATTATTTCCAATCTGCTGGCCAGAATGTTTCCAGTGTCTTCCAATCCATCTTTTTTCAGGCTCTGTACTTTCTACACACCTTCATAATTTCAGAAGTTTTAGGATTATGATTAGAAACATGAGAGGTATTATCTTTCCTTAGAATTAGCATTAGTACATTTTGTTATTCTTCAGAGAATGGTCTCAAGAATTCATCAAAGCCTGGACTCCTGTGGCTTTTTATAGCTTAATTATTTCCAGAATCTCTGCTATATTTCCATCCAAATGTTCTTTTTCTTTCTAGACTGCCTGTAGGACTTCAGCTAAGTCAAAGTACTTATTTTATTTTGTAGTGCTTGTGCTGTCTCTTATTGTATAAATTTGAGAAAATCTTTAAATGCTTCTTTTAAAGTCATTAGTTAATGTTCTCATTTCACCAGCTCATTTTATTAATTAAATCTATTCAATGGAATTTTAAATGTTTATTTCATTACTCATGTGTGACATCTGAGCATCATTTCTGACTCGCCACACGTCTCACCTTATAACTGCTGTCTCTTTAAAGCCTTTAATTTGCACAGCAGTACAGCTGGGAGGCTAGTACAGTCACATGTATAAATACTACCTATATAATAACTTCAAGTGATGAAATTTTTGAATGGAAATTCCAAGCATGGTAGAAACACAGCGTGTACTGTAAGTTTTAATTAGATAATGACATTTATAAGATAAAATAATTCAGTGCTTGGAAAAGTGTACTTGGGTGTGCTTTTTGGGTTTAGGGGGGCAAGGAGCAGGGGAACATGAGACCTGGCTGAGATCATAAGACAGATCCCAAGTGAAACATAGTTCAAGAGGTGGGATGTGTCATAATTTCTTCAAACACACAAGCAGTATTTGTGCTGCTGGTCCTGGATAAGGCTTCATATTCCTGTAGAAAGAAAGGCTCACCCACTAAGGCACTACCCTGAGGCAGGGAATAGCTCTTTCCTATGCCCCTCATCTCTTACATACCTCCTGACCAACCCCGGGGAGAGGTTTTAGCCTCATTCCAGCCACAGAAAGGGAGCTGTACCTCTTCTCTACACTTCACAAGGTACTGTGAAGATAAGTATGTGAATATTTAGATACTACTGTAATGATGACCAAATAAGCCACTGCCATAAGCTTATCGGGAGACGAATTCTCCCACTTGCCTGTAATGGGAAACTCCTAAAATCTGGCCTTAAAAGGAATGGACAATAAACAGCATGAATCCCTAAGGAGGATGAAGGGGAGGTCATACTTACAGTCCACAGAGGCATTTTACTTCTGAGGGTGGCATTTTGAACATATTCTTAGTATTTTTTCCTCTATAAACCTAAAAGCATTTTACTTTATGATTGCATATACAAATATGACATTTCTACTTTTTGATTAATAGTAGTAGACCATGTTCCTTTTCATTTCCTCAACTCAACCAGAGTAGAAAATGCACATCTATTTGAGTATGTTTAATTGTTTTGATTTTACTTAAGAGAAAAAATATGAAGGAAANCTCTCTGCTAAATATGAGGGGAAATTCCACGAGTTTAATTTAAGCCCCTGATTCAGCAAAGAAACTAACCACATATATAATTCAATGTATAACACTTAATTACTCTCAAAAATAAATGAGAAGCATATTTTATTACTTTATCAACTCAGTACTCTAGAGATTTGAACAGAAAAGTTTTGTCTTTTCTTTATGATGCAAGATTCTATAATGTTAACATACAAACTGTATGGCAATTTAATCTCCTTTAAGCTTTTTCCATTTGCCAAAGATCAAAGATGTAGAGTGTCCAATATTCAATTTTCTGGGTATCAGCAATGGAGAACAGAATTTGCTTTTGTTTGTTTGTTTCTGCCCATGTAGACTACTCAGATGACAGTCAAGGTTGTTCTCTGCTCTGATATTTCATCATGATTATATTTATGGTGTTTAGAACAATTATTTCAAATATATTATCCAGGAGTTAGCATAGTCCTTACAGCTATCACTTAGCTTTTTAAGGTAATTTACATACAAGGATGTGGTGTGTTTCAGGGAGCTTAGCCAAACAAATAAACAAAGCAGCAAAAATTGGCTGGTGCCAATCAGGGTAAGGAACACTACCTATACCTGTGGTAAATAGAGCACATTGGTCATTGCATGCTATATTTGCAAGTTATGTGTTCTGACTTTTTATTAAATTTTATAAAAAATGTGCATTTCACTTCATTTTTCCTTATAACATGAGACTAAGCTGATAAAAATTCCAGGATGGATAAAGAATTGGTTTGTTGAGATTGGCAGCAGTAAGTAACTGGAAAGTTTACTTTTCTATTTTCTTCTTTTTCAAGAGGCATGCATAAATAACCTGACTAAAATTACACCATGCCCTTTAAACCTACTGTTTCCTTTTACAGGTACCTCTCTCAGAACTAGCTAGTCTTGGCTGGCACTAGCAAATCTTTGTATGTATTAGTTAGATTCAGGAAAAATTTCAACACAGAAATTCAGTAGTCTTAACAGAGCTTAGATTTCATCATAAATTTGAAATTCTGTCCAAGCTCATGGTGTAGAAACATACCAGAGAGAAACATGCAGCGATACATAATTCTGTCCTGAAGGCCTGGCAAAATGTCTGTCTGGACCAATAATACCTCCCTATAATCTTTTTGGCACTCAGAGGCCTACTCTTGAATTGCAGTTCAGCATGCTCCTACAAACCTTTTCTGGGAGGTGGTTTTGTAGGAATTGCTTTGGCTGAAAAGCCAGAGAAGCTTATCACAGTTATAAGCTACTATTAACAAGAAACACATCTTATGATAGTTCCAGTACCACTACAGAAATGGCCTGCCATTACCCAGTGTCTATGTTTACCTCAAGACAAGTATCTCACACATTGCCTGGCAAACAAAAACTAAATCATTGAATTTTCATGGACTAAAAAAAGTGCAACAACTATACCTATTTGCAAGCAAGTTGCAATCACACCCCAATAGCCTCCAATAGCCTATTCACAAAGAATCAAGGTACTGACATTCAACAGATGATAGGAAATGTGTTTTATACGTATAGAAAAATTTTGAAGTATTGCATAAATTAAGAAGGTTGAGAAATTCCTCAGGCCTGATGAGACAAATTAAAAACGGAGAAAAAGGAGAACTTGCTTTTATTGGCTTAAGGTAACACCTTTACAGCTAGATATTCAAAGCATTGTGCCAGTTCGTAATTATTTAGCCATGTACTTCTATGAATAAAGTCCACAAGAATTGTCTGGTTAAGACCACCCATTTAGTTCTCAAATTTTCATCTGTAGCCTTTCATATTGATTTTCCACAAATTGTCTGTTCATTTTCCATGTTTAAACTCTCCTGCACAGCGTGAAAAAGTGGCATAAAACCAGTCCAGCCCAGCATGGTATGCACTGTGAACAGCTACTTTCGTTATCATATAAGAAAAAGACAGATTTCGATGGGGAGTGGGTGGGAACAGGGCCCCTGCTAGCAGCTGGAAGAACAAACAAGAGGGATTAAGCAGAGCTAACACTTACTGACCTAATTCACTCTCACAATAAGAAACACAGCTAAACTCCAATCCTACCGAGTAATTGTGGAGAGTTTATGGCGCACGTACAGTTACACGGAAGTTATCATAGTTGGGAAAACACATGTTGCCACAGGCAGGCTTAAATCTCTCCCCGCTTAAGTATTTTTCTGAACTGGGGCCTGGCAGGCTAAAGCGTCTGTCAGGTCTATATTGAAGCACCCGTTGTGCAGCCAGGGAAGAACTCCCATAGTGTGTTTTGACAGAGGTCCCTGCCTGCCTCCATCAGGTACCAAAAGGAGCACAACCTTTCCCAAGGCTTGAGGGTGCTGACGAGCTCTTGGAAGATGCTTACTATCTTGCTGATTTGAGATTGGATACTAGGTCAAGAAGAAGGAATGAAAAAAGAGAATGCTTTTACCTCAGTGTTGCTTGAAGTTTTGCTTATGATTCAAGCATCTCAAAATATTGAGAATAATTGCAACATTGTGTGCTGCCACCATTTGCAGTACAAAACTCTTCGTGTTTTTCTCACACTTTATTTGAAAAAAGAACATTTTGCACCTCAATAGATAGTTGTGGGTTTGGATCATAAAGAGCTAAGGGCTTTGATCTGTTCCGATTCCTACCCCTTGTGTCATTTTTCTCATGGCTTAGAACAAAATATTAATGTGACTCATCTGTCATAAGTAATTTTCATATCCTCTACCCTCTATTTTGGTGTGTGGCTAGAGGAAAGCTGTAGTTATGTAAAAGCATTTGTGTATTTTGTATAAGGGAGGATGGGTATCATAAGTACTTTAAGAAAAAAAAAGGAACAGTATCAGGAAAAAAGAGCGAATTATAAACAAAAGCAACTTTTATATATTATAATTAAATGTAATAAATACTTTAAAACATACTATTTCAATTTACTATTTCTTAGCTTTAAATATCACAGCTGTCATTCCTGGAACATTGGCAAAGGAAATAATAAATGGGAAAAAAAAATGGAGAGTTTATGGACTGGCTTGTCCAAAGTGAGTCCCAAATTTGACACTGAAACATTTACAAAGACACTAATTATGCTTGGAAAGCTGGTATTTGAAATTGCAAATGTCAGTTCCCGGATGTCAATGTTTTCTGGTACAGTTTAGGAAATCTTATGTAGCGTGCTGCTTTCAAAAGATGTGATTACGTGTCCAGATGCCTGTGACTTTTCTCCAGACGAGCCTTCCATTCCACAGTAGTTCTCTCTCACAAAAATTCCAAAATTTCACAAAAAAATAGCACAAATAATGAGTAAAGCATCAATTTTGTTACAGAGGCAGTTGCAGCAATTGAGCAGATTCATCTTTTCTCCCTCAAACACCATATTGAAATATTTTACTAAGTAGATCCAGTTCAATGCAAACCTCATTCCACAAAAGTAATTTGTATTTGGGCTGAATATTGAATCAGCAGGACTTAAGTATATGCTTAAAATAGAAGTTATATTTATGTGAGCAGTTAAATTAACCAGGGGTCATGCTGTTTCTGTGTAAAGAGAGATAATACAGTGATTTTCTGCCTTTCTGCTTTTGCCTTTCTGCACTTGAATTGCAAACACAAAATGCTGTTTTCCACACCCAGTTGATAACTGCAGGCATCAGAGTGGGAGGGAGAGGACAGTGCATGCCACCTTACTATGTCTGAAGATTTAGTACACAGAAAATAAATTNAGGATCTCCACATGACTGAATAACACAGAGGAGGCAGGGATTGTATCTGTAGGAAATGTTTCATGAGATTATTTTTTCAGGTTAAAAAAAAAAAAAGCACCATTA
>VXBL01008297.1:149314-182175 GCA_013400195.1 Aramus guarauna
GGAAGCCATAAAAAGGATTGAAAGTTCTGCAAAATATTATTATTGCCTTTTTGTTTTAATCTATTCCAGTGAATAGAGAAGAATTTCAGCAAAACATTCAGATCTGGATAGAAATATCCCTCAAATTAAAAGGAAACAAAGCCCTTTATCTGTAGCAAGAATATAGAAAATTTTCAGACTTGAGCATCAACTGGCAGATAGACTTGAAAGGCATTTGGGTCCAATAGAAGTTCTGAGCTGCTACCAAAATCAACAGTCTAATTGTCTCAGCTGAAACTGGGGCTTAGCTTTTGGGTTTCCTGTAACTAAATCTTGCCACAAACAGCTCTGCTAAGTTTTTTCCTCTTAATAAAATAAAATACAGCAAAATTAAGATAAATACAGGAGACAGTGAAGATGAGTATGTAGTTCCCAACATAAGGCAGAGAGCAGCTGTTAGAGAAAACTCATGAAGATATCAAAATAGTCCTTGTCAGTTCTAAATGGTTGATATGACAGTTCTTAAAAATAAACTATCAAACATCTGAAAGTAATTGCTAGACTAAGGGATTTAAGTTTATTTTATTTAAGCAATAAGGTATTTTAAAAATGTACTCAGAATGTCTAGCTTGCTTCAAATTGCTTTGATTTTCTACACAGTGTCATGGTAGTCACTACCCACCCAAATGTGGTATTTTAATAATATTTTTAAATTGGAAAATGACAATTGAAATGAAGAAAGCTAAACTATTCAGAGAGGTTACCAGAATGCACAGTTTAACTTCAGACACTTTCTAATCTGATCAGGAAGCAGAATGAAAAAAATGTATTGTGCTGAATTCAGAGGCATTGAGTCAGGTGATAAAGTTATACAATTTTATGTGGGTTTACTGAGTTCGTATCTCAAAATCAAAAGAAAACCTAAGCAACTGAAAGTAATGTTTTGATTTATATAGTCCGATATTCTGTCTATCCTTTTTCCTGTTGAACTGCCTTTTATGCCTCTCAGTGTATAAACTTCTTGAAGACAGCCATCTTCTCTGTCCTCAGTTTCCTCCTCATTTTCTCGTACTTTATGTTCCTCCATTCTATCCCTGCTTATCTGATAATGAGGATTAGTTTACCAGTCTGCCTTTTCCCTGTCTGACTTGGGGAGCTGGAAGTACTGGATGATTTTTAGTGGAACTTAAACCTTAAATTACTCATGTGTTTATGGAAATGTTACCTTACATTTCCAGGGCCACTTATTTTAAACAGGAGTCAGTTGCTGGACTCCTTTAGTCACTCATGAAAACCTAGCTTCAGATTCCTCTCAGCAGCTCTGGAGGGAAGGAAATTAAAGGGGAATTACAAAACAAAAATCCTTTCCAAACATAGCAGTGTTATTCAATAGCTTAGAAATTTACTTCTCTTTTCCTGTTGGTGAATGTGGTTTCTTCAACTAATCCAGGCATTATTGTGAATAAACCCAACAGTTGCTTTTGTCTGTGTTTTGAAGAAGAAGGGGCTTGTTTAGGGCTTCAGTAGTGATAATTGATACATAAAGCTCTAGTACAGAAGAACACAGGAAAAGAACAAGAAGAGTTTGCCCCCACAAATCATTAGCATTGGGGATATTCCATGGATATCTCCTGCTTGCTGTCAGTAACCATGATGACAAGTTTACGATTCCAGGCAGTGCAACGCAGAGACCTGAAGGACCTGCTGCTTGTTAAATTCTCTGCTCCTCTAGTCCCCTGCTCCCCAAACAACCTCACATGTGCACACGTGTGCATACTTACTTCTGGTCGTTGGAGACTAGTTCATTGGTCATTCTTTGCCTGGTGATACGCAGTGACTGCCCCTTTGCAAAGTGAGGAGGAGCAGCTGACTCAAGGTTGCTCAGGCTGAAAAGAGACTTCAAGCCAGCAGATTTTTATACCGATAACAGGAAGTTCATGGAAGACTACAGCAATGTGCCTGTCTGATTTAGGAAACAGTTGTACCAAACAGTAAGTCTTTATATGGGTTTTGCATTAAGTATAAATCCTCCTGTTTATGTGCTGAAGCATATGGTTTGTTAACAGATAGCTCATTAATAGCAACATAGAGCATACAGCTGCAGTGATCACTTTGCAAATGATTTCCACACATTTTTCATAGCTTCCACGTTCAGGGAAAAATAGCACTAAGTGAACAGTCTTCTTTCAAATCCTCATTGACATAATGCAATGTTTCCTTGTGAACTCACTGAGTTTCTTTAGGAAACATCAATGTATTTTCTATGCAGGAGTCTCTCTGGAAATGTCACCTTTTAAGACAGTCTTCTAGACTCTAAAGACTTCAGCCACAGAACTCTATTAATACCTTTGTCTTGTAAAGTTCAGGGAATGCTACCACAGAATGAAATTAAATTTGAAATACAGTCAGAAGAATTACCCAGGCAATAATGATAGTTCAGCTAAAATATTTGTTACATAATTCAACCTTCTATTTAGTTTCAAAGGAGTTCAATGTATTTCTTGGGTTTATTTAAGTAACAGGTTAAGGATATCCTTTTTCAATTGCAAAAGTTGTGCAAATGCTGTCAAATATTACAGTTCATAGTAGTCTTGCATAGGAACAATTTCACAGAATGGTTGAGAGCCTTCTGGAGGGCACCCTCCTGTTTAAGCAGGGTCACCTAGACTGGTTGCCCAGGACCATGTCCAAATAGCTTTTGAATGATCTTCAAGGATGGAGATTCCGCAGCCTCCCTGGGCAACCCGTTGCCAGTGCTCAGTCACCCTCACTTTTCTATTCACTCTCACAATTTCTACTTTATACATCTGAAATTTCCCCTGTATTTGTTCACTGCAGCAGTCTAGCTCATGATTTACAAGGGGTAGATTAACGTTGGAGCATGGTGCTGAAATCAGGGATATTTAGTTGAGAAGCTGACACAGTAGTTTACTGAGTGCATTTTCGGACCATTTACTCTGTAGTCGCCTGTGTATTCCTAGTGTAAATGGGAGATGGTGTGAACAGCATCAGCTATGCAGCAGCACGGAATCGGCACACAACGTGGGAACGTGAGCCATGCCAACTAATGCCAAAGCTAAGGCTTTCTGTAGAATACTTGCATTGTGTGCAAACAGCGTATTTCATGCTACTTGGCTTGCATTACAACTATTTTTAAGCAATCCACAACACGCAGACTTAGTATTTTGAACCTGCAAAAGGTATCAAATGTGCTCAAGTCCCCCTTCCTATGCAGTGTTTGTGAAGCTGCCCCGCGATACATGACAGACTGGAAGGACAAAGAAAAGGCAACAGCATGGAGCCTGTGCTGACAGTGTAAACAGAAATTTGAGTTTAGCAGACAAAGTTCACAGTTTGCAGTGAAAGGTCATAAGGATTTCAGGCATTTTTGGTATTTTGTCTCTGCTGTCTGCACAGTATCAAGCAAATAAAAAAAACCCTGATAGACAGCTTCCAATTCTGTATACTTGGCATCCTTGCTCAGCCTGAAGGAACACGGGAAGCTCTGTGTTTGGCATTCTGCAATTATTTGAGGACACGCCATACTAACAAAGCTTTAACACTTACTCAGCCCCAACTTGCCTGGTATTTTTTCATGTGACAATTGATAAGCAAAAAGGCTTAGCCAGCTTCAGTTAAGCTAAGTGGCCTGCAGTTTCCTTGCTGAAAATGCAGTATCCAGTTTAGCATGATGAGGAAGACTCCTAAAATGTTAACTCTTAACAGGTTATGTTCCTCTTTTCCCAACCAATGTACAGTCACATTAAAATCTCAAATGTTTTTCTGAGAAATTTCCTGCAGTTTGTAGTTGAACCAAAGGAGACTTGGAGGAGTCTGATTTTTTATTATTATTTTTATTATAATTTTTGCCTGCAGTGAGTTCATTCCCTCCTCTGGATATTATTATAACATCTCCTTTAGGAAAGGTTTAGCTCTTGCCTGTGAAACACTGACAATGACATTTTTATTTCCTGGACTTAATTGCATTTAAACCATGTGGAGACTCTTTTCCTGGAGGGTCATGAGGGACCTCTTTCCAATCTTAGATGCTTGGATACTTTTGCACACCTTGTCCTTCAAGCTCAGGCAGAATACCCATTCCAGCTGCTGTGCAACATATTCCTTCACACCCTTCCTGAGACAGATATTTTGTATTTTGAAATGCAAAATATATTTTGTTGCTGAGTCCCTTCATTAAATTTTGCTTACTGTACCTGAAACCTTATGTCCATTTTCTATCTGGTTTAAAAGTATAGTAGTTCCCTGCACAAGTATTCAGTGGTGAAGAGGTGAAGATAGGTCTCTCCAGACAATCCTCCTTTGACTTCCTTCTCCTTTTAATTTCCTCTCCCCCCTCACCTTTTACCTAGATACTGACAGTTTTGCTCTGAGGTTTAGTAGTGCTCAATGGAGCAGAATAGATGCCTGAACATACGTGTTACTTCCCCCTACCACAGTCCGGTGTGGAATACAAACACCAGTTCACATGCAATTAAACCTAGCCAAAAATGAATATGATCCCTAAATGGAAGGTATAACTGCATAGGAACTGCACACACGCTCAAAATTCATTCCCTTTCTTCCCTACATATTGAAAGATTAAGATCAAAGGGCTGCTGCTCACCATTTTCTACCCACCAGCAGAAAAGTCTGCAGGTTTTGATGTGCTCAGAGCAAAGCACATTCCAACGTGATACACTTCTAGGATACCTAGGAAACAAAGTCCCTTGCCTTTTGACAAAGAAAGAGGTAGTGTTTGAAAAACTAAACAGACTAAAAGACAGGAAGTCACAAAGGACAAAAAGGAAATATATTTGTTAATGCTCAGCTTAATCATATTTGCCCTAGCCAATACCAGGGATATGCTGTTTGTAATGAGCTGTCTGTAGGTGACTGAAGTAGCTGGGAGAAGAGAGGGCCCACCTCATTCAAACACACAGGTGAACACTGAGTTTTAAGTTAAGATTTTACTTTTACCAGAAAGAACTCTCTTTATAATTTATCGTGACGTGATAGTTCTGACTTGAAGGCAGCATAACACAGCTGTGCCCCGGCCAGTGCAGGCAGTAGCACCTATATAAAGGACATTATGTGAACATGTTTTTGTTATTTTGCCTTTTTTTAAAAAAAGGCAAGCGGAGTGTGAGGCCCGTGACTGTGCTTGGGTGGATGGCTCACGCCACCTACGGGGGAGCTCCAGTAGCGAGACGCGTCCACTCTCAAGGGCTTCCTGTGAAAATCCAACACAGATTCCATACTGATCGAAAATTGCTCCAACAGACATTTGAATTGGCTAGAGTACCTGTCAGTACTTAACTATGTATTGTACATCAATAAGAAACATTTGGTCTTCAGATGCACTGCGATGACATTTCACATTCCGTGTGCTTGATTTTACAAATATATTTGCTAACTCCATTTTTTGTCCTGATTAAAAATAAGGATACATATACATCTAATTATCTTTTGATTATTGCCACAAATTAGTTACGGTGACTGTATCTGGAATCAGAAAAATTATACAAGATGGGTTTTAAATGTCAAGCTCTTTTTGTCTACTGAAGACTGCAGTAGGGAATCTAATAAAACTCCAAACAAAGCTTACGATGCTAACACTGCTCATGAGAGCTGACTGTCCCTGAACTGCCCAATGCAGTGTTTGCATTAAGCCTAGATGAATACCAGTCTGTGGCTTTGGTGCTAAAAGGAAGTATGTCTTAGATCATAGCTGTAGAAGTAGTACCTTCTCCTTAGAAATAACACTATTTCCTTTATATAACCGTGCAAGGGCCAGCCTTTCCGCTGCTTTCAGAGGCTCATTTCAATCACCCCTTTCAGCTCTTTTTTCACTCATTAGCACTACCTAGTGATTAAGTCATAACAGGTGAGCTCCAAAAGCAGGGCACAGCCTGAGCAGCTGAGCCTGCAAGTGGGGGCCACAGATGGCGGTAGGAGTCCTTCCCCCAGCCCGCTGGCAGCAAAGGGCAGCAGGGCTAATCCACAGGCAGCCCCTTGGCCAGCAGGCCCCATGCTGGCTTGCTCTGCCACCCTGGGAGAGGGTGGAGGTGGAGGAACCAGCAACTGAATGGACGAAGACGCAAGGACTGCAAGCATCCCTTCCCCACCCAGCTGGAGCACTGGAAACAGCCTGTGGCACATGGCCTCTTCGTGCATTTTACCCAAATCATGCCCTGTTTTGTTTTCTTTCTTCCTTCAGCAAACTAGGCTGCTTACAGCATGACAAGGACTTATGTGATTAAAACTGAAGTTTAAACAAGCAATTACTCCAGACCTTATTATGCTCTTTTCTCTTTTTAATAGATTAATCTGCACCAGGCTAGTGCGATTTTCGGTCAGTGCTGCTTTACCCTCTTTTTACCCTCTTCACCTCCTTCTCCCCAAGACTTTCACAGTCTCACTGAATGCCAGATTGGAAAGTTGGCAGTAAGGAAGGCTCCTCCGTTCTTTCTCAGGAGATGGACTAGCTACAGACAAGAAGCAGTTGTTGTTTCTGGTACGTTATCCCAATTTTACATAGGGACACTGCATTGATACAAAGGAAGATTCTTCTAAATAACACTACTCAGAGATGAGTATCGGGGCGTAAAACTTTATTCCTCTCTCGCAACGTGTAGGGTTGTTGTAGTTTCCTTCCAGTAAGATCCATTTCTTCTTATAGTTTTTAGTTTTAAGTGAAGCACTAATTTTTCTAGGACTGAAGCATTTCTGGAAAAGACTCTGAAAAAGGTTGCTCTGGTAGTTTTAAAACTGGAGTGAATAGGTTCCTTACAGAAGCAAGCTAATTTCAGGTAGCTCCAAGACGTACAAAATAGTTATCTAATCCAGCATAAACAATAATGTCAAGACAAAGAAATGTGTCCCTTTGATTGTAAAGTACTGTTCCATCTCTTAATGGCATCATAGACTGCGAAAGCAAATGTTCTTGAAAGCTGTTGTAATTAAAGGCGTAGGGAGAATGCTTGTGTGGGAGTTAAAATAGAGTTAATGAATTGCATTTACTCAGACCAAGCAATGAATTCAGAAGAAGCAGCAGCATGTGGAATTTAAGTAATACAGTGAGGATTTAAGAAAAAAATGGGGATAGCACCTAGGGTTTCATATTAACTGTAACTACAGTTCTAATTTGCATGGATGAAGAAGAGTAACTGATGTGAATAATTGTTTTAGATACCAATATATATACAAAAGCAAGGCCAGGAAAAAAAGAGCAGGCAAAATATGGCACCTAGCATGTAAAAAAAAAGAAAAAAAGAAAAAAAAGCTCCAGTCCTGGGGTCCCCAGAGAGAAATCCATCTGATTTTGCTTAAGCAAAATGGGGGGATGTCCTGTTTTAATTCCTTTTTTTTTGGCCGCCACTATATTGTTTATCTTGAGTGTTCATCTTCTTGACAAATATATTTTCAGGAAACCATTCTTTTGGGTCTCACAGCCCTGAAGAAAACCTGAATAAATGTGTCTGCTCGTCACGACTGATTTGTGGTCTCTGTGTGGCTTTATTTAAAGTTAGAGGTTCACAGAGACCTGTAAACAGTCCACTACAGGGACTGGAGACTGTGAAAAACAATGTAGTCCATAAAAGAGCTTAGTGCCACCAAAAGTTTAATCTGTCCTTAAATTAGTGTGTTACACATTCATGAGCATAAGAAAGATAGGAGAAAACTGATGACTTAGTATAGCCCTCATTAAAATGCTCAATGTACTTCTTACAGCATCACTCAGAGCTAAATAAGGAGTTTCAGACCCATATTGCAAATGAGGAACTGAAGGAGATTGGCAAAGTGTGGCAATGCCTATACAGAAGTCCCAGAAGCATCTGCAATGTTTTGCAGAGGTATCAAAGATTTAACTTTAAACCAAGTAGCATGGGTCCCACTAGCCAGTCAGGCTGCACCATCTTGATGCTCACCACGAGTTGGCTTGCCAAGCTATTTTTATTCCTGCACTGTAGACCCTGTCTGGAGTCCTGAACTCCAGATGTGTCCTAAATGAGATGTGTGAGCTGAGGGACCTTAAGACACTACAAGAAACTCCACTGCCTATTGTTTTGCTTCTCTTCATCACTCCTTTTCTTCTCCAGTACAAACTGTAATGCTCAAGGTGGAAGAAACTTGTGAGCAGGAGTTAGAACACGCCAAAAAGTAGGAGCTGGGGGCTTTGGGCAACCTGGTCTAGCGGAGGATGTCCCTGCCCATGGCAGGGGGGTTGGAACTACATGATCTTTGAGGTACCGTCCAACCAAAACTGTTCTATGATTCTGTGATGGCAAGCAATATATACATGTGTGGAGAGGGATTTGGGGCTGGTGGGTCAGGCCTGCCATTTTCATAGGAATGAAAAAAAATGGTGCTGTAAGTAACTTGCCCAAGGCCATAGAGGTAGTTTTGAACAACCTTAACACACATGCTTGAAAATCTCTCGTTCTTTCAAAACTTGAGCCTGCTGCTTGAGTGATGGTATCCAGACATACCAGCTCAGGACTCAAAACCAGAATTCTGCCACCCCTTACTGTAGTCCTGTGATGTGAGTAAGCAAGCAGGATTCAAGTCCAACACAGGAGGTTTTCTCAGAGCCAGGGGCCAATCCATTATTTAACTCAGCAATACCAGAGAGTTTATAACCTGCCTTCAGTCTTTTTCAGAGATACTAGCATGTCTAAGTCTATCCTTAGACATTCATTGGAAAAAAGTATAAGCCAAATATTTGCTTAGTTCTCTAGGGGCAGCATGTCCTCAGAAGAGGCAGGAACAGTATTTCACAATTATCATTTTCTAACCCTCTCCCCTCCAGCACTGTAGGAAAGAAAGAATATTTTATGAGAACAGTGAGCATTCAGCATGTGCCTGTTTCACCATTCTGATTCAGAGCATCAGCCTCACATTCAGAGATAGCAACTGTGGGAGTCTGTGTTATATCTGCAGTAAAAAATGTTGGCTTTTCTGGATCTGGACACTGCCACCTCAGCTCATTTCTAATGCGCGTGCTTTGGCAGCACACAGCTGAGCAAGGTCATAGATGTTAATTTTAAAATGTGGTAACCTTCAAATTCTGTTTTTCTTGAGAATCATCTATATTATAATTACGAGGAAAAAAATTTCTTTAGAAAACAATTCAATTTAGGCTTATTACTTTTAGTCAGTGAGGCATCATCACCAAGAGTGAACAAGACTGAACGATGAGTAAGTTTAAAGTGTCTTTGTAATGAGTTTAACACATTTGGAAGCCCTGCGTCCTCCCATGCTTTTTTTCTGCACCAATTTTCTGTGGTGGGACAAAGATCAAACATAATAGTGTGTGTAGCCAGCACACAATATACATGATCACTTTGGTTAAATTATAAAAAAGGCTAACATCTAACTTGTCCATGTCATGTTATTTGGCAAAACTAATGATATAATTAGATGGGTTCAAATATAAAAACCATATGTATCTGCTTACATTTATACTTTTTTTTCCATTTACAAAATAATGCTTTTGTTAGAGAATAAAATTCAATGAGCTTCATATGTACTAGTGGAGTTCTGCAATTCAATTATTTCTTCATCACAATGGCAAGAGAAACTCCAGCACACAAATAATCCAGAAGATTTATAGACCTGATTGCAGCGCTGACACTTGGCCTACAGAGTTCCCTAGCAGGCCAAAAAGAAGTAGTCTTTTCCACAGGTATGAAGCGGGTTGGCTGATAGCATCAGCTAAGCCATGGTGAAGGATATGAGCAGAACATTTACAGCCCTACTTCTAGCTAAACTAGGAAATCTTTGAAGTATGATATGATGCTTTCATGAGTGTTTAAAGCAAACTTCTGCAGGAAATGGGATCCACATGTATGTTTTCTTGGGAGTTCCTTGTAAAACAATAGTCAAGTCTGAACATAAGTATGTATTTTTCATTTAATAGATAGGTTTACTTTACAGGTTCTTCTCCTACTGCCTGTAGGACTGTACATCAACAGAGACATCCAAAGTCTGCTTTCATTTAATTAAATGGGATCTTTGTCACCAGTTTAAATATATATATATATATATCAGATATATGAAATATCTGTTCTCACAACATCTCCAGCCCAAATTCCAGGAAGAATTTGGGATAGTTTTGAATAGATTAAAAGAATGATAAGAAATGATTTCCTTCAAAAAAAAAAAAAAAGGAAAGCAACTCTCCCACTTATCTTCCACCTCTTTCATCTTCAGAAATTTTCCTTTTAGCTTAGAGAGGCTAGGCAAGTAACGCTGTTCATCTCTGACATCACATTAAATGTCATCATTAGCAAGATAAGATGCAGTAAAATGGACTCAATAACAATCACTGCTGTCCACTTCAAACCAGATAAATTTAACCACTGTGATCATTTCCACAGCAGAAGAATACCAATATCAATAAATTGAGCACATGGAAAAGTTAGGACTCAGTGATATTGGTTATTCTGTTTAGAAATAGGAAGTACCTCCACTGCAATCAAAACGCTACTATAACCAAGGACAGAATCTGGGCCAGCAGTGGATACCTGCTTCATTAGCTACACAACAGTAGGCCAGGGTTTAGGTATTTTTAAGCTAATACAAACCAGAGTGATTCTAATTTTACTGCCTGAAAATGGGAATTTCATAGATCTAAATGGACATTTGTTCTTTGCCAAAATATTTTGCACTGGCACTTACTGTTGGAAAGACCAGTTTCTCCTACTGTCAGGAACTGAATAAAACTCAGCCAAATTCTTCAGTTCTTAATTGAGCAAAATTCTCATTGTAGTTTTCCTTGATTAAGAAAAACAGGACATAGTCTACTGCATGGGTAACTGTCTGGGTATATGTACGTTGAGATCCATTTAAAAATATTTCACAACCAGCAAACTTTATACAGGTTATGGTTCTCATTAAAAATTAATGGGGCTATCTATATGTGTCAAATTTCCTGTCTGCACAAGTCACCAGCTCTCCAACTGTTGAATTTCACAATGTTGCTAATTGTCATGTGGAAGTAATTAATTGAGTCACTTGAGAAAAATCTGTTCCAGGTCATGTAGGGTTTTTCTTTACAATTGTAGGGACCTGAATTACTGAACTCCAGGAATTTTTTTATTTTTTTTTACTTTAAAAAATAGATATTTACCAGTGTAACTGATGCACAGGAACTGGTAGGACACAAGTTTCTTGAAGTTACAGCCACTACTGCTTATAGTTTTCTGTCATGTCTGTTCAGAGTTCTGCATTTTCTCTGTGTCACAGATCCTCCCAAGGAGAATTACTAGACCTTCATAGTCAGGAGGATTCATAAAATATTAAAATTCTGCATTCATTTTCAGCCTGAAGCAGACAAGGGAAAACTAGCCAGGAAAATTCTTCAACAATATTGTGTTAACAATTTTGCATTTCCAAGTGAAAAGTAAGTAGGTTTGTCTTCTCTTCCACAATATTACCACTACGTTATTACGCTGCCTCACCAGTGTTGTATGGCCACAATATACTGATTACTGCAAGTGGAGGAAAACACAAATCTCTCCCCTTCTGGATAATTTGTCATAGCTTAGTCCGTTGAAGACAAGTTCATTTCAGGTGTAACATTTAAGGAAGATGAAGCCTTCATTCCAAACCAAAGACATAATGGCATGTAATCATTATTACAATATCAAAAAAGCAAGTAATTTTCAACTGACTGCTGTTGAGAGAATAAATGTAAGTACAAGAAAGGATAAAACAAGGTATAGCTATTAGTCATAAAGAGGAGAGAGATAAAATAAGAAGGAATTCAAGAAGACGAGAGGCATGGGTAGAATTAACAGCAGTTCTCAAAGGTGATTTATGAGATTTGTACACATATTAGGTGATATCCAGTCTACAGCATAAATAGGCAAAAGAAATAAAACTGCTAAAAAATGAAAGGTACTGTGGACTTTTTTTATTTCTGAGTGATTTTGATTACCTGTGCTGCCTTTTAGTTTGAAAAGAAGAAAAAGAGGAGGGTGCTAGCTTTTTTTGTGTAGATAATATTTGAAACTAATCTGTCCAAATCTGCATTTAAAAGCAATGGCATTGCCATGTGGCAGTAGTTTTCACATTTTGCCCACTGTGTCTAAAAGGAAAAGATGAAAACTCTCCACAAGTTTGCCTTACTTCCCCTCTCTGAAATGTTACTGTCAAAAGCATGTAATGAAAATAGTATCTAATGAAATAGCAAACGTGGATGCCATACAATCCCACAGATGATATTAGATCTTAGATTTTTGTCCAGTATGGTCACTGATTTATTATTAAAGCTTAAAAAAAAAGATGGAAGAAATTAGATTACCTCTCAATTCCAGAGAGCTGCTAAATCTCTGGTATCTCAGTTAATTCCTTCACATGTTCTCTTCCTTTCATAACCCAACTTTCCTGCTGCGTTCTGGGGTCCTGTCAGCCAGCAACATGAAACAGTTACGCCACCACGAGCTACCCAAATAGATGTAGTAATATCAGCAAAGCCAACTTGGGAGGTTTTGATGTATTTATTTTAATTCTTACTGATTGTTTAATTTGTGTGAATATACTTATGTGTGCACGTATGGGCAGAGCTTACGTCCCCAGCACGTTGCTCAGAGTTGCTGCTATGGCTGCTTCTCAGCTAGAATCACTTTGCCATTTAGTATTCCTTTAGCAGTAAAGTGCTCCTACTCTAAACATAGCCTAAATTGCACCCTGCATCCAGGACTGGCACTTGAATGACTTTACTAGCACAACTTGCAAGTACAGTCCTTTAAGGAGCTCATTCCTGCAGGATCTAATCAGCCTTGTTAGTTGATTTATTGAGAATTTTGCAACAATTTTCAGAGAATACAGCTCAGACCTAAAAAAAAACCCTCTCAAACTCTGAGCCTGAGGGCTATAATTATGTAATCCAGATTATCTCTCCTTAGCATGGTTAAATAAGCCTTCCAGAAAGCACAGTAAAAGTATTTCTATTAAGAATACATTATTTCTGCTAGCATCTGAAAATCTGAGCAGGTTTCTTGACCTAACACAAAATTAACTTAGAATTAATGTAGGTGCCCCATCTTACAGTCAAACACAACAAATAATCAAAAGAAAATCATTGTAAGCATTGCTAGTAGTCATTCTGCTGTTTGGAGAAACAAGACTCCTTCGCTAGAGAAATATCTGCCTAGGGGATTTATTTTTTATTTGGTTAAGTCATGGCCTGTAGGTAGCCATGAATCTTTGGTTCTGATGTTCAGCAGTAAGAATCTGGTGGACAAAGTTTGTGGGGAAGAATATGATTTCATTTAAATGCAGTGATTTTTCTAATGCCAGATTTTGCGAAGTTAGTCATTGTTGGCTTAACTGCATCACCCTGGGAATAGCTAGTACATGCCTTAACTACTCCTTTGCATAGATACAAGACAAGTTTTTAAAAATACGTATCTGCTTCAAAAATACCAAGATTTTGAAACAAAGGAGGAGGACTGGGCAGGGAAAACAGAGGCCTTAGTTGATTGACAATACAGGATATAGAACCTTTCAGATCCTAATCCATGAGGGGCTGTGTGCATCTGGCCCCATAATGGAGTCCACATGCCTGAATTAGATGCCTGGACTCCATGCATATGCGTAAGGGGAGTTAAGTGCCTCGGAGGGGGATTCACAAAAGCCACTGTTCGAGGAGCTGACTAAGCCAGCTAAATAGGAAAAGCTGAAGATTGCAGTTCATCCTAAATCCTAGCTCTCTCCTGGGTTTAAGTGCCTTCCGGTGAATGAAGTTCGCAGGTGCAAGTCCCTCCACTCTCAGCTCTTAGCCTACAATCCTTTTTTGAGGGCAGGTACCAAATTTTTGTTTCAAACTCTGAGCGGCCATCAGTAGCTCGAGCACAGCCTTACTCAGGCTGTTGTCTAATTCCTTCCTTTAGCAAAGGGTGTTGAAGTACGAATTTCCGGCCTCCTAGGCACATCCCAGCCAGCAGGCTACAGGCAGCAGCTCCCAGGAGTTGGGTTAGGAGCTGGCACAGGTCACAGCAGACCCACAGAAGCCTGAGGAAGATGAAATCCACAAGAGACTTTGTCTGAAAGCTTGGGATGCATCAGCAGGGGAAGGGAACCTCAGGTCCAGGCCCTGCACTAAGGAAGGTTTGTGCACTGGGACCAAGCAGCCCTTGAGGGGGACTTTAGTGGCCTGCCAGCTCAGGCAACTGCTAATCAGTCCCTAATCAGGGACTTGGATTTAGATTACAGACTGAAGTGCTTTAGTTTCCCCCTCCAATCTCATTTCCTCACGTGCTTCCAGCCCCACCTCTGCCTGTAGCGCTGCAGGCAGCTGAACAGAGGCTGGTGGCCCCCTTCGATCCCGTTTAGCAGCTGGGTAGCAACAGGTCTGTCAGCCTACGACCGCTGGCATGGCCCTCCATCCCGGCCACAGTGCTGATGAAATGCAAGTGCCAGCTCCCACTGCAGACATTTGATAACCGCTAGACAGGAGAGTTGAGCACTGACCAGCTTTGTACCAGCTTTTATGTCTGCTAGCCTCACAGTTACCAGTGATCGTGGGCCCAAATGGCTGCACTGAACATTTCATATTGTTTCTCTTGGAGTAGAGTTGAGAGACTTACGTGAGTGAGCAATAGTATTTGCTCTTCAGTACTTGGCTTTACTTTCCTTTGGCCTTGGTTGGATTATTCCAAGGTGACAGATACGGTAATTTCAAGTCCTTTAAACCATAGCACATTGGATTACATATAGGAAATTAATTCTGCCTCATGGCATCTTTGGAGTTTAAATGATTACATATGTTCATGGATCCAGTATAAGTGTGTGTGAGTGGGGGGTCTTTTCATGTGTGTCGTGTTTCAGAAGTCTTCTTCTTCACTGTGCTTTTGAGAGATGTGGCAAACGTACTATAAGTATTCACTGAATTAAACCTGTGGGGAGTATTTCACAACTTAGGTTGAAATTCTTTTTTTTGGTGGTGTCATGCTCCCCTTATTTCTGCACTTGCAGAGTGGGAAGAGAGTGGCATCTGTGTAGGCCTGTACATGTTACGCTTGTTAACAAGTAACAATGATTTCAATCTTTGTCTCTCTGCCCATTGACTAGTCAAGTGGTTATGTGTTGAAGTAGACTTGAATAAGAAATATTTCTTATCTGCTGCATGAGAGGAAAAGACAGAAGGTCTTTATGGGCAGATGTCTGGCATGACACAGGGATGTATGTGTGCAGTTCAGCCACGGTGGAACTGCAGTGTAGAGGAATACACCAGAGCTTTTGGTAGTGATTGCACCCAAGTGCCAGATTATGAAGAGATGTACGTTGGTAGATCCACCGTCAACCATGTAGCAACTTCCAACTTTGTCCACCCATAGATATGACCCAGAGAACAAAGAGTCTTTTATAAAAACTAAAAGCCCAGCTTTGAAATAATTTTAACCAAATAAGTGCTTTGTTGTGGTGGTTGTCATCTTAGTCTTTATCAAGAAAACTAGCATAAAAAATAAATTTACCCATTTAGGAAATATGATCATCAGATAGTATCTGCTTGATTTTTGTGAATGGAACAGTGTCAGGTCATGACTAAGATCAGCACGTTTTAACAAATATGATGATATCTGCAATATTTTATAATAAAATAGGAAAATTACTGTTGCTAAATAATTTTAAAACATCATCCTGATTTCTATCTGGGTGGAGTAGTCTGGTATGTTTAACCTTCTAAGGCAAGATCATTTCTTCCACTGTTTGAGCAAAGGTAGGAAAAGTATGCAAAGGGCAGGAATCTTTTTAATGGCAAATAATCTTCCAATAAAAATTGTATGAGACACTGGATTTTTTTCAAGAAAAATATTTTATAGACATTTGTGATTGTTTTCATATCTCCCTTGGACTGGAACTTTGGGGTTCCAAGGAATTGCAAAGTTAGAACACAGCAAATAAAAATAAGGGAGAGAGAAGCTGCTCTTTCTCTCAACGGGTTCATCAAAGCACAGCGAACGGAACTATTGTAAGTGGTAACAATTAATCTCTGAAATACAGCCTCCAAAGCCTTTTGCTTTTATTAAAAAAAAAAAAAACCAGCATGAGAGCAAGAGCCAAGAAAACACATTTTGTATGCCATCAAAGTGAGAAAAGAAACAGAAATGCTATGCCGTGCCAATTTCAGAAAGAAGCAATCAAGCAAATTTTATGGCAAAAAGGCAACGTGTAAGGCCACAGGATTGCAACAGGAGTCACAGAGAACAATAAATTGTTTCAAACTAAGATCAGGCCAAGTACTTCAGAGTCCCACATAGATTTCTTGCTTTGTAGTTCAAGAACTCCCAGGACTGTCAAAGTAAATGCTGTCTGGGTTGCAAAGGCTAGAGTACGATCACTACGAAGGGGCACATGAAACTGAGTGTCTCTATAACCAAAAGTCTTCAACCAAAGAACCAGTGCACCTAGAATTAAACTATTTTTCTTAATGAGATTTCATGATCTTGATGCCTTGTTAGGGGTTAATGGCTCCCATCTAGATCACAGTAAAGCACTTAAGTTTAACCAGTATACATGCAGTGCTAAGAAGAGGAGGGAAAAGGAGGGGAAATATACTTCAAAACCTCAGGGAAGTCCCTACTTCATCGCTGAGAATAAAGAGGCTAAAGCTTACCCCTTTCCAAAGAGCCTGCCCTCCTGCCTGCCTCAGGCACCCAAGAGGTGTCAGTAGCCCTCGCCTCCCAAAATGAGCACTAGCCGGACCTCAGTGCTTGGACCTTGGTGGTTACAGACATGGACAACTGCCTTTCCCAAAGCTGCAGCTGGGATCTATCCACCCAGGGTACAGTGCAGCCTTTTTACCCCCAAAATGAAGATAGGGTGACAGTGGCCATGGCGTGGCACGATGTCACACCACCGCAGGGTGCTTGGAGGTGGCCCGCAGGCCGTGCAAGGCAAGTCAGACCTCAAGCAGTACCAGTGACTGAAATGGCACTCATTACAGCCTCGGGATCAAAGGAAGCACAAGAGTAGCTTCTGGCCACTTTTCCCTTGTCTCCTCAGGTTTGGCACCAAGCATAGCTTAGCTAGTCCGAAAAGTCAAGCCTACGCGAATATTACAGCTGCAGACACCTGTACTGCTTCACATAATGTTTAATCTAATAAAAAGGCAGATGATCTTCCCTGTGACATCTGTAACAATCAGTCGGTGTCATTACCAAGAGCACTTTTACAATCAGGATTTTGCTTTCTATTGCCACTTCCTGGGAAGCGTTTAAGAAAAATACATACTTTAGCAGCTATTTGTACCTTGCAGATGTTAATCAATGGGATTTTTGCATACAAATCTAAGCTTTCCTAAAGGTATCAATATCTACTAATTCACACAACCCTCCACCTCTAAGCAATTTTCTTAGACACATGAAAGAAAACCCTCAGCCAGGCTGTATTAGAATAAAAATATATATAGCCTAAGCTGATCTTTCGTGTCTCTTTAGGACTAAAGGCACCTTCACAAAGAACGTATTTTATCTTTTCTGCTTTTAGTACAATACTTTGATTAATCAAATGAGCAACTAAGAGTTTTTTGAGCTGTAAAACTGGTAGATATCCTTCAAAATAAGACTCTCTGCCACTTGTGAGTATTTGGGTGAAGATTCAGGATACATTTGATTTTATTAATTGCCACAGAAAAAGGCAGTCATCTTCCCTCACTTTTGTCTACTCCCATATATCTGACAAGATGGAGCATTTCGCTGATTAACACTAAACTGTGCAGAGTATTCACTTGTCATTTAGAGCCAAGTGCTAGCACGTGGCTTTTTCACAAAGCTGTGGCTGGCAGAACCAAGAGGTAGCAAAATGGAAACTTTTTACACTTCTACCAGTGAGTATAATTTATAGCAGGACTGCTAGAGGCACTGCTTTGGATTAAAATAGTAAAATGCTGTGATACACTTTGCAAACCGTTGTACCATAATAACATGCAAACAACTGTACCATGAAAATTTGGGAGGCTTTTACCGCACGCAGCCAGCACAACCTATCTCAGGGCCGAGTGAGGCCACGAGCGACGAGCGACTGCTGAGAAGGGAGGTTTCCAAAGAAAGCTTGTAGTTCCCTGTCCACACTGTTTTGCAACCAGTAATCATCATAGTTCCTTATCAGCACCTCGAGGTTCAGCCTAATGGATCAAGCAATTCATTCTGAAGCGCATCTCTAGTTATTTGACTTTGCATTTATTTTGGGGTAGGGGACTGGCAATAGATGTGAAGTGTTTTTGCCAAAACAATTCCCAAACTAACAACATCCCCAGGAGACAGTTGGCTGACTATAAAAGCACTTCCATGAAAACCAGCCTGGTTCCCAGTGGGCTTCACACAGCAAACCGATTACATCTGATAAAGCAGATTTCTTACTGTGTCAGTCCCCGTGCCCCACGGGGAACTCCTTCTGCAGTGCCCGGCAGCACCACCGCTTCAGAGGAGGCATCCTCAGTTCACTTCCCATGTTGAACAAACAGTCTGTGCTTGGATACGTCAGCTGCCAGTCCCGGGCTCCACGCCAGGAGGGCGATTACGTGCTGATAAGCGGGGAGGCAGCTCTACGCTTTGATCACTTTGTGTGTTCCGCATTACTGGGACCGGGTTTACGTGCCTCGCGCAGCCGATCGCTGAACAGGGATCTAGTGGCAGTCGCTTAAGTGTCGCCATCAAAGCCGCCTGCCACCAGGACTGTAGGCAAACTGCCCAGAAGAGAGCATTAGGCAGAGGATTCAAGCGCATGCCGCATGGCAGAGAACAGGAAAATGTATTCACAGGCAGGTATTTGCTAAATCCTACCTATAATTAATTCTAATCCCATAATTAAAGTCTCATGCTTTTCTGCAAACATTCCCCCACGTTGGTCCTTCCTCCCCAGCCCGAGGTCAGACACCAATTGGGGCAAACAAATACACACCACCATGCAAAAGAGCTGCATCCCCGGAGACTGTGGTCACCCGGCCAGCAATGCCCAGCTTGCTGATCCTTGTCGCGGCTCCCTGCCATCTGACTGCAAGTAGCTTTCAGGCATTTTCCAGCAAACAGCTTCTGGGCCAGATCCTCAAAGACACGCAAGAGACTAACTCCCCTGGAAATCAATTAATAGTGTCAGGCATCTGAATACCATTGTAAATCGCGAGCTTCATGTTTGTGTTGAGTCGGCAGAACCCTGTGCCTGGGAGTTGGGGTTGTGGAGATGCCCAGATTTGCAGAAAGAGGTGGAGATGCCTACCCAGGCCCATGTAAGTAGGCTCATGGCAGACTGGGTGTAGAGAGAAGACTAAAGGCAACATAACTACATCTGCATGGCCTAATTTCTCCTTCTCGTGATGGCTGCTTCCAGTCCCAGGATGCGTGTTCTCCCACATATGCACACATAAATTCCTGCACACAACTATTTCCATATATATGTAGATACAGACACACGTGCAAATACATACTGTTTGGAAGTAAGAAACAGGGGGAGTCCAAGGGTGCCATTTTCATACAGAGACCTTGGTGGCCATCCAGACTGGGCACACGCACAAATGTATTTGCAAAAAGGTTGGAGCAGAGGCAGTTGCTTTGTCTTTGGAAATGGATTTACAAATGGATAAACAGAGATCTCGCGAGTCATTGCAAGAAAAGATCACTGAAGCCAAAGATAGCTTATAGATGATTATCAGTTTTTAAGATGAAGCCATTCATTTAGATGTTTCCACACTTCTCTAAGAAAGCAACTGTAGGCACCATTTTGAATTTAAAAAAAAAAGAATAGAAATAGGCATCTGCCATATGTTGAATATTCCCCATTAGCAGCAGGTTTATGCATGTGTGCATTTTAAAATGTTTATTATGACAATCCTTGTTATGACTGTCTTAAATTTAGTAAATACCACATGATAATCAGACACAGTTGTTAGACCTTGAGCAAAATATGATTTAATTTAACATAGTGAACAATAGCTGTTTCTTGGTAATCTAAACTGAATACAGATACTCAACACTACTTTGTTTCCTTGGAGGGGATGGTGAAAAGGAGGGAGGGAAAAAAAAAAAATAAACCTGATCTCTGTGGGAGAGTTTCACAAGAGACAAGAAGGCAGGATTACATTTACCATAAATCCTACTTTCCTCCCTACTGAACAGACAGGCCCTTATAGACCCTTTAGCAAGGCAAACGCTTCGCCGACTCAAGAAACGAGGATCACCTTCAATGCAGTTGTAGGCACCGTTAAAAGTAAAACGATGCAGGACTCCAAACCTGCTTGGGCTGAAGTCAGGCACGGAGCTACCATCTCCTGCCAATGGCATGGCTGAACCCTCGCACAGGGGCTGTGCTCTCCCTTACTGCCCTCCTGCTCTTTACTGCTGAAAATAAGATTAAATCAGCGTAGCTAGTCTTAATTTGTGTTATGAAACTGGTTAGCTTTCAGAGGAAATTTGTGCCAAGGTGTATTTGGTTGCCTTCACTCCCTGTTTTTATGTGGAGTATGACTGAACCTTCATAAACCCCTCCAAACTGAGTTTAATTAGTTTGATTGCAAATTCAAAACCAGTTGTCCAAATGACATAAAACCTTGTTTGGCACAGGAAGGCAGAAGAGTGCTTTACAGTCAAGTGGAAACGTGTGTATTAAATGGCACCCTAAGCTCAGGGCAAATACAAAATTATTTGGCAAGCAGAAGGTTGTTGGTTTTTCCTGCCCCTGAAAATATGAGTTCCCACTAAAACTCAGTCTCCCTGCAGTACAGGATATCCTCAGTTCCCTTCAGGAAGTCCTCACTGACTGACAAGTTAGTTCTCAAAGGAGTTTAATGATCCAGAGATTAATTTTAGCTGAGATTAAGTTTTGAAATAGCATCTTTGAAAACTGCAGACAACAATGTGCCGGGAAGATCACTGCTCAAGTCACCTGCACATCGCAGCTCTGCTGCTGAGAATGACAACCAACATTTGCTTGACTTGTCACATCTAAAGACATCCCCCGCTTGAAGTCACCCCTACTATTTGCTGGTGCTGAGCGACTACCGGAACTAAGGCCTTCATAGCTGCTCTTCTCCTTTTGGTGCTAAAATTTCTTAGAAGAAATGTGGCTGGCTAACAGAATTGGTTTACAAACACACAAAAAAATCATATGCCCAAGTGACTAACCAAATGCTTTTCAGGTGGTGGAGACCTTAACATAAATACGTATAGGGGTGGGAGTGTGCACACGCTTGCACATATAACCCAGTGGTTTAAGGGAACCATATTGTACAAAACAGGAACAATATAGATTTGTTGTGAAAGTAACACTAAAAAATGAAAGCAGAAAAAAAACAGTTACCGCCTTGCGGAGACTGGGTACCTTTCTCTTACCAGCCCTTCTCTGACTCTCTATGTGCTGCCATGTAGCCACCCTCCACCCCCTAATCTCTGGGGGATGGCCAGGGAACTCCCCGGGGGCCTACCGTGCAGATAACCCACCAGCTCTCTGCAACACAGTGGTGTTACTCCTTGCGCATGGTAACACGTTATTTACCATTTCCATTGCATCATGCTGTCCCTGCATGTCTCTCTATGATGAGAGACTTCAGTAAGGTTTATAATGTTCCCATGGGATTGGACACCCCCACCACCACCACTCTCTCCTCCCTCCTCCTCCCTCCCTTCTCAAGAGCAGATCTACACCATTGTAGATCCTTTGTAATATGATCAGTTATCAAGGTTACTCCAAAAGTAGCTGTGTTCCTAACCACTTCTGATCTCGAGTCAAAAACATCCTAGAGAATTTACCTTTTCAGCATTTTTTAGTAGCCCTCTTCTGGGCACAAAATCTCCAGAGTTACTAGGATTTTTATTTTGCGAGTTTTGCAGCAGCCATTTGCCATGTGAAACCCGAACGCTAGCAAGTCTGTCCCCTCAGCGCAGTGGGGAATGGGTCCCTGCAGCTTTGGGCACCCCCTGTGGAAGGGACTCCAGGGCAGAAGAGTTCAGGTCACTGAGATCTACTTATGCCATATGCCTCTTTGGGAAATACAGCAGTTCAAAAGCAACACGTGGTAAATGAAGCCCACAGGGCTAGTCTCTGGGCGAGTATCTCAGAGGTTCTGAGACACGGGTAAATTGCATTTAAGCCCAAAATTGGTTGCAGAGTGATCACTTCCCTGTAAGGATCGATAAATCAAGGTCTGGCTGCCACCCTTTGCAAGACCACCTATGATTTCAAGTCTGACACGGACGGGCATCACTCTTTCCATACATTCTTTGCCAATTAGGCTAAACCAGCTATTATTTCTTCACATCAATTTAACAATTATGACCACTGGTACATTTTGTTTTGTCTTCAGTTTCTACTGACAAATGCAAATAGTCAGAGGAAGGACCTTTCTAATTTTCTCAGGAGAACAGCTCTACCAAAGAAATTATTGAGAAATGTTCTCACTTGAGCTTTGCCTGTAAAAACGTGTTTTTTCAGGGACTCTCACCCACAGAGCCAACCACAGTGTTCACACACAAGCAGCTGAACACTGTGTTTTAGGATAATGCTCCCACCCTTGAGTGGCTTGCCCCACCCTAGGTAAAGCAAAAGGTTTACTGTGTCTTAATCTGAACAACCGGTGCAAAATGTCACACACTCGGAGCGTCACATACTACAAGTAGCTTTCCCTCCATCTTCCCTCAGACATTCAAACAGTTAAGGTAAAACTTTGCTTTCTCCAAGCCTTTGGCTTCTCTAAAGGTGCACACATGTACCGATTTACCTGCCATAAATGCGTAGACACACTGCCATTGCTTTCTGACAGAAACCCAGGAAAATCCCATTCCAAAGCCAGCTTATTGCTCTGCTGACGGACACCTTTGAAAACACACTGGATCACATTACATGAATGTGTTTGGAGATGATTCCTAAATTGCTGGGATTTGGGTGAAGGGTGTGGGAAGTCTTACACTTTGACTGCATCTTCAGCACAGATTCTTCTCCTCCTCACTTTGGTATTTTCCTTAAGTCCTGTCACCACTGAAAATCTCCTTTTGCTATTCATAAGCTCTGGAGTACCTGTCCAACATTTAGGATCTACACACTTCTTTTAAAAACCAAGAGCAAGATTTTCAGTAGCTTTTAGGCATTTTAAGATGCTGGTGGTTTCCCAGTGAGGTCTTCAAACAAGTAGAGCTGTGCACCCAGGCATTCAGAAACAAACTGCAGGGTAGGGGGAAGAAAAAAAAAAAAAAAAAAAAAACCTTCAACTTCTCTCTCTTAGTACATAAATAACTTTTTAGAGAAGCTGAGTAGGATGAGACACACAACGAGCTGTAACACGGAAGGACTATCCCAGACATCTCTAATGCTTCAGGGAAGGCTCACCTTACAGGGACAGTATCAGATAGTAATAATTCAGCTGGACCCATTACCAGCAGGCAGGGAGCAGTAGCAGTCACACAACTTTACCACATTTCTCATCAAGACTAATTTTGTCTGATCCTTCCTTCCTTTGGGAGCAGGGGGAGAGAGGAGCCATACGGCTGGCGCCGAACACAAGCTGCTTCCCAGGTACCTGTGGAGATCCCAAGAGCCACACAGCTCACGTGAGGCCACTGGGGAGGCTCTGACCTCCTCCACAAAGACGTCAGCCAAGTCCCATCCAGCCTGAGGTTGTTCAGTAAATAAACCCCCACCTTCCACCTCAGCTGGTCACAGGCACCAGCCCCGGCCAAAATCAATACATGAGAAGCAATTTGTCATTTCCAGGCCACACTGTTTTGGTTATGATGAGTCAAAAAACCCTAAAGGAAACACAGATGTAGTGAGATCACCTCATTTTCTGGAGCCTTCCTATCTCCAGAAGTCTTGCCTGATTGCCCTCAAAATTTCCATGCACGCACACAAAAACATCTCACGTGCTGCGTGGTCACGCCTGTTAAACCACAGGTGCGTTGCGTGATGCTCGGCAGGGCCAAGGGACCTGGGCACAAGTGGCGGGAGGTTGAGTTCACCCTGAGCTGCAGGCCAGCTCCTGTCTCCCTGTAGGAAATTTTTTTCAATTATTTCAAATAGCTCCCACTCACACACAAAGCCCACATTTTGTAATAAAAACAAAGAGAAAAATCACATCCAAAGGAATTTTACCTATTTCCCTTTCCACTTATTCCACTGAAGTTATCTTTTAAAAAAAAAAAAAACAACAAACCCCAAAAAACTGGCCACCAGAACAACAAAGTAGCCAAGAAGCTAATTTAATAACCTCATTCTTCAAAATCCACCCTGCCCTTCATACTTTTAGGCTTCAAGAACAGTCCTAAATCATCCAATATCTTCTAATATTTTTTAAAAAGGTTTCACTGTATTTCTCTCTTCGCACAGACATTGCTTTTCATTTGGCAGAGAGGCACAGAAAGCTGTAAATTTTCCAATAGCTGGGATTTTTCCTGCAAATTGAGACAGGCATTACCCTACCCGGCCACAGGGAGCCAAAGCTGCAGCCAGTTACTCGTTATGGTGCAGAAAGGAACAGAAAGGACAGAGACAAGAGTGGGGATAATCCACCCATGCACCCTAAAAAAATAAGGTTGCTTGGGGTCCGTGTGCCCAGATGAAGCTGCAGCAGGTGAAGAAGCTACCCTTTCCCAGCGGAGCCCTGGTAACCGATCACACAGAGGGTGTCTTCGCGGTCCAGTGCCACTGAGCTTTAAGCAGAAACACCACGTCTTAAGGCCCTAATCCTTTAGCTCACAGCAAAGCAGGCAGCCATGGGCTGAAAGCCACGTTAAACTCACTGGAGATGAAGCGCTTGCTGAACAAGGATGAGTGACTGCGCTTGGGCTTTAGCTACGCTTACAAACTCCTGTACATCTTGGCTCTGGGTTTCTTTGCCACATGGCAGCCAGTTACATCCAAGACCTTAAATTCCTGGGAGAGAAAGTGACTGTAGAAACTTAGCTGTGCAACATATGCTCCATCTAGTGTTTATTCACTAATATTTCATTTTCTTAAATGGTTTGTTTTGCTGTTAACACGTGGTTCCATTTTTTCTGTATTTTGTTTGCCTATTTAGTAATATTATTGAAAATACTAACTTTCTGCTGGTGGTTTTAACTACACAATTTTGGTTTAGCCTCCGTTTACACCTTCAGGAACGCTGATACGCTAATTTCTGTTGAGAGATTAGATCTCATAGAGCAAAATAAAGGAGAAAGGTTTGATAAGAGCATTTCTCCAGGTGCTTTGCTAATGCGAAGTGAACGGAGAACTTCGAGAAGAAGTAAAACATAAAAACTAAGTGATCCCCGATGTTACCACCTGATCAGTAACCTTCACCACAGCACAGAGCAGCGAGAGAAGCGGTTTTCCAGCCCTCCCAGCGCTCGGGCTGAGCCATAGAGCAGCGAATGGGGAAAACCCGAGTCATGACTCCAGGGCTCAACACCTGCAGTGCCACTGACCTACACCCTAAGCTGGGCGAGTCTTGCAGCCACCCTGCAGCCTGCCAGGCACAAACCCCTCGTGAACACGTTGCTGTCCCACCCTCCCCAAATGCTTCGAGGCCCTTTTTAGAGGCCCGCTGTCCGCAGCACAGTGTTAGAGGAGGCAAGCAGAGCTGCTTACTGCCCCCTCCTCTGTAAATACATTTCCTCCCACCAACATCTCACGCTTTCCCCCAGTTCTCCATAGCAGCAGTCTTACCTGCCCAAAGCCACGTCTCCTTACGGCGCGGACACATCCCAACCTGTGTCAGATCACGCTGGCCCCTCTAAGCGAGGGGGGTCCTCCTGCATGCTGCGGCATCACCCTGCACAGGGGAGCTGAGGCTGCAGCCCTGCAAGCACCGAGATTCGAGCAGGGACCAGCCCCAGCCCAAGCAGGAAAAGGGAAAAGTTTTGACCTGCAAAAGAGACCTCCCAGGGCACAGGGAATCAGGGGAAGCGGGCTCAGTGCTGAGCCACTTTGCCAGAGATGGAAGGGCTTTTTTGTCCTCTCTCAAGCCAGGCTGTGGAAGAAGGACAGAAAAATAAGCAGGTGGTACAAAGCCCCCACCGCCTCCTCAGGCCACCCTTGTCACACCTGGGCTTAGCGGGGCCCGGCAGCTGCTGGGAGCAAGTCCTGATGAGCAGTTTGGCAAAGCTCTGCCGGCGTGCCTGTGTGGTGGGGGGGTTTTTCCAGCAGCCCGGGCTGGGTGCAAGGCATCTTTGCACTCTGCATTTCAAAAGAATGGGACTTCCCTACCGGGCTTGGCTGTGGGACAAACTGCAAAATACTCAAACTGTAACACACAGAGAGTTTCCTCATTACCTTAGGCTCCCCCAAATCTGCACCCGTTTAGGGAGCTCCTGGGTGCCGATTTGCTGCTCGCCTGCTAGTAACACCACTACCGCAGAAAGGAAAGCCAACTGCAGGTGGGACAAGAAGGCCCAAGCTTGTATGTTGATAGGGAAGAAAAAGAAAGAAAAAACAACTGTTCTGTTAACAGGGCTGGTGAGGCACTGGGATGGGCTGCCTGGGGAAGGGACAGGGTCTGCAGCGGGGGAGACCTTTAGGAAATAACTGAACATCCCCGGAGAAAGGCTCATCCTGCCCCGAGGCAGCAATGGCCCAGACAGCCCTGAGATAGCCCTGTTCGTCTGGGCGAAGGCTGAGAGGGTCAGAGCCCAGCTCAGGAGGAGAGTTGGCAAAGACCTGCGATAAACATGGGGAGTCCCTGGACTCTGCAGCCACGGGGCACAACGCCAGGCACAGATTTAAGCTGCAGAAACTGAGCTTTCATTGCTATGGAAAGCATAGCAGAAGGGGTGTTGGTAATTTAGCTTCCTTGGGCAGAAGGTGTTTAAGTGATCCCCACATGGCCCTGCCTGCTCTCCACCTGTGCCGGAGCTTGCAGCAGAGCTCCCCAACCCTTATGTCCTGGCACTGACACCAGCGAGAAAGCAGCAAATTGCAGCTTGGGGATGGGAGGGAGTGTGTCCCCCTACAGAGAAACTGCAGAGGACACTGCCTGGGCTGTATGGGGTAGTATAAAGCTAAATTCATATAAGGACATTTGCCATAATAGTACTAGTTGAGTAAGAGCCTCCAATAAACCAGATACAGGCCTGCTGCAAGATGTCCTCCAGGGCAAGACACAAACCAGAGCCAGTTTGCAGAGGTTTAGGTCCAGTTTGCTGCAGAAAAAGAGAGCAGGTCAGCCCCAACGGGGAACGCACGACACGAAAAACCATTTTCTGCCAACTGTGGGTTTTGTTGTGCTTTTCACAGGTGATGGCCGTGCTGCTTTTCCCTGTGCAGCTGCTGGCAGTGGCTGTCACCATTTACCTAGAGCTGGTGAGGTCTGCTCAAGGCGGCGTCTACTATGGGATTAAGCAGCTGCCACCCCAGGTGCCCCAGTACCAACCCCTCGGACAACAAGTACCTCACATGCCACTGGGCAAAGAAGGCATCCCCATGCAGCACATGGGCAAGGAGGTGCCTCACATGCAGTATGGGAAAGAGTACCCTCATCTGCCTCAGTACATGAAGGAGGTCCCGCAGATGCCTCTGCTCGGCAAGGACATGGCTCCCAAGAAAGAAAAAGGTAGGCTCGGCACATCCCTCGACACCCCTGCACGGTGGCCCCAGGGGGGGCTGAAGGTGGGGAGCAGGCTGCTGCAGGCTGGGCATGGCACCCGGGTGCTCCCAGGGCTGGCTGGGTTGGTACCTGGCCGCAGGTGAACGAGAGGGGCTCACGTTAGCTGTGGGGCAGCTCGGGGTCACCAGAGGAAGGTCAGAGTCATCCTTCAGGCTGCAGCACGGCCTCTGAGCAGCCCGGGGCTGGTCCCAGGTTTGTTTGGGTGCTTGTTGGAGGCTAGGAGAAACCTCATAATCCCACCCACCTGCAGAGAACCCTGTGAGGGGGTTTCAAACAATGGTGCAGGCAGGCGGGCCAGGGTCCTGCCCGGAGGTGCTCCCACTCTCACTGCAGTGACTGGACATGAAGTAAGAGCCCCAAGATTTGAATTTGTGGGAATATCATGGTTTTGTCTGGATTTGTCCAGACCCTGTGATTTAGAGGTTTACAGACAGACATACAATTGCTCTTCTGACTCTGCAGTCCTCTTTCTGTAGGTTATTTATGGGATTAACGGAAGCATCAAAATAACAGGGCATTACTGCACAAGTCTGCACGTACAAGCACTTTCAGTATTCAGTAAAGGAAGTTTGGACAATATTAAGATATTTAAGAAAGTGACAAAAAATGTCCAAAATACAAAGGGCAACCAGGAACACCCAGTGTTGTAAAATCCTTGCGGAGCAGCAAGCATCTGTGCAACTTCAGACGAGCTGGTTAACTCTTTGTCTTATGGAGGGTTCAGTGTAACCACAGCCTCTGCTAGCTTCAGAGGGAAATGGAAGATTTCAGGGCCTATTTTTGGAGCATCTGAACAAGCATAACTGGCGGTAGTAAAACCAACCATCTTCCGAGCAAAGGAGGTTTTCTACGTGCATAAAACACAACATGTGCAGAGAAGGAGGGTTTTGGCCTCCCAAAGAACAGTTAATTCTCTTGCCCTGAAACCTCATCTCTCCCCTTCCCCCAAACCTCTCGGTTCTTTATCCATTTTAGAGCCAGAGAGAGGCAGACTTTCCACTTAACACAAAAAACCTGCATCTTGAAAAGCCACCAGCTCCAGCACAACCACTCCCACATGGCAACTCCCTCACCCTGACCTGCAACGCTAAGCAGTCACATACACAAAAATTGGGGTTTGGACAATAAAAACATTTTGTGAAGTGTTTAGGAGAGCTCTAACTAGACGTGGCTATGCCAAAACCTGTAGAGCTTAGCGACGCTGGGTAAGGCTGTAGGTTTCCAGTAGTATCTTAATGGGAACCAAAGCCTCAGTGAAAATGCAGTCAGTACCTACGTACAAACTTCTTACCGGTACGATCTTTTATAATTCATCTTGCTAGTGTAAGCCCCTCCAGCAAAAGCACTTTTGTGCCAGAACTCCTCCTACAGCACAAGAGCACCAAGCAGATTCTGCGTCCTACAAAAAATCTTAAAAGTACACTAGTCAACCTGGGACAAGAAGCAGATTTCACTGCCTAAGATTGTATAGGTGGAAAAAGCTAGTAAAGTACAAATTGCTTTTACATGGCAAAAAATAAGCAAATACGATACAAAATAATTATTTTCTGGAAACAGAAACAGGCACGCAAATTTGGGGTATGCAAAACGGTAGGAACATCCTCTTTGTTCCAAATGCCAACCTGTAACTCGCTGGCCAGCTCTGCCTCCCTGCTTGCCACGAAACCAAGAGGCATCAACTCAAAACTGCCTTTGTCTTTCCCAAAAGATGCGAATGCAATCACTTTTTGTCTCTCCCCCTTTTCTTTTTCTTTTCTCCCCAACCCAGAAATGCCCGTGCGCAGTCTGAGGGGCGAGCAAGGTCCCCCTGGTGAGCCTGGACCAAGAGGGCCGCCGGGGCCACCAGGATTACCGGGTCATGGTGTGCCAGGAGCGAAAGGAAAACCAGGCCCACAAGGATACCCAGGAATTGGGAAGCCGGGTTTGCCGGGGATGCCGGGGAAACCGGGAGTCATGGGGCCCCCAGGGCCAAGAGGGGAGATGGGGCCGAAGGGGGAGATTGGGCCCATGGGGATACCTGGGCCACAGGGACCACCGGGGCCTCACGGGCTTCCTGGCATAGGGAAAGCGGGTGCTCCGGGGCTGCAGGGACAGCCGGGGCCGAAGGGCGAGCCCGGGATGAAGGGGCCCCCGGGAGTCCCCGGGATCCCAGGGCCGAAAGGGGAGAAGGGCGTTGGGATCCCAGGTTTGCCAGGGCTGAAGGGTCCACCTGGGCTGCCCGGCCCCCCTGGCCCCGTGGGGCTGCCGGGGGTCGGCAAGCCAGGCATGGTCGGCTTCCCTGGCCCACAGGGACCCCTGGGCAAACCCGGACCCCCGGGAGAGCTGGGGCTGCAGGGGCCTCCGGGGGTTCCCGGGATCCAAGGCCCTCCCGGCCTGCCCGGCGTTGGCAAACCTGGCCAGGACGGCGTTCCCGGCCAGCCGGGCTTCCCAGGCGGCAAAGGGGAACAGGGCCTGCCAGGCCTGCCAGGGCCCCCTGGCCTCCCTGGGGTTGGGAAGCCGGGCTTCCCTGGGCCCAAAGGTGAGCGTGGTGTGGGCGGTCTGCCTGGCCCCCTGGGGCCGAAGGGGGAGAAAGGGCACGCGGGGCCACCTGGCATGGGGGGGCCACCAGGGGAGCCAGGCCAGCCGGGACTGCCGGGTATCATGGGCCCCCCAGGGGCTGCTGGCTTCCCAGGACCCAAAGGAGAAGGTGGTGCTGTGGGGCCGCCAGGACCGGTCGGTCCCAAGGGTGAACCCGGCCTGCAGGGGTTTCCAGGAAAGCCAGGCTTTCCCGGGGAAGTGGGTGCCCCCGGGCTGCGGGGGCTGCCAGGCCCCACAGGGCCCAAGGGGGAAGCCGGACACAAAGGCTTGCCGGGGCTGCCGGGCGTCCCAGGGCTCGTGGGGCCGAAGGGCGAGCCGGGGCTCCCCGGTGCCCAGGGGCTTCAGGGCCCCTCGGGCATCCCAGGCATCGCAGGACCCAGCGGTCCCATCGGCCCCCCAGGGCTGCCAGGGGCAAAGGGGGAGCCCGGCCTGCCTGGACCGCCCGGCTTCCCCGGTGTGGGCAAACCGGGTGCCGCAGGGCTGCAGGGACCTCCGGGAAAGCCCGGCGCACTTGGTCCCCCTGGCCAGCCGGGACTCCAGGGGCCCCCGGGCCCCCCGGGGCCCCCAGGTCCCCCCGTCATCATCCCACCCACTCCGCCAGCCGTGGGACAGTACCTGCCCGAGGTTGGGCCGGGGATAGATGGCGTCAAGCCCCCCTACGGCTACATGGGCAAGAAAGGCAAAGCTGGTGGCGTCGTCTATGAGATGCCCGCGTTCACGGCAGAGCTCCTTACCCCTTTCCCCCGGGTTGGGGTGCCCGTGAAGTTCGACAAGCTCCTCTACAATGGCCGGCAGAACTACAACCCCCAGACGGGGATCTTCACCTGTGAGATCCCCGGTGTCTACTACTTTGCCTACCACGTCCACTGTAAAGGGGCCAGCGTCTGGGTGGCGTTGTTCAAGAACAACGAGCCGCTGATGTACACCTACGACGAATACAAGAAGGGCTTCCTGGACCAGGCTTCGGGCAGCGCCGTTGTTCAGCTGATGCACGGAGACAAGGTTTACGTTCAAATGCCATCCGAGCAGGCGGCAGGACTCTATGCCGGGCAGTACGTTCATTCCTCTTTTTCAGGATATTTATTATATCCCATGTAAAACAAAAAACCAGACACACACACACACACGTTCAAAACCTTTCTTCTCTGCTTCAAACTTTTATACCATGAAAGATGGATTTTATGACCATTTCGGACCATCTTGTGCAAAAAATAAATAAATACAAAGTTTAACATTATGCACAGCTAGTTATAAAAAAAAAAAGTGTGGTGAACATATCTAAAGATGCGTATCAGGTTCATAAACAGTTGTTTTGCACCCAAGGGGGACATATTAGCTGTACATTATATATTTCTGTGATGCCATGCTTACTTCATTTCATTCACAATAATTCAGTACTAAGGTTCAAATCAGTGTACGTCACGCACTCCCACTGTATATTTGACTGTTGCATTGATCATAGTTGCGAGAGGAAAACTGGCGACTTAAACCAGAGTAGGTTGGTCTCAAATTATATGGAAAAAATTGAGTGGCTTTTTATTGGTTTGGGTGGGGATTTTTTGACAGCAGGTCTGCCTGACAAGCAAAGGTTCTTTTAGCTGGAGACCTTTATTTCCCTTCCCCCCATACGAAATATTCCTGCAGGTGTGTTTTTTCCCCAAACAATTTATTTATGATGGAAAAGGAGTATCAATGATGTAACTATTCCCCACGAGCCTTCTTCAGCAGACATTGGACCCAGAACGCTGCCACTGACTGTAGCAGGTGCTGGGTTCACCCCCAAATGCCACAGCCCTCAAAAAGCCTCCCACTGCATTTGCACGGTTGAAGTAGATGAGGTAGATCAGAGACAAAAGCGAAGGGTTCCCCATTTGCTTTGTGCCACGTGATTGAGGCACAATGTATTGCCGCGTGGCAATACAGCGGGGCGGTAGAAATCTGCTTGGATTTCTGCGCTCGTGCTAAGAACCTGCGTCCTGTTTGGCTTGTCAGAAGTGGCACTTCTTCTGCCACTCGGTGACAGATAAATCAGTTTATTCTTCAGTGACTAGGCAAAGCAGAAGTAGGTCTGTTTGCTAAGTAACTCATTTGCTCTTTGAGATCAACTGATAATTTTACCAGCAGTACTGATCACGCAAATTTATCCGAGAATTTTTACGTAAAAGCTGATTTTCAATCCTTATTTATATATTACCAATTGTCAAAGAGAACCTGCAGACCTCGATCTTTTCTGTACTTGAGGAAAGCAACTTCTCTGCAAGAGCTGTCTGTTCATCAGTGGTGCTAATCTCACCCCAAAAATACTCCTTTCCCGAGGGCAGTGTACTCTGCTGTCGTTCCCTGTACAGTGCTGCACATCACACGCTGTCGTGCTAGTTGAAAGAGTTAAATGCTCATCACTTCTTCAATGTCTTTAGCTAACGCTACCGCTTTTGATTCAAAAATGAACTAGATGTTTCATGCAGAACTAAGATTGGATTTAACTGGCATTACCATTATTTAAATGCAGAGTTTAATGCAGTCTAACATTGACTAAGGACTCCAGTGATATAATGTGGTGCTTTATCTCAGAAATTTTATGGAACGGTGACAGGAACGGACGGACAGTTTACCAGGCATTGGTGACTTCGGTATGTTCCCAGAATATAAGAGATATGTCAAAAGCAAATAATTTTGTATTTAAAATTTTTGTACTGATTTGAAAAAATATCTTATTAAATATCTTAAAAAA